>OX463778.1:15986195-16586195 GCA_949825025.1 Siphlonurus alternatus
TATTATAAATTTTACCTTTTCAGGGGCGTAGACAAGGGGGGGGTTTTGGGTGTTATAACCCCCCCCTTGAGAGCTGAACCTTAGTAAATTTTAAGGGAAAAATAACAAAAAATGGTACTCGACGGATACGATTTAGCTAAAATTTTGGGTCGCCGGAACTAGTCCGAATAGGAACTGATCCGAATGGGAACTAATCCGAATCGGAAGATATCCGAACAGGAACAAGCCCGATTGTTTCTCGTGAAATCTCGTGCCTCCACCACCAGTCCTCTCCCGGCATTTTATTACACTTATAATTAGTCCGCGCTGCTAATTAAGGCACCGCGGCACTGCGGAATTAGAGCATTCGGACTTGTTCCCTTTCGGATCAGTTCCGTGTGTATCTTAGGAGAAAATTGACTAAAGGGAACAGACCCGAATAGGAACTGATCCGAATTGGAACAAGTCCGAATTTGTTTTACATATATCACGTAATCTCGCGGCATTGCGCGGACATCCCTCTATCACCCGCGTAGCGTTTTGATGCATTGTTAATTAGTACACGCTATTGATTATAGGTGCCGCGACACCGCGAAATGAGGGCATTCGGACTTGTTCCTTTTCGGATCTCTTCCGTGCGCAGTTTGAGAGTATTGAACAGGAACTGATCCGAATCGGAACAAGTCCGAATTTAAAATTTGGATCTCTTCCTATTCGGATCAGTTCCTTTTCGGACTTATTCCGGCAAACCACAATGTTATGTACCGACAAGTGCGGATCCATGACACCTCTACTATAAGGGATAGAAGACCATACAACCGGACTGAGATACAAAGTAGTGGGAGAAACAAGATTTGCCGACATTGTCATAAAGGTGTGCGATGTTGCCAAGGTAGTGACTGGAGGAGGAGTTAAGAGTTTCTTTGTTCGCACCTGACCTATGAAATTTTGGCAGGTGGCAGAAAACATAAGTAGTTGTATTAGAATTTCAACTTCCAACTTTTAGGAATAAAGTATAGAGGGCGTCCATGTACTAATCCTGGTTATTCCGTGCTCAATTTTTGAATGCTGAATTAAATTAAACTGCATGGTTTGTGAGTGTTTTGCGGGACGAACGATAGAAAAATAATATAACTATGTGTGCTAAACATTTTTTAGCATGATTATTTTTTTCTAGCTTCTTTATTAAGTATTTGCAGGGAGAATCATAAATTATTTTAAAACAATTAAAATGTAACCTTACTGCAAAACACAATGAAGGACATCAATTAGCTATTTTTTTGGAATGACAGAACAGCGTTGATGAAATTGCCTTTCAGTTTAATATTAAATTATATTCCCTCCCTTTCTTTCCGAGTGTTACGAAATATTATTTTATATTAATATAAATTATAATTATTTTTCAAGAGATTAATATTTTTTTATAAAAATGATTTTTTGCTTTGCAAACATCACAGTGAGAAGTGAGAAGCCAAATCTTGCTAAACACTAAAATAATAATTAGTAATAAATTTGAAAAAAATGTTATATATAGCATCAATATATTATATTATTAATTATAAATCCAACCTCATTAATTAAGCAGTTATAATGATTACTAATGCATTAATTTAAAAAATAAAAAAATTTGGTCAATAATACGTCCTGGACAAGGTGATTAAAAAAATATTAATTGATATAAAAAAACTAAAAAAATACACTGTATAATGTATGTATAATATGTTGGCACCAAAGCCCAAATTCGGGCAAAGCCTGAAAAAATGCGCACATCTAGGGGTGCCCCTAGCGAATTGAGCAAAGCCCGAACTATCCAAACTATATATTATTAAATTTTTACACGATTTTGTTGTACGAAAATATTTGTTTTGTGGTGTAATTGTCTGTTTTTGCATCTGATGCATTAAAGCTCCGAATTGATAACATAATATAACATGGACTGCTTAGCAATATTTTTGTTTGCCCTAAGGTCTATTTTTTTTTTTTTTTTTTACTTTACTTTTTTTGCTTCTACTCTATAATATGTATGTTTTATTCATCATAAGATTATGCTCGTGAAAAGTTATTAACACAAACAATAGATAATCTTAAAAAAAATCCGTGAGAAAGTTCTATTTAATTTAGTCTCAAAATAATCCCTTACTTATATAATATAAAACTAGTGTCAGTATACATATTATTTTTCTAATTAGTTCTTACTTCCAGTATTTAACGCAAAGGAAGTACATAATCTATTAAGTACGAAAATTGCAAATGAAAAAGGTATTCAATAAAAAATGTACAAATTTAGTAATGTGTATTGACATTTTTTATTGTAAATTTCGCACTTACGTTAGATTAATTAAGTATTTTCTTTGCGGAAACCCTCCAGGGTCAGTCTGACAGCAAACGGCCCGGGCCGCGAATGGGCCCGAAAGGTCTGCCCGTGCTGCGTGGGCGGGGGGCAAGGGGGGGGGGGAGAACCACGCCGGAGGCGAAAAAAATTGAAAAAAGGGCGTGGCTTTTTTTCTTTTTGTTATGAAAAATTGTATTATAGTATTCAGAAAGCCTCTTGGCGTTTTTCAATTAACGTCAAACTGCCAGGATGATTTTTCTACTGACATGTGCTACGATATACTGTCATTAATTTCATTCACAAAACTTTTTGGTTAAAAAAATATAAAAAAATTACTTAAAATTCAAGTTTCGATAAAAAATCATGAAATATTATTCAGAAAGCCTCTTGGCGTTTTTCAATGAACGTCAAACTGTCAGGATGATTTTCTACTGACATGTGTAACGATATAATGTCAAAAATTTAATTCACAAAGCAATTTTGTTAAAAAAGTATAAAAAAATTAATTAAAAATCAAGTTTCGACAACGAATCATAAAATATTAATATTATTCAGAAAACCTCTTGGCGTTTTTCAATTAACGTCAACTGCCACGATGATTTTCTACTGACATGTGCTACGATATATATGTAATGTCAATAATTTCATTCACAAAGGCATTTGTATTTAATATTTTTTTATAATTGTTTTAAATGAAAAGTAGTATGACGAATTTTTTGGAAGTCACGTGGTCTTACATCAATTAGTGTGAAAAGTCAATTGACATGTAATCAAATCACCTTTTTATTAATATACTTTTTTTTTTTTGTATTTTTGTGGATTCAACTGCTCAACTGCATTTCTGTAGCACAATAACCCACAGCAATCTCACTTTTCAGCAGAATTTGTTTAATGTATTATTTTATTTTCACAGGAAAAATTAAGCAATGCCAACTCAATTGACTTAATGCTTGAATTAGTAATTATTAATTGCTAAAAATATTTTGAATTAGCGCTCCTCTGTATGGAACCGAAGTTAAAAAGATAAAGAAAAAAAATATTAAAAGTGTTCCATAGAATTGGCCATATTTATGGTTCCCCAGGAAAAAAATCCATAGTCAGAGAGAACGTATCATGGAATTTAACATGGGGCCTTAATTGCCTGACAAAACCCCTTACTCGAAGAAATTTCGTTGGTGGTACGAGACGAGCCACCAATCCACGAACTTTCTTTTAGGAATCGAGGGGTTTGACAGTTAAGGACCCATGTTAAATGCCGCGTTTAGTCTAACTTTGGATTTGTTCTCTGCAATCTCTGCATTCTGCATTCTGCATTAACTCCCACTTTAAGTACGGAAGGTTATTGCTAATTTTTCAAATTTCATGAGAGTGAATTGCCACATAAATTATTAAGAACACTGACAATACCCTTAATATATTTAGTACAAAATTAGGTATCTATCCGCCAGGGGCCCCGGGCCCACATATATTTGTAAGTTAATCATTAATGGTGTTAGAAAAAAAATAACACGGAAATAGCATAAAAAAATAAAATATTATGCTAATTTTTTTAAATGTCTGCATAGAAGTTAAATTATTTTCAATATTTTTATTTTTCCGTTCTTTTCTTTTCCTTTCTTTTTCTTCTTTTATATTTTTATTTTGCTAAGGCCCAAGGGGCTTGCCACAGCTGGGGCCCAGATCGCATTTGCGGCCTAGCGGCCCTGGTCAGACCAACCCTGTTGCGAAAAGTACTGTATATACATGTAAGAACAAATTCGAACACTTATACAGTGACACACAGTACTGTAATATAATATTTAAGTTTATACGGAAATGCGGTGTATCATGATACCAGACTACAGTTTATATCATGATCATGATCTCGATTTTGAGGGTTAAAAAATATGTTAAAAAAATTGACAATACATATCTCGAAGTGCGTTACCTAAATAATTATAAATTTTCATCGTCTTTGTCAATTATAATATATTATAGTACAATTCAAGTCTAACGTTAAATGTATATTAAAATATATATACTATACATATATACTATACATATATACTATACATATATACTATATAATATATATATTAATGAATGAAAGACAATTCCTTCAGTATTTTTTTGCTGCTATAGTATAAAAAATAATAATTTGTACACAATTTAATAATAAAAAACTTAAAAAAAAATAATAATAGATCGAAGCTGAACATCATGCAAGTTTAAAGATCATGGTATTCCCTGCATTCGATCTAAAATTTTGCCTGAAATATCTCGATCTGCATTATTGCAAATGAATAATATAAATAAATCAATGATATTGACAATTAAATAAAACTAAATAAAGTCAATATTCATATAGTCATCTAGTGTTGAAAATTTTAACTACTTCAATGCGATTTTAAATACCCCTAAACTCCTCCCCCTTCCCCTTCTCTCGCAACGCTCCATGGCAACAACGCATAAAAATAGTGGTTGCCGAGCCGAGTGTGAGATGCTTTGATACCGGAATAAGTTCGAAAAGGAACTGATCTGAATAGGAACTGATCCGAATAGGAAGAGATCCGAATTTTAAATTCGGACTTGTTCCGATTCGGATCAGTTCCTGTTCATAACTTTCAATAGCAAGAGTTCCGAATTTCATATTCGGACTTGTTCCGATTCGGATCAGTTCCTGTTCATAACTTTCAATAGCAAGAGATCCGAATTTCAAATTCGGACTTGGTCCGATTCGGATCAGTTCCTGTTCATAACTTACAATAGCAAGAGATCCGAATTTCAAATTCGGACTTGTTCCGATTCGGATCAGTTCCTGTTCATAACTTTCGATAGCAAGAGTTCCGAATTTCGAATTCGGACTTGTTCCGATTCGGATCAGTTCCTGTTCATAACTTTTAATAGCAAGAGACCCGAATTTCAATTCGGACTTGTTCCGATTCGGATCAGTTCCTGTTCATAACTTTCAATAGCAAGAGATCCGAATTTCAAATTCGGACTTGTTCCGATTCGGATCAGTTCCTGTTCATAACTTTCAATAGCAAGAGATCCGAATTTCAAATTCGGACTTGTTCCGATTCGGATCAGTTCCTGTTCATAACTTACAATAGCAAGAGATCCGAATTTCAAATTCGGACTTGTTCCGATTCGGATCAGTTCCTGTTCATAACTTTCAATAGCAAGAGATCCGAATTTCAAATTCGGACTTGTTCCGATTCGGATCAGTTCCTGTTCATAACTTACAATAGCAAGAGATCCAAATTTCAAATTCGGACTTGTTCCGATTCGGATCAGTTCCTGTTCATAACTTTCGATAGCAAGAGTTCCGAATTTCGAATTCGGACTTGTTCCGATTCGGATCAGTTCCTGTTCATTACTTTCAATAGCAAGAGACCCGAATTTCAATTCGGACTTGTTCCGATTCGGATCAGTTCCTGTTCATTACTTTCAATAGCAAGAGACCCGAATTTCAATTCGGACTTGTTCCGATTCGGATCAGTTCCTGTTCATAACTTTCGATAGCAAGAGATCCGAATTTCAAGTTCGGACTTGTTCCGATTCGGATCAGTTCCTGTTCATAACTTTCAATAGCAAGAGACCCGAATTTCAAATTCGGACTTGTTCCGATTCGGATCAGTTCCTGTTCATAACTTTCAATAGCAAGAGATCCGAATTTCAAATTCGGACTTGTTCCGATTCGGATCAGTTCCTGTTCATAACTCTGAAAGCTGCACATGGAAGAGATCCTAAAAGGAACAAGTCCGAATGCCCTCATTTCGCGGTGTCACGGCGCCTATAATCAATAGCGTGTACTAATTAACAATGCATCAAAACGCTACGCGGGTGATAGAGGGATGTCCGCGCAATGCCGCGAGATTACGTGATATATGTAAAACAAATTCGGACTTGTTCCAATTCGGATCAGTTCCTATTCGGATGTCTTCTGATTCGGATTACTTCCTATTCGGGTCTGTTCCCTTTAGTCAATATTTCTCCTAAGATACACACGGAACTGATCCGAAAGGGAACAAGTCCGAATGCTCTAATTCCGCAGTGCCGCGGTGCCTTAATTAGCAGCGCGGACTAATTATAAGTGTAATAAAATGCCGGGAAAGGACTGGTGGGAGAGGCACGAGATTTCACGAGAAACAATCGGGCTTGTTCCTGTTCGGATATCTTCCGATTCGGATTAGTTCCCATTCGGATCAGTTCCTATTCGGACTAATTCCGGGATCCCCTGATTTTATCATTTAGATTTATTTTATTAAAAAAATATATAAGATTGTTGTTTTTACTTAAGTTAAAATTTTAAGGCATATCATTCTTAAAGTAGTATCATTTAGTATCAAAAAAGGAACAGGAATAAATTTTCTGAAAAGGGTTATTATCAATTGTATAAAGATAAGAAACTAACCATTCTTTGCAAAAGCATTAGTGCATAATTATTATTTTATGTTTAGATTTTGCTTCTGATAAATCCTAGTCAAAAAATATTATCAACATGTCCTATTATATTTAGGGTGAAAAAAATAAGGCAAAAAATTGATCTGTTTCTAAATATACAATCGATTCCTGAATCAATAATCAGATGAGCCATCTATACATGTAACAATAGAAAATTCTGATTATCGATTATAATTTGATTGTGTATGTACACTCCTCGGCTCTGAAAAGTTCCCTCCTGCAGCCTTGTTAATCACCATGTCCTGTGATATTCTTACGGGGCATGGTGATTAACAAGGCTGCAGCAGGGAACTTTTCAGAGCCGATGAGTGGGTACAAACAGGCTTATGTTTTCGAGTTGAAAGCTTAATTGTTTGTTGACGAGTCCAGATGATCCAATATCTGATCACACATTAATACAATTGGTTCAACTTTTGTATAATACAAAAATACAGAAAAAGTATAATATACATTAAAACTCAATCTGCATTATATACATATATATATATATATATATATATATATATATATATATATATATATATATATATATATATATATATATACAATAGCTTTGTGTTTGGAATCAACAGTAATTATTTCTCGTAGCAGATTGAAACACAATTAATTACACAACTTTATGTTTACAAAGGTAAACAATACAAGCAATTCATATTGCCTAATGAATAAGTTGTACTAGATGTTTGTCAGTACAAATATTAATATTCTAATGATTGCTTTACATCATACATTTAATTATTATAGTTTTAATTACGTAATTTTTCATTCTCATTTAACTTAAAAAATAATACGCAAGATAACCGTTTTGTATTTTAATAACGTGGAAATTATTGAGCTTTTACAAAATGTACTATTATACTATCGTAATTTTCTTAAAGTGAAATTATTTTTGAAATGGTTATCATTATTTCCTTTTGTTCCTTTCGTAATATTCTTGGCTGAAACAAAAACTTAAATAGTCAACATCTCTTATAATTCTATAGAATTAGAATAATAATAATAAGGTATATAATGTTATTATATAATAATAATTTTATTCGTTTTCATGTATATTAAAGTTAGAGTTTATTAAAACATTTGAAAGAACGAAATTATTCAAATATTTTTACTATGCAACGTTAATAATTTTTATTATAATAATATTACACTTTCAAGTAGTTCACTGGTCCCAAAAAATATGTAAATGGAACCAAATGAGAGTGAAATAAACGTAGCAGCAGAAATGTCAGTAATAAAATGAAAAAATGAAACAGAGAGAGAGAGAGAGAGAGAGAGAGAGAGAGAGAGAGAGAGAGAGAGAGAGAGAGAGAGAGAGAGAGAGAGAGAGAGAGAGAGAGAGATGGTAGAATACTCACATATGAAGTTTCCTGTTCCAAAGTATATGACACCAAAAATGACTGCTTTCTTGCAAAAGTATGGCTCCATGGTTAAACTACCAAAAAAAGGTTATAAAATATGTATGAAATGGTCGAGCTATAAAGAGAGAGCTTGGTGATATATAGCTGATGAAGTGTATCACAGAAGATAGTAGAGAGAGAGAGAGAGAGGGATAAACCCGGCCAAATGTGGCGCACAGAAAATAAAGAAGAAATCGCAGCAGAACTAAAGGTATATTTGCTATTGAGAGATACGAATAAAGTGATTATTATAATTTATAGGGGCTTTTTTAAAAAACGAAAAGGAAAACTCTTGGCCATAGTTTTAATATGATTATATGAAACCCATTTTTCTTATGTTGAAAAAAATAATTTAATTTTTATAATGTTATCTAGTTCAACAAATAGCTACACTGAGAGAAAAACTATGTATCTTCTACATTTTTTTATTGTTTATTTCTTAAAATGCTGAAAGGCACATTGAGATACAAACATTCCATGCAACAGTTGACGATATATTTTCGTTTGATTTCAAAAAGTTATTTTACAAAGAGACTGAATAAAATAATAAAACACCTGGACACAAAGGAAGTGTAAAAAGGTACAGAGACGAAAGGAGAAAATGTTCTTTCTCCGCTGCATGATGACGTGAGGGCATGGCAATATTGCTTTTCATTCAACTATTACTCTTATCAACACTCTTTTGTGTCGTCAATATATTATGTCATCAATATGTAAATAGTCATTCTCCCAATATCGTCTATGCATAGATTTTTTCTCCTTTCAGGCACGGATACATAATATAATTTAAGAGGGAGGAAAGAAGGCCCCATAAGGGCCAACAAAATTTAAAGGAGGAAATGCCTATATTACTCATTTTAATAAAAAATTGTCGGGAGGGGGAAGACTTCACGTCTAGTACCTTATAATACCGTCTACTACCGTCTATACCTTCCTTTTTTCCATTCAAATATCAAATAAAACATTAAACCTTACTGTATTTGCACTTTTTCAATGCCGATATGTAGTTATTATACATACGCTTTTTTGTTGCACATTTATTTATTTTTTGTCATGTAAATAAGAATCAAGAACAAGGTTATCCTTATGTTTGCTGTAAAAATGAATAATATGATTCACGACTGGATTAAGAATTTACAAGCACATAGATGTACTAGATCTATGAATTGTCATGTAAAATACAGATATTGTTATTTTTATGAAAATTGCATGATGTATCATTTTAAAAAGGTTTTGAGATCATAATTTGATTATAAATTTTACGAACTTGTCTGCAGTGTTTTATACGATGCCATTTTATTTTGTCACAAAGATCTTTATGACGAGCTCGTGTCAGCTGATGTCAAGAGTTGATGTACACCCATGGTCAAAAGTATCTAGATCTAACTTTTACTATGCAAAGTCTACAGAAACAATTAGACTTTTAATTTTTAAGAGGTAACAGAACGAATATGACTATGATTATACATCATAGCATTTCATAACGTTAATCTTGTAACGTTTTCCCTATGCTTGGCGTGTTACTTTGGCTGATCGTATGTTAAATATTTTCATGAGTTTTTCAGAACGATTAATAAAAAAATATCTGACAAAAATCCCAACATAATTCGAGGTTCTCTATCCAAAATTACAATAAAATATTGTGTTGGTTTTCCATTGACTCACAAGAGACAAATGGTTACGAAATGACAGCTCGCCCAAATTTGTATGTCGGTGAGAGTACATAAAAAAAAATCAGCATACACGACCGCTCTATTTGCCGGCTCGCAGTTCAAGTGGACACCGCGATATCAACTGACAGTCGCGTCGTTGAATTATTCACCGAGTTTCATCATCTCTCTCAAACCTACTCAAATGTCCACCTAAAAAATCGATGCTTTTTTTATGAGTAAAATAAATTTTCAGTGGAATATTTGATTTCCTGGATACAAATAAAAATATATGGTCAAATTTCATCTTTTATTCACTTTTAATGTTTCCCTCATCGTTTTTTTGTCCTCTTTTGCACCCTTTTTGAGAAAAAAAAATTCTAGAATAGGTCTTCGTTCATGAAATGTTAGTAATAATTGGACGCAATTTACGAAGGAAGTTATCATGGTTTCTCACTAACCACGTTTAGTATCACTGAATTAGGCTGGCGCTAAACGCAGTTACTGAGAAACGGGGTTAATTTTGCGGATAACTCTTTTCGTGAATCGCCCCCAATATTGTCTCCATTTCATTCTCACTTTGAACGAGGAAGAAATAAGATGTGTTTTTGAGATAAAAAGACGTAAAATGATTAAGTTTAGACGTGTAAAGACATAATTTTCAATTAGGAGAAATTTTAGTTTATATATTTTGAAGTTCTATATACTGTATAGTCGAACCTGACATAAATTTACAGTTTAATTATGATTAATTTTAATAACTTCATAATTTAAGGATAATGCAGTAGCAATAAAAACTAGATAAATTGTTCACTTACTATATACCACAATATACAATATATTTTGAATAATTTAAATTTTGTTACATTGATAAAATGAAATAAATGATTTACTATTTTATATTGCATGACATTCGTTAAAGCATAAAATAATAAATTGAAAATAAATACAGTCATCAGTATTATATTTTATCTATATTGAAACTAATAGATATGAAATCAACTTCAATTAATGAAAATTCAATTTTACATACTTTATGATTCAACTCTTCATGCAAGAATAAAAAAATGTATATGTGCAACTGTATTGTAATACGTACAATTTTTTCTGTTGTTTAAATTATTCTATTCACAAAATGAAATAATGAAATAAATTTATCATTTAACTATCAAAAGAGTAAAATATAGTGACATTTTTCAAGCACCAATTATTTTTAACATAGATTCCTACGCAGTTCATTAGATGAAATTGTTATATATAGATTTTTAATATGGAATATATTTTTTCTTAATATTTTTAATTTAATATTATAAGGACTATTTGCAAAGATTTTGTCCTTAGAAAGGGGGAGATAAAATTCATTTAGTACTGCATGGCTGGAATTTACATTCAATAATATTTCGATCGATGCTCAAAATTTTCTCGTTGATTACACTTGATTTTTATATGTACGAAGCTATAAATTAATTAATTTTACAGGCAAACGATAACGCCCTTCTTAATGAAGGTAATAATTATAAAAAAGAGCGTCTCAAAGATCTAAGATGCTTTTTTTTTTTACGGTCGTCAAAGCTGAGAGTAAACTTTAACGCTTTTAGAGCCCAGAATTTTTTTTTTTATTCTTTCTCCGAGATCTCCGCCTATTTTGCTGGCAGTATTGACGGGAATTTTCAGTCAGTTTACATTGGAGAGTTCAAGACAGCAGCCAACCTTATCGATGTTTTACCTGGGCCTATAATATTCAACATGCAGAATAAATAAACAACAATACCCTAGAGAATTAATGTTATATACAAAATCAAATATTGTGTTTTGATATACACAATTATTACATTTTATTGATTAAATTTATGCAAATATACGCGTGGTGTAGTTATACTGCAAGAATATTGTGAATATATGACACTATAATGAGGCTCTGAGTGCTCCCAGCATTAGAGTCTATAACCATGGCATGGAGGTGCAGACTCGGATTTTTTTTCTCCCTCTCATTACATGTATCTTGACTTTGATTGATCCAAAAGAGAACCTGCAAACCTTTTTTTACTGTATTGTTCAATAAAAAATAAGAAAATAAATTCTGGCGTAAGAAATAAAAATTGAAAGATTAGTTTCTTTTTAGTTCAATCTCCTTGAAAATTTGGCAATTTCCCTTTTTTTATTTTTTTCATTAAAGCATAACTTTTGTATGGTCAATGGAGATTCTATAACGTTAACCTTATCTTGTGGTGCATGGCTAGACTAATAATCTTCTTACCTCCCTCATCAAAATGATTAATATGTATCTCTTTATCTCTTGTAGCTGAAATTCTATCAACAAAATAAATCACACTATGCTGTCAAGGTATAGTTTTCATATAATCAATTAAATTTTGGTGTCAAAAGGTGAAAAATAATTGACATATTACAGACTTAATAACGACGTTTGTATATCGTAGGTGTTAACAATTAAATTCAGATTAGCCTCTTTGCTTTGAAGCTACCAAAATAACTATAATAATTAAAAAAAAAACGAGTTTACGAAATGAAATGTGTCGGTTTAGGTGTGAAAAGCAGGCAAGCTGGGTCGGTTGTTTCTCTTGATGGGAGGGTGAAGGTTAGCGTGGTAGGCCACCCGATCAATCACGCACAACGCGTCAGTCAAGAGGAGGGGCGCCACTTGATTATTCTGGCGCCAGCACCTGAGCGCCGGTCGCTGCGTCAGCATGTGCCGAGTTAGCGCTTTTTGTGTATACCCTCCAATTAACCCTCTGTGAAAAAAAAAACACCTTTACAGTGTTAAATAAAGATTATTTAACTTAAGTGGGTTATTTCATGCTAGAAAATCTATATTAATTATATTGATGTTTGAACAAGGTAATATACTTTTTTTTATATGACAAGAGTGTTATAAAAGTAAGTGATTTATGTTTTAAAACATTTAAAATGTCAACTGATTTATATATTATTAAGTATACGATAAAAAAATGAGATATGAATATAATATATAACTTTTATTATAAAAATTAAATCATAAATTTGCAAACTCAAGTATTATTTATTATTTTAATTCAGATAATTAATTATTTTATGAATTTCCTCTCTGTAATTAGGTTTTCATCACACCACCTTTAACTAGTACAGAGACCGTGCTATTTACACCACGATGCTGTAGTGGTGTACAAAATCAGCGACTAGTTCTCCAAGTTCTCCAAACTTTGCTTCTGTGAGGGTCTTCTCCAGCATCTTAGAGGCTACTGGTGAAGGGGGGTAAGTTCATTAGTGTGACCGCCTGAGTGTCTGCTGGTCCTTCCGTCTAATGGGGGGTGACACTGCGGGACACGCGACATTGCACTTACTTACCCCGCACGTGACGTCACGTGTCCGGTACAAAAAAATTACCTTGATATTCTGGGTAGTGTAGTACCGACAGAGGACTTAATTGACCTCATAAAGCACCAAGAGATGACATTACAAACATCCTTGATAGAATCATCATGACTCAACTATACGTGTTCTTTAGCCAGAAGAAAAGCTCTGATATCAAAACAATGCCACTTTTAGAATCAGGTAAAATCTACAAGATGTCCATATCTGTCTTTATGACGTCAATAGTGTCTTGTTGTTTACATCGTATCGGTAACGATGTGTACTGAACTTTTGGAGTGAAGGTCCATCGCTGTGTTTCTTTTTATCACTCGTACCTTGATGCCAAAAGTTATTTATGACGTCACCCATATGGGCTGTGTATAGACAAATTAAAGTTCCCTGTAGGTACATCCCGATTATATGTTTAGGGCTTCATTTAGCGTTCACACATAATTATAAATATATTTTATGTAAATAAATTATACGCAGCATAATTTTACCTAACATTTTTTGTAATTCTAAAAGAATTTTTAACTTTGTCTGTTTCGAATTTTTTTCTATTGACATTACAAAAAGCAAAAACATAAATAAAGGTGTAAACAATATACATAAAGTATGCACCTATTATAATAATAAATTGCTTGAAATTAAGGCTATGATAAATGCTATACTGAATTAGGTAGCAGTTTCTCATGCATGTATACCAAAAGCAATCATGAATCTCGAGAAATAACCTAGATTTCAAATGCGCGTGCAGTAACGATGTAATATATAATAATATACAGCATAGGGATCATAGAATTTTACACATATACTGTATAATATATATTCCTATTATTTCAAAATACCAACTCAAAATAATTTCCTTTCTGTTTTTGTTATATATTTTAATGGCTGTGGTAAAAAAAAAATCAATTTTATCATGAATGGAATGTGTTGTATCAATTTGCATATTTAAAAATGAGATTATTTTGCATGTATTCAATTTATATGTTAATATTATTCTGCGTATCAATGCCATGAATAATTTCCAAAATAAATACCATCCACAATACTTAACAACAAAATATAAATATATTACATTTCGTATTTACTTAAGGTCAGCATTTTTTTAAAGTGAATTAATTTTATTAAAAAACATTTTAAACTTTGTATTTTTTATATAAATAAATAATCATGAATAAAATAAATGTTCTTGAATTTTATTTAACTTCCCGGCTCTTCGCGAATCCAACCTATAGCAATATTAGCAATCATGCAATGCTTAGGATTTTGTGGGCCCCTTCCAAACCAGGATGGCCATGACCTAGTATAGCATTCCATCCCAGCGTTTGCCTGGTTTTGACTGAGGGAACCATGGAAACTTATGTCAGGATGGTTGATCAATGAAGGAGGATGCTATCAATCACCCCTCAGGTTTACAAGAAGTTATTATAGTATATTCTGACACCCAACAATTTCTATTTAAAGCAAATTTGAATGGAAACGAAATTAATTTTATAAGATTATTTGTATTATAAGTTATATACCTTTAAATTTGTAATTATTCATTTATTTTATATGTAACGAAAAATGCAAAATATGAAATCAAAAATGTAAGTAATAAAAAATTGAAATATCAAAATACCTTTATTTAAATTGAAACATTTAGAATGTCTATATTTTGATACATTATTATCATAAGGGATAAAAATTTAGTCCAGATCAAAGAAAAAGCTATTGCTTTCTAACTCAATTCTCAATTTAATAATGAATGTCACATCATGTGTCACATTTTTATGACATTTCATTACATTTTTAAAATGGAATTCTATATTTTATTATTTTTGATAAACGTTAAAAACAATTTTCAATTTTTTTGTAAATCAAGTTCTGTTAATTAATATTTTCTAGTGCAGATTTACCTTAAAAATGTGAGTATATGATTGATTATTCTGATGAATATAGAGTTTGAAGATATTTTGTTATACATTTTAATTCTTTTAGAGTTGTTAAACACAATGAAGGGCACTCACAAAGCTCTTTATAACACTGGACTTAATTGACACATGATTTTAGCTCCAAATTTAGAACCTAAATTAACCTTTAACATTGAAATTAAATAGATACTAAAATTGCGAATAACTATTAATAAATTATTACATATTTTACGTATTGCTACAAAATAAAATACGCTGAGATGTTAATTGTAAAGAAGAAGAATTGGCTTGTAACCCAAAGTGTAGAAAACGACATAAATGACACACACTAATGATTAAACAGAGAGTATATATAGGATGTTATAATAATAATAATAATAATAATAATAATAATAATAATAATAATAATAATAATAATTTATTTTCGAATAGCTGGTTGTACATTACACAACATGATTCACGTCCAGAAGAAAATTAATAGATAAAAAGTACATGCAAAATTAACCATTTATAAATCTAAATACTAACAATAACAAGTTATAACATAAAACAAATACAATCTATTCATTAAAAGTTAAATCAATAAGAAATTACTTATCAACATACATTTTCTGGCAATTTGTTTGAATCAAACTCTTTTATTGAATAATATTCCTTGCCAATAAGCACAGATTTTAGTTTATTTTTAAAAAGAACATCGCTACCTATCTCTCTTAATGATTTTGGCAGGAAGTCATAAATTTTTGCAGTTTGGTACAAAGAACTTTTTTCAAGCAAAGCAGAACAGTGCATTATTAAAGCATTATTACTAAGTTCTTTTGAAAGCACGTTTTAACGATATAATGATCAGAAGAAAGCGGTATATTACTCTGATAATGTCGGTATAAAGTGTGTCTAAGTACGCTCGGCTGTAATGAAAAGTAAACGATGTGTGCACCGTTCAAGCTGAACAAAGTTGGCCAGAGAGCACCACCTCAGTTCTCACGCGCCTTTCAGATCACCACCACCCGCAGCCTCCAGGGAGACGCCGAGACTTTTAGCACGGTCACCGCACCGAGAAAATGATATCGTATATCGTTGTAAGGACCAGAGATAAAATTGTTATAGAGTTTAAGCTAAGAAAAGAATCACATTTTTGTAAAAGTCATACTCTATTTAAACGACTGTTAACGTTACCTCAGAAAATGTAAGTGTCGCGTAACCTTCGAGGTTTTGATGCAAATATGGACCTTATGTACATGCATAAAAAGTTTATAAAAATTGCAACAAAAAATTTTGACGTTAATCAAGACAATTGTGAAAAATAATAATGTATTTTTTATATACATTCAAACATAAGGAGAGAACAATTTATGCATAATTCAAGTGAATTTGAGAAACTAAAATTCTACAAAAATGAAGCGTGGAAAAATTAATGTAAAAAATGCCAATGTTTATATTTGATTTTAAATTATTTTGTAAAGATCTACAAAATTTGAAGCTTAAGTTTACAAAGTGATACGTCATTTTTGCTCATTACACTTCTGTTTACGGGTTAAAATGATTAAAATATAAAAAAAAAAAAACAGTCAGAAAAGCGCAATTTTCAAGAGTTATCTTAGGTTATAAAGAGTAGTTGTGAAAATACTCAAAAGAAAATAATCACTAAATATAAGACAGCGAGAGCTGCATATTATTGCATTAAGCATATAAGCTTTTAGTTTGTATTCAAACTCCATGCTTCTGATTTTAACCAGTCGAAGTTGTTTTCTCCGTGTAACTGTGGCGACCTCCGTTTTTATCTGGGTGACCGGCTTCCCTTCGTCGTCCAGCTACCGCCCACCCATACGACCGATCTTCTCATGGTAGTTTTTGCGACGTACTCACAAAACTTTTGCTCATAGAAACCTCAGAGAGTCTTTACTTCATCAAGGGCTTTCAGAAAAAAAAAAAAAAAAAAAAAAAAAAGATTGTTGATTTATCACGCTTTCAAAGTTATAATCATTATATGAGATTAAATTGTGTTCAGATTTTTCAGTTATAACGTTATATTTTATTAAGAAACGAGTTATAGGTAGAGATACTAGAGATTAAATATTGATGGTTAACTGAAAATTGTGAAGGGTTATACAGTATAATGTTCGGAATATGTAGAAAAGAATTACATTCATGAAAAAAAGTGTTTGAAAGCTTTTTTTCCCTAACGCTGAAGTAAAAACTAAACTTTAATGCGTTAATTTCTATTAAACTTAAAAGAAAGCTAGCTATTGCATCGCGTCATTAGGTTCCTACTTATATGTATTTAGGAGTCGAAATAACATTGTTTGAAATTGCCTTTGGGGCAATACAAATAAAGGTCTTAATTATAGAAAAATGGGTCTGTGCATTATTTTATTTTATAGTTTTTTTTTTTCATTATTCCAACTGCTTTGTAAAGTTCTGAATTTATACTGACTCGTTTTATATTGGAGATACATGTTTTTATAAAAATTGATGATATCAATAAAATTTTATGTTTAAGAAATCTCATTCCTTAAGTAACAAAAAAGTACATAACATTACAAAAGAAGAGAATTTAACTGTGCCTGACGCTATAATAATAAAGCTGTTCAAACCACTACAAATAGATTTTTTTGCGTATCAGTTTTTTAAGTGGGTGGTTTTGTTTATGGTTAGACGGAGTATTGAAATTTCAATATACGGACGCTATACACTATCTTTGGTTGATGTCTGTTCTTGCCCCAGACTCAATACTGCCAGCAGTAACCTTTGTTTATTGCCTCTCCAGTGATACCAAATCAGTCAAAACTAAACTCCCTAGAGAGTGTACAGTAACAGACAAAATTAATGGAACGTTGTGCTATTTTTATTGTCCGTTTTGACCATCTCTGATAGTACACTCAAGTTGACATAAAAGCCTAATTCATCTCGCCCTATAAGGTTAGGCAACCTATTCAACACAAAAACGGAGTTGCTTTGTCATGGTTATTAGCCATATAGGGTAGCCCCGCGAGATTGTTGGGTTGCTTGCTTACAGAATAATGTCCTGGGGTTGTTTAAATACCCCACCAATTAAGACCCCCTGTGTTGTTTTCCTCCACTTATTTCCCTTCTAAAGCATTGAAAATAATGGAAAATTTGAATTTATTGACAGATATAATTATTCAAGGACACAAAAACATGGTTGGTATATTATTTATAAAAATTGGCAGATAAATTAAATATATTAATTATTACTTGCCACCTATGATTTATGATTTTTTGTTCTACATTTTCTCCCTTACACCACACTGATGCTGTTGCAGCTCTTCGCTATGACAAGTAAAATTCCTATAAAGTATACATTATGCGTTGCAGTGACGTCACGTGGGTCTATCATGAAACTTGAGGGCTCTGTTTTGGTGCTGAACAAATTGCCTAACCTCAGGGTGAAATTATAGCAACTTGTGTGTGAATCATGTGATCATTTGAACTAGCGTGTGCTTGTCTCCATTCGTGGTGACAATAATTTGGAATGTTGATGACATGCAGAAAGTGCTGGGAATTGGGGTAAATTATATTATCGCAATAACGCGTTCATTAATCAGAAGTTGAAACAGGGGCGGATCCAGCGGGTGGCTCTGGGGAGGGCGGTGCCCTATCCCGCAATGTTAAATTTGGGGTGGGAGGGTGGGGCGACGGGTGGGAGGTGGTAACACCTTCAATGTATTTTGGGACTTTTTGGGAGAAGCGATCGCCCCCATGGCCCCCCCCCCTTGGATACGCGCCTGAGTTAAGAGCCAATTGAAGTTAAAATTTTAAATTTCTGGTAGATCAAACAAAAGATTTGAAGACGCCCGATCTCCCTTTCTTTTCGCTCAAGCTTATTCTTCCATTTTTTTTTTCATTCATAAGCAGTGTAAAAAACAACACATTTCTGTATATTTTTTTTTAATAAAATGTATATGGGTCGTATAATATAACACTTTTCTCAAAATTAATTAAACCTCTTCAATAAAGAAGTCATTTTGAGCTTGGAAATTTTGCTCTTAATTTTATTGCCACGAGTGTACAGCACATCTCACTCGAGTAACTTTATCTCGTTGTTCCGAGTTCGAAACCAGGGTAAGTCTGACGGAAACTGCTGTAGTGTTCGTGCTGATGCGATCCGACGTCTTCTCCTTCGAGAGATTGGATCGAGCTGACTGTCGTCTACCACCACGGTGATTGCAGCTGCCGCCCGCGCTTTTTATCCTCCACCGTCGTTTCTTCTAGCCGCATAAAATCGCCATCTCTTCCATCGTCAGTGCTGCTTTTTTGTGTGAGACAGCGGCAAATTGACTGCAATAAGCAGCTGTGTTGACGTAGTTATCGTCTTTGCGGCAAATACCAAGCCTTTGCTAAACGACCAACATACCCAAGATGATAGTAAAAGCTTTTAAGATTAGTATTTTTTTACAGCTTCTTTATAATTGAAAGCTATTAAATTTGTTTAAATTTTATTGATTTACAAATTATTATGCATGTAATTTAAAGAACTTAATTGATATGTATCTTTATAATACAATAGTTTTCTTTTATTTAAACTATATGAATAATTTTATATTTGTTTATTTTCAGCGAAGCAAATTTCTATAAAAGCAATGAAAGATCTGTTAGCAAAATCATATAATATGTAATTGGCAAAATTAAGTTAACAACAAATAATATTGTTCTATACATGTACATATAACTTAATTTCTTAATAAAACTATTAAAGGCCTTATGAACCTGTTCACAGTATTAAGTACAAGTACACGGTTAGCTTTGCTTCAGTGTGATTCGGCTGCATATTTTTTTTTTTTCAGTAGCACAAATATCAGAGATAATAGCCGATGAAGAAGCACCTGTGACGTCACTCACGCTCATTCAGCGGCGACAATATAGGGAAATCCCTGCAAAAGATAGGTTCACTCCCGCTGCAACCACAGCCACAATTTTACTTCTGGAATTTTGAAACTTTACCAGTCTTGATAGTATTTGTCAAATAGCCTGAAAGATTTTTTTTATGACATTCATACAAACCGAGTTATTGCGGTAGAAAGAGGAGTGAAAATGTTGTATAGGAAAACAATGTTAATTTTTTAGCTTATCTTCCTACCGCAATAACTCAGTCTGTACACACGCCACCAAAAAAATTCTTTCAGTCTATTTGACAAATACTATCAAGACTGCCCTGGTAAAGTTTCAAAATTCCAGAAGTAAAATTGTGGCCGTGGTTGCAGCGGGAGTGAACCTATATTTTGCAGGGATTTCCCTATATTGTCGCCGCTGAATGAGCGTGAGTGACGTCACAGGTGCTTCTTCATCGGCTATTTTCTCTGATATTTGTGCTACTGAAAAAAAAAATATATATATGCAGCCGAATCACACTGAAGCAAAGCTAACCGTGTACTTAATACTGTGAAAAGGTTCATGAGGCCTTTAATTTTGGAATATATTGTATAATTACACTACAAGTATTGATATTCGGTTTTTGTTTTCAATGTTTAAACGAGTGGACAATAAAAAAAATATGTAATATTTTAAATAAAAACTAATATCCACTGCAGAATTGCAACATCAATAATAATACATTGTAAATTAACTGCAACATAATACCATGTAGTAATGATAGCACTTTACATATCAATCGCTATAGTATATAATAATAGAACTCATCATAATTTGTATAATATTATCAGTAATAAATATTCAACAGTGATAATGTTAATAACTCTATACCTGCAATATAGAGATCTATAATGATCAATATAAATAATAGTACATCAAAGAGCAATAAAATTGTTGTAATAGATGTTCTGCTAGATGCCTACTACATAATAATATATAGGAGGCACAATACAACATGCAGTAGCACAATAGCCATGCTGTCAAGCCTTTATATGAAGGGACTCGTTGTGCATGCAGATCGGCAGGGATGACGGTGATTGGTGTACTTCTCCCCACGCCATTTGATTGCCACCGCTCACAGCTGCGTTCACTACGACCACATTTTGCAGCAGTGTAATTCATTTTCTCAGTCCCGTGGGTAAATCTGTACGCTTTTCCACACTATATCCTCCATATTTTGTATGACCATTACTTACGTGATATAGTGGGGGAGAAAGCGTTCAAAAGTTACTAAGGTTTCCACGGTTCCCTCAATATAATTTATATTTGAAAATATGACAAATTGTTTTTTAAAATCTGTGTGCTTTGATATTTTAGTACATTTCAAGCAAAATATAAATAAATGTGTATTTTTAGCACTATATATCGTCATATATATTTATTATAACAAACGAAAGCAGTAAATTAATATTTTAACTCCATTTATAGCTCAGCTGTAAAGTAAAGACCTTTCAGCTTCTTGTATATAACAAGGCATTATATATATTTTCTGTATAGTATGTATAACGACGTCTTGAGATTCACGCAATTTTCCCTCTATATATTTAGCTAGAAAATTAATCAAATATTAATATTATTCTTACTTGAAACATTTCAAAATTATTCTAAAAATAAACTTAAAGAAATATTAAACATAACCTTTAATAAAAGTTTATACCTAAAGATGTATACAATGTTTTAAAGTATTAATTATATCTCAACTTATTGCTAAAAGTTTTAGCTCTAAATTTTGACTATAGCTGCTTTAAATTTGACACCCATGGTTTTACAATTTATCAGCATATTCACTAAACTATTTTATATAGTATAGCTCAATAGAAAGCTGTTGAGAGAGACCCCATTTATCATTTAAGGTATTGATATCAGAACGAATTACAGACACAGTCTGTTTAAGGTAACACATCTCTTCCGGAAGTAGCGATTTTATTGCCTCACTAAGCGTTTTCAAATGGGAAATTGTTTATAAAGTTGCATCGTTATAAAAGAGAGTAACTTCACTATAAGTATTTAGAATTGAATTTAAATTAAATTTAATGTCTCTTAAAGAGTAACTTTGTTGTACTAACGTTAGCTGGTAACTTGTTTTATAAACACACACACACAAAATGGAAGCCAGCCTGACTGAGAACTTTCCCATGATATATTATATTTGTAGAAGAGTAAATAAATGTATTCAAATAAACATCACTCATATACTCCTGACATCATGTATGTGTATACACGCTAGGGACTTAATTTACCAAACAAGAATATGCATAGAATAAACATACAAGATAGAACGGAATTCGATTTAAATAAAATTAAATTATAGTGAGCAAATTTGTTGACTATAATAATTGTATCATAATGTATATTTAAATATAATATAAAATCTAATTTATTATTCATTAGTCATTAGTAACGAAAAACCATATTAAAGCAAAGAATATTTAGTGTTACTCTTTTAATGTTCTTAGATTAAGAGTATTGAAT
This sequence comes from Siphlonurus alternatus, assembly GCA_949825025.1. NCBI lineage: Eukaryota > Metazoa > Arthropoda > Insecta > Ephemeroptera > Siphlonuridae > Siphlonurus > Siphlonurus alternatus. The sequence continues at coordinate 16,008,628 of OX463778.1, forward strand.
TAAAGTTTTTTTTAAGCAAACCGCTCGAACTGCAGTTGAGTGTATAATCCTTATACAGGACTATTCTATGTTCTTGTAGCCCAACCCTTTCAAAGAAACTTAACTTGGACTCATCTGAAATTTTTCAGCATGAGCTAGATATTCATATCATATCATTAATTCGTAGTTCGTAGTAATTTCGTGGTGACTAAGGAAACATACATACACCAGGTTAAAAATATTTTTTTTAGGCATTAAAATCATAAATTATTGAAATTAGCAGGTGAAAAGCTGATAAATAAATTCTTAATTACTACCATTGTTGAAAGCCTTTGATTTTTCCTTTTCTCTTATGTCCATAATACCTGTCCATGTTTATTTCTCGATGTTACGTAAATACCTTCGCTATGTCTGCAGTCTGTCATTGCTACAGTTTTATGACAAACCTATTTATTTATCCTGATGTGCCACACAATAAATATGGACGAAGCATAATAACAAATTTTACTATATAATTTATTACATTAGTTCAGCTTTAAATATTTCTTGAAAGAACCTTTAAAACAAAGTATAATAAAAAAGAAAAACTGATTTAAAACATCTGACTTTTAGATTACTTTTGGTATACATTTACATCTAAAAATATATATTTATACGACATTTTATAATACATACAAAATAACATTCTTGTTTGGCTTTGCGGTTGAGAGAAATGGGAAATGGATATTTTTGTCCGGCGTTAGTCTCCGGAATTGCGATGAGATCTTTTTACCGGCCGGACAGTTAATTAAGTGAGCATCAGCCTGCGCCACTTTTTTTGTAAAAGAAAAAAAGGCCCACACGGAAAATAAGCAAAGGAAGAAAAAACAAAGTTTCAGAAAAAATATAGAAATGTTGTTTTAAAATTTTTAAATATCCATAAGGAAAATTTTGATTTAATAAGAAATTTACTTATTGTATCGCAGAATATGACATTGTATTATTTTCATTAGAAGTATATTTTTCAATTGAACAATGTTTTTTTGGACATGCACCTTTAATAAACCGCGTACAATATACACCTCAATTGTAAGTAATTAATGTCAAGATAATTTTAAAATCACTGTAGTCCTGCTTTCTAAAACCTGCCACCATGGCCTAGCAATTCATATACTCAGCATTGTCTAGTTGTAACTGAGGGAACCATGTAAATCTCAGTCAAGATGATAGGCCATCAATCACCTCCCCGATGCACAAGTTAGCAACCATACGGAACTACCTTTGAGCACAATCAAGTGGTACTTGGTTTTGAACTCACGACCATTCTATTAAGAGTTGAATGGGAAAATCCACTTTACCAAGGAATTACTAGGTATTATCATTATGGGAGTGGATGAGGATTATAGTTAATAAAGGATAATATTGTTCTTTTGAGCACCATCAACTGATATGCACCAGATACCGTCATGTGCACTTCGTGCTTTTAGCTCAGCAAAGTAAAGTCAGTTATATTATCACATCAAAAAAATTTTAGAATACATTTATAATCTTGAAACTTCTAAGAATTCATTAACTATTCTTTCCAGGGAAACCAAAAATAAAAAACTAAGTCTTTTACTTAAATACAATGTAACACATCACCCAGTTCATATTCTTTTGAATTGAAAACTGCTATTACTCCGAAGTCTCCGAACTACTCCACACTCAGGCAAAGGTTTGCTGAACATAAATTAGTCTATATTTAAATTTTGCAAGTCCAAGTAGCCAGTCAGTTAACAATTTTTTTTAGTACATGGTAACACCGCTCTATGAGCTTGAAGCTCGAGAACGGGGTAGTGATATAAGGGTAAGGGAGAGAATCCCAGTATTCACTGAGGTGAGACTGAGGGAACCATGGAAAACCTCAGCCAGGACGGACACCTCTACATATACTTTTCCTGGTGTACGTACATTGCATGCAGTATACGTATAGGATATCATTATACTGCAAATCTTTGAGAATATAGATAGAGACGACATTTACTGTATTAATTTAATAATCATTTATTTAAAGCTATATATTATAGTATTACATATGGATATTCGCTTAGACATGTGCGAGACATTTTCCGAAAGATTTAATTTGGAATGCGAGTGAATAAGCTACAATGTAATCACAGCTACACTAGTTAATGTATTCTGAGCTAAGGATGCTTACCGGGATATAAAAGAGTGGCGTAATGCAAGCGTCCCTATTAAACCAATAATGCAGCAAGGTGTGACTAACAAGTTGAGAGTACTTCTTTCATTTCATTATTATGCTGCTTGCATAACCATTATTTTATAAAATAATGCTTAGAAATGTAATATAAAAGAAACTTCAATATTCCAAGTTTTCATGAAAGGAAGAAATGGAAAATAATGAACCGTTTTTATTGAAATTTTCATTCCACAATATATTTTTTATAATACGAGTGTTCTACTTATTAAATGTTATGAAATCTTGTGCAAATAGTTGTAATTAATTTTATTAATTTTACCTGGTATAAAATCTATGGTATGAAATAATATTACGTCAAATTAAAAATCAATTCAGATAAAAGAAAACTATATAATTTTAATATCAAGATATAGCATGTTATACAATGTCTAATAGAAAGACAGCTATTAAAAAAAGAACAATTAAACTATTTTTCTACGAACAGTTTTGTATACTTAAAATAAATAAACGAAAAAGCAAGTGATTTTTTTTGTTTCGCATGCAATTTTACACCCCATAAATTCAATACATCTCAAATATAGATGTGGCTAACGTAAGCATGCTCATAAAAATCCAATATATGTATTTGCATGGTATACTAAAATATAATATATTTTATGTTGGTCAAAAATAAAGAAGTGCAAGTTCACAATCTGACGACGCAGACTTTATGCCAAGCTAAGTTTCTAACAAAATATTACTCTTTAACTTCAATGCTATAAAAATATAGTAATAACTAAAGCATCTTACACTTTTATTGTAACTTAAACTTTAAATTTTCAAAGTTAAAACTCCTTTTTTTACACTTTTGATTTTAGTACAAAATATAAATACGACAGATCTACTGAAAATTCTGTCATGAGTATAAAAGATTTATCGTAATTTTACGTCGTAACTTAAAACAAAATAAGTAAAATTTACAAAATTTGAATACGTCAACTCTAAGCTGACATGTATGTACTGTACTTACTTTGCAAAGATGGCTTATAAAATATAAAGCTTGGTCGTGTATTAACTTTAAAAAAAAAACTCTCAAAACTCTTATTACTTTTATGAGTGGTGGTCAAAAAATTACACTGTATTATCTGCTGGGCAATTTATCATAGTAAGCTGGATAAATATGTCAAGCATACCTTAATAATATTTTATTGAATACGTGGTTGTTTTTACAATCTGACTGCTAAAGTTTTATTTGCATTCTCTCATTTATGCTACTCTCATTTCCATACTAGTGTTTTTTTATCGTTGATTTATTTTAAAATACTTCAAATGTCATAAAAAATATTGCAAAAGGTCAATAACAACAAATAGATTATCGTATTATTTGCATTATCAAGAGATTTATTTTTTTAACAATACAATTAATGATAAAAAAAAAGTTTTATTAATTATTATTTTTTCTGTGTATTGTCCACCCCCCCTCCCCACACACACGTGCACCTCCTCCTTCAAAATTCTTTATCTATGGCATCAATAATTGAATTATCGTATATAAAGTTAATTTTTTTCAATATAACAAATATAAAAAAAGGAGAATTTGATTGTAAATTCAGTAGATAATTTTTAAATACAGAAAAAAAAATGCCATGATTATTACGAAAGAAAAACTTTGACTACTACAATTTATTGTTTAACAACGTGAGGTAATTCAGTCTTGTTCGTGGGTGTATTGAAGAAAAGCGTATCTGGGAATTATATCACATGCTAGGATTGCGAATACTGCTCTCAGCTGAGAACAATTCCTTGTTGTTTTAGGTATGGAAATTTAAGCAAAAAAAAAAAAAAAAAAAAAGTTTTGTGTATCTAAGAACCAAGTAATCTTGAGAAGGAACTAAAAATATACATTACCTACTATATTCCTTGTTATTTGCTATTTAACAGAACATTGTCAAAAAATTTGAAGATTTTCAAGATAGTGCTACACTTTATTAGCTACAAAGTTCCCGGAGAAATTTACCGGAAACTCACAGCATATTGAGTCTACATATTTATTTATTTATTTTAGAATTTCTTGTTTTCTTTTTCATTAACAAAGTTTCGTAGCCTGTTATTATTAATTTGTCTACAAAGTTGCATTGAAGAAGTCAATAAATTGTTTGCTTGTATTATAGCTATAACTTCCCATGGACCTCAAGTTTATATCACAGCTTATAATTTGAGAGAGGAAGTTTGTTGTTTTTAAAGCTGTCGTAATTGGCTTGCATAAAACAAAGTATTGATTGACACGTGCGAAGTAAAAATTCTGAAAGAAAATAAGAAATAATTGTTATGTTTGGGTTATAAATTTTTAACTTTTGTTACCTAATTTTATTAACGGTTATTCGTTATTCGCAATTGATACTATATTAGAACCACTAATATTTTAACCATCGGAAAATCAAGTACAAACAAAATAATAACTAAAATCGTGACTTAATTTTTTTTTACTTGAATTTACTCTTTAAGCTTCATGAATATGAAATATTATTTGACATATTAAACTTAATATATCTTAAGGTAAGAGAAAAACAGAGACAGTTACAATACAACATGTCTCTCGATATAAATGAAGGCAGTATATATATATTATTATACACTCCATATTACATTGAATTTCACTAATTAATTCTAGCTTGATGTCTCCAATGTCTCCATCATGCATTGTAATGAATTTACCATTTAAGGATGAATCTCAGTAGGTTGATATCTCGCAATCGTACCGCCTGAATGCAACAAGACTTGCAGGGGACATAGAACTCACCATCAATAGGTGGCATACAAATTTTGAAGCGAATTTGTCTTATCAGTTTTGTGAAAACTGCGGTAGAAGTTTAACATTGGCCTTATGGACGAAAACCGGAAATGGAGCTGTTGTAAGAAAATTGCAAGACTGAATTTGCTCAAACCATAAGCGATTAAGTTTTAGAATATTCTCGATTTTTTAAAATTTATTTCATTCGATTCGTTTGCAAGGAAATATTCTTTGATTCCGAAGTAACTGAGATTAATCGTTAAGGACATTCCTAGCGTAATATTGTTTTTGATTAAGCTTTGTGTCTGTTTCAAAATTAGATTTAATGCTGTGTTGACTATCTGGAATCGGAAGTGCTGGAGTTGAGCTCTGATGTAACATATGGGTGACTGATTACTTAAACATAAGAGCAAATAGAATGTTCCAGTTTAATCATTTGCACAGATGAGATGCAGTGACCGAGCTAGCAATAAGAACTAGAAATGTTCTAAGTGTTAGAGGTAGTAGCAGACTGCATGGCTGTAATTAGATTCCCGTATATGTATGTTCTATATTAGAGAGAGCAACGTCAGCAGTCGCTTAAGCAGCCGTTTAATTCACTCATGCAAGTAAGCTTTTGATAATTATAGTCTAGGACACCGCACAGCTTTGACGATCATAGAAAACACTTCATCAAATTATAAAAATGTTTTACCTTTTTTTACATGGGGTACAAACTTTTTCTATATTTATATTACCTCTTGCATTTTTTACTTGCATATTTTTTAATTAACAGAAGGTAAATTTAAGAGCACATTTTCCTTATTTTAAGAAGCGTGATTTACGAATATTACTCAAGTGAAGTCTGTGTTGTTTTTATTAATTAAAAATTTGTAGTGACAAATAAAATATATAATTAAAAACTTCAATTTTTAATCAATAATTTATTATTTAAGATTCTCATTAGAAATGGTACAATTTCTTTTCAAAAAGACGAGGGAAAATGTTCAAGATATGACATTTTAACTTTTGTCATCATTATCTCTCTTATTAATAATAAATTATAACAATTGATATAATAATTGTTTATTGGGCAAAATCACAAAATTTAAATAATATATTCATACATATTAGCATAAATAATTCTCAATGGAGTATCGACTTCAAATTTTTTTTACTGCAGAAATGGATAGAGCGTGCAAAGTTATGTTACCCTAATTTTTTTCAGATTTTCTACAGCCCTGGAAGTATTTTTAAAAAAGTATTGAAAGTCCTTTTTGTGACGTCACGCGGCGGCAAGTCCTATCTTTTTCTTAAGGAGCGGCGTCTCGTGACGTCACAAAAAACTTTCAATAATTTTTTAAAAATAGTTTCCGGGCTCTAAAAAATCTGAAAAAAATCAGGGGAGCATAACTTTGCACCCTCTATCCATTTCTGCAATACAAAAAATTGAGGTCAATACTCCATTGGTGGCTAAAAAAGGATATCTCATTTACAAGAGAGTTCAGTGTTCACACAAGTGTACAGTACAGTGTGCACTTTCATACAAAAATATATAAATCAAGTTGTCAATGCTATTTAAATACTAACTGCAAAATTTGCAGTTTACTGTTTGAGATAATTCTGATTCCACAATCTTGTCTCTTGGATGGTTGAGTTAAATGAAAACCTAGTGTTAATTCTATTCTAATAATTCTGTGCTAAATGAAACCTTGTGTTAATTCTATTGTCATCATGCACGTCCTCCAAATTGTCACGTAACATTCGCCACGACTAGACGTGATAAATGATAAGGAGCTGACAGGTAGTAGAAGTGCAGTTTAACAAGTCGCTACCTTATACTGTAAGATTATTCTCGTCATGGCTTCCCTAGAGACTTTTCCTAACAGACTTGTGCTGTTATCGAACTTTGTTCAGTGTTCAATCACTCCCTAGAGAGACTAAAATCAAATGTTACAAAGTTCAAGCTCGCACTCGAATAGACATTGCTTATTAAACGACTTTAGTAGTAGACTTGTTGTATGGCTATAAGAGAAATTGCAATAAAGTAGTCAATAGAAAATAAGATTCGTATTTTTTTACTATAGCAAGACGACTATCACATTATTTTTATACTGTCTAGATGTAATGGATACTTATAGAAACGTGTACTCAATTGTGTTTTCTGAGTGTTAGAAAGGACATGTACAGAATGCCAAAGTTTAATACTTTTTTTTCCTTAGTCATGTACAGTACTTATTGTTCTTGTATTTTTGTAATTATTTATATTTTTTATAATAGTTCACACATTCTTCGACACATTTTTAATGTGTGGTTTGTTATGTCTTCTGTCATTGGTGGATAGTATGTAAGAAACTCCCTCATTGGCGGAAAACAAACCAAAAGACTTTTAAAAATTAACGACAAATACCACATCATTAAAGTGTATTAGAGCTAGTGAAGAAATATTTAATTATTACTTATAATGATTTGGATTTAAACAGCAATGAAATGTTTTATTATTACTCGTACAATAGCATACATACTTTTAATTTTAATGACATATATAACATAAACTTTATTCAGTTGATGGAGCAAATATATTTTAATTTAATTTTAATTTATTGTTTTTTATTGTTGTTTGATCGTTAGATTTGTTTAGTATATGTTTTTATGAGTTTTATAATAAGTGCTTTTTTTATTTGTTACATTTAATCATTCAGTAAAATGTTAAAAATAAAATTTTATTCAATGAAATAATAATAATGAATAAGTGACCTGGAAAATACCAAATAAAAAAATAATTAAATTGTTAAGTTGGTTTTGTTTCATATATAATACAAATAATATTTTTTTGTTATAATAATATTTTTGCTTGACATTTTTAATGAAGTTTGTTCAGAATTTTTGCTATTATAAAAAAAAATATATACAAATTTAACTTAAAGTCCTTAAAATGAAATGATGTGAAAATTACAATTAAAATTAATGAGAACAAAAAATGAAAAAATGTCTTCTTGGTCTTATTTTTCTCTCTCATTTCAGTAATTTTATATTTAAATTTTAGTGAAATATATGATTGTATATTAAATATTAATAAGAAGTTATTACGATGCAATTAACGATTGTGGTCCTTAAAAAAAGGTTATATTTGTCAGATTTTATTATTCACGTTTACGCACTGTGCAATGTGTACAGTGAGTATTTCTTTAGAGCAAATACGTAAAAAATGTTATAACAAAATTCTGATGTATTTCAAAAGCAATGACCACAAAATTAGCTAATTTGAAGTAATAGTTCTAGTAAATGTGAAACTATATTATTTTTATATTTCAATTTATTTTCGTATAATAATTTTTTTTTTTTTACTCAATTATTCATTGCAAACACAAAATTGAAATAGTCTTTATAGTTTTTATTCACACAAGTACAATTATTACAAAACATCAATACACTCACACGCATCATTTTTCATAATGATAAATTGAGATGACAAGGATGCAGTCACAAAAATTATGTATCATTGCATCCAATTAAAAAGTAGCAATTAATTGAAAATACTAATTAGTATTTTATTTACTTGTAACTAGTATATTATAGTAGCTATGAAAATAAAATTTTCACACTAATTGTTTTATTTATTCACTACTGGTGATCAAATAAAAAAAATTATACTTCGTCAACATTTCACCATTCCATCCTCTTTTTTAATACATGTATGTTCTGTACAGTTTTTAAAGTAAAAAATTGGAATGCACGCGTTAGAATCTACTGTATGACTTCCAATTTTTAACTTTAAGAACTGTACATGTGCACAGAAAGTTAGTTGAAATCCATTTTGCTTTAGGGTTGTAATCAGATAGTAAACTAACATAAGAATAGCTCTTATGTTAAAGTGAATCTAATTTATTTTAAAAGCAATGAAACAAATTATTCCATTACATTGACATTGAGTTTCATGTCTCTCTCTCTCTCTCTCTCTCTCTCTCTCTCTCTCTCTCTCTCTCTCTCTCTCTCTCTCTCTCTCTCTCTCTCTCTCTCTCTCTCTCTCTCTCTCTCTCTCTCCTCTCTCTCTCTCTCTCTCTCTCTCTCTCTCTCTCTCTCTCTCTCTCTCTCTCTCAATTTTCAAGTCTAGCTTTTCAGATACTTTCTGTCTGATTTTAATATAAATTAGTATCATGCCTTTATTATTAATAAATTAATTATTAAATTACATCCATTATACAAAATTAAATCAGCTAATTATAAACTTCAATCAATTTATTGCTACACGATGTTGTGAAATTAATTATCGATGCAAGTGTCTGTTTTTTTTTTTTTTCGTTTTATAAGAAATTATGAAGACTAATGTAAACACCTCGTATATTATTTATTAAAATAATAAAATCTTACAATACAAGCACAATTTACAATTCAGATTGCAGGATGGAAACTCTTGGCATTTTTTATTACATTGTGCACATTTATATGTATGGCAGTTTTGTTTCGTCAAAGTAAATTTGTTGAAAAAAGGCCTCAAACAAAGCTGTTGAATTGTGTAGAAGGAAAAGAATATTGTCAAAATAGAAAAAAAAATGTCCTTTGAAGTAAGAATTCGCTTGTCAAAAACGATTGTATGTTATTTTGTTGTTTATTGGAATAAATTCAGTTCTGTGGTATTTTTCTCTTCATTCAAAGTCTCTGTGGTGAACAATGATTTATTGATCAACATAACTTGCACTGAGGATAATGAAAGTTACTTGATAAACTGCAACCAGATACATACCATACAAGTGTACGAAAATATAAAAAAGTGGTAGAAACAAACAAAAGTAATCCTTTATCTCTCAACATGAACTTTTTTTTTTAATAATTTTTCATTGCCACATTTTATAACAATAAAATTGACGCAATGAGTGTACTTTTGAAATTCTCATTAACATGGAATATAATGAACGCGATTCATAGAGGAAATTATCCAGCTTTCTCACTTAACACGCTTAATGTACACGTAAATCAATGGCAATATAAACCACAGTTAGTGAAAAATCTGGATAACTTCCTAAATAACTTCTTCGTGAATAACGCCCATAAATGCTAAAATTATCATATTAAGGGGCATTCACAAAGCCTTAAGGCCACAATTAAGGCTCAATAATTTAAGAACACAGAAATTTTGGTTCTAAAAACACGTCTAAAATCAAGCCATAAATTATTGAGCCTTAAATGTTGCCGTAAGACTTAATGCCCCTTAATGTTAATTAATGTTATTCAGTTAAGTGAGGAGTGCACGAAGTCATAGCTGCTATTTTTTTCTGACATTCAGAACTGACGTTAATTTGAAAAATATGTCGTCCTCATATGCACAGATTTGAAATAAATGTGCAACTCAATCGTCTCAAAAGGAATCTAACAATAAGTGAAACAACATTATATAGTGTCTTACTTCAAACAAATTTAATCTTGAAGTTGGAAATGAAAAACACAATAGTTTCATCGTTAATTGCTACTGCCTCATATAAACCTAATGGTGAGAATATTATATACTGATATAAATTCTTTTAACAAAGTTTCAATGAATTCCTTAGTTAAATTATGTTAAATGAGAAGAGGAGGTATTATAAAAGGGAGAATATATAGTCTTTATAAATAGTATTTTTGTTAATGGTATTGCTTTTGTAAATAAAAAATAAATCAATTAATTAATTCAGAAGACCTTTTTCAGAAAAAACTTATATCACAAAAAATTGAGTTCAATTAAAAACTTTTGACCTATATAATCAGTCATATAATATTAAAATATTGAAGATACAATCATGTACGCGATTCAAGAAGGAATATTATATATCCAGGTTTCTCACTATTAGTCATAATGATAATAATTGTATATTGTGTTAAAAAAACATAGTTTGGAGGGAAAAAATTATAATAAATAAATAACCAAAACCCAATTGGTGGATGTAAAAGACGAAAGTTCATACACAAAATGCATATAATACATTCACCCAAAGAAAATAATATAAACAGGGGCGTGCGGTCCATAAAAGCAATGCAAGCAATGCTTGCCCTAAAATTTACCGAGAAAGAAGAAGAAAATAAATTTCGTGACAAGCATTTTTTTCTCTCTTAACAATTTTAAATTTGCCAGCATTTTGCCGCATTTAAATCGGAGATTTATTTTTTTTGTCTTGCAATAGCAGCGCCTCTACTGGTATAAGCAATCACTTTGGTTGCTTGTAAATAAACCCACCCAACGTAAAGCTTCATAAGGAAATGTATGGGGAGGGGGTGGTAAATGCTGAAGCTTGTGGAATGTACAAGCACTGCTTGTACAATGGCGGCTCTGGGGAATCGGAACGCCCAACTGGTTAAATAGTGTATCAATAGATGGCGCATAAATGATAAAAATCAGGCAAGGTGGCTGGATAGTAAGGTGGGGACACGGAGCTGCTGCCCCCTCGCGGCCAGTGAGGAACTACAAAAGAACAGGTGACGATCGCGTTTTTGGATCCAATTTCATCCGCGAAAAATTCAAACGGTGTAATAGGAATCCATGAACATCGGGCCGATGAACCATTAAAATTCTTTTAAATTGAGTCTATCTTCTTCCGAATTTAACATAGAGTTTATTTCTATCACAATTTTACCCACAGTTGTACTGTAAGTACGACTTTCGATGGCTTTTCCAGTTCCATCGTTTGAATTTTTCGCGGATGAAATTGGATCCAAAAAAGCGATCCTCAACTGTTTTTTTGTAGTTCCTCACTGGCCGCGAGGGGGCAGCAGCTCCGTGTCCCCACCTTACTATCCAGCCACCTTGAAATCAGGGACAAAATTTAAGGGTCCACGCGCGAGTGACTCATCAAAGTTTAGTTTTTAGTTTCCGGGAAACTAATAATAAGCAATACAGTGCGTGATTTTTGTGGCTCTTTATAAGTGTTTTTTCGTGCTTTTCTCCAATATTTTATTTAATTAATGGACTATAAAAACGCACTATAATTTGCCATGCATAAAAAAATTCTTCATCTCAGTGTTTTGTACAATTTAATTCTTATAATTTAATTGCTTTAGCGTGATGATTACGTTTTTATTTTTTTTTATTATAATTAAAAATGGCAGAATTACTTCAAGAAGAAAATATTATTCCTAATCTTTTACAAAAAAAAATTCGGCGCTAGAAACACAACTGAAAAAACGTAAATCGTTTGTGCAGGCCGCCCTATTCCCGAATGAAAAGGTACACCGTTAAGGTATTTAAATGCATATACAGCTAAAAAAAGATAATTATGCATAGTTGTATGCACCATGATCAATGATCATGATCGAAAGTGAATAAAAAAAATTAAAAATCTACGGCAATTAGCTAATTAAGGATGAAACAATTTTATTGAGAGCGTTTGTATGATTATAATAATTTATGTATATCTCCTGTAATGAAAATTCGAGTGCCACGCCCCCTTTTTCAAAAAAATCGCGCCTCCGGCGGGGTATTAGCCCCTCGGGGCCCCCTCCGCTGTGTCATTACTTCATTTGCTTGACTAGTCTAAAATGTCACCGCACGCCACTGAATATAAATCAGACAATAATATTGAACTACTTCGTCAGAATACATAAAACATAAAAAGGGGCATTCACAAAGCCTTAAGGCCACAATTAAGGCTCAATAATTTAAGGCCAGAAATTTTAGGTCTAAAAAACACGTCTAAAATCAAGCTTTAAATTATCGAGCCTTAAATGTGGCCTTAAGACTTTGTGAATGCCCCTTAATAATACATAAACCACGTTTATAGTGCCATTGAGTTACTAACCGCAGTTAGTGAGAAACCTGAAAATTATCTTTCTGGAGAAATAGCCCCTGAAGGTTATGCTACTTTTTCAACGTGTGGACACTGCGGGTAGTCTAACGGTCCAGTGTAATGAAAATATTTTCAAATTTTACATGTATGTGCAATGAATAAAAATATAATATTTAAACAATGTGAAGCTATGTAGCTTTTGTTTAATGTTTATATAGCATGTTATATTGTATTTTATTTTAATTAGTAAATTTATATTTTAACATTCTATATTGTGTTCTGGTGCCAACAATGTCCACTTTCATTTTTTTTGTTATAATTATAAATTTGTTGGGTGAAATAATGAAATAAATTGAACTTTCAGCACCGTATTATACAATCATCAGTAATTAATTTATCAAAGACAATCATATCTTAAAAATAAATTTAAATTAAATAAAACATTTTTAATATAACAATACACGCTAAAAAAAATAGTCAAAGTAATAGTCATAGCCTTTTAATTATTTAACTCCATTGATATAAAAACATTAACTTTTTACATTGAAAGTACGTTTTACATTATTTTAATTCTGTACTTATTTTTACAACTTTTTTCTTGCTGTTATAAAACAAGTTAGTTATTATGTCATTATCTCCGTAGAGAATACCAAGTTTGTTTGACTCCCATCGTCACAAAACTATCACAGTAAACTTTTTTATTTATAAACAGAAAAGTTTAAATTTATTTAATAGTAAAATAAGCTATAGGAGTTATTATAACACTAGGTTAAAGTTTAAAGCCAACAACGTCCTCTTGATTCATTATAATGGGTTTTCCATGAGCATACGCTGTGGTTAGCTACAGAGTCCTCTAGAGGCTACAATTAGAAAGTAGGGTCGTGGTCAGAAAAGCAGGACAAAGCATGGAACAAAGGCACCACCAAATTTAGACTGGCGAAGGCTACTCATATACTGAACGTTACGAACTAGCCAGCAAAAGCTAATAAAACTTGCCACAACTATGGTAGTATAGGTACGATCTTTGTATGGGCTATACACAGCACACATATTGCAATTACCTACCAAATTTAACGCATAATATTAATAATAAATATTAAACTATATACTAAATATTAATAATCAGATAATGTTTGTATTTAATTTATTTTAATATGTCAAATTTTAATGTAATTAAAATTAATTAAAATATTTATAAAGCATTTCATCACTCTTATTATACAACAAGCTGAAATCAAGCAGCAAAAATTCAATAAATATCAATAAATGCAAAATACATGCAGAAATATTCCATTCTAAAAGAGAAAAAAAAAATACATGATCAATGTTCAGTCAATATAGATAGATGTCTAGGAATATATTGGAATGCAGCCAGTATGTTCTATATGGATGATGCCATTTTGAAATGTGTTAAAATATTTTCGTCGTATTTTATGATGACTATAGATTATATATAAAGAGGGAATTCAAGTCCATAAGTCAGTATTTGACTTCATAATGCAGATACTTATAAACAACATTAAATATCATTGAGCTTCATGAACTGCCCATGTTGTAGTTCATCAACTCAATTAAATTATTGACAGGATTAATGGTTCCAGAATTTCAAATTTTTATATTAAAAATGCAAGGATTTTGTGTTTCAATCTTACATATACATAGCAAGTTTTTGAGAAATCTCTAGCATTAATCTTGATATCAAAATTCATAAAATGGTTTTATCTAATAAAAAGTAACACATAATTCAAATTATAATGGTCATCTAAATTTAAAATTTGTAATAATTGAATATATTTGTAATAATATAAATTTTTTCTACGACATATTTATTATTAAAATTAATAAATTACTATTTCGTTGGGTGTGTGTTTTTTTATTCATAAATGTTAGCAAGAAAGTTGTATGCATGAAATATGTTGCAATCGGTGGTCCGTATGGTTGTTATATTAAGTTTAGTATTTTAGAAGAGACGCGAGTAGAATAATAAATTGCTATAACTATCCAACAAAGCTTATAACAATTTCAAACAACAATAAATTGTGGTTTGTTTTGACGTTTTTTATTAGTTTTTACTTGTGTTATATATAATATATTATATAATATATAAAAACATATACATTATATTATGTTGGGTACTCATGTTGCATAGCTTAAATATAGCATACATGTGTTGTATGATAGTACATTTTGAACTCTTATATAATATTTATATAAAAGTATGCTGTTGCACTACACAGTAAAAAAGTTAAAACTTAATATTTTTGGTTTTTGTATTTTCATATAATTTAGATTAATTGAAATTACTATGAAACGAATTAAAAAATATAGATATGCATATATTATAAATAATATAGTTACATTTAACATATTAAGTGTAAGTGGCAATTTTAAACTACATATAATCACAGTGGGTAAAGGGACGTTTTTTGAAAGTGCAACAATATTATGACTCAAATGAAACATTTTGAATTTTAAAAATCTGTAACTTGCTTAAAATTATTTGCGAGTATAATAGTGCTCTCTCTGAGTGCTCTGCTGTAAAAAGATAGAGAGTAATATTTTTACCGTTTGAGTTTTTTTACCCTAATATCATTAAATTGTTCCATAAAATTTGCGTTAGGTGCAATGCTTTTCAAAGGGACCCAAAAGATCGATGTCAAGCTCTCACCCTCTATCGTTTTTCCTCATCTCTATTGGACGAGGAGAATGGGCTAGCAATATGTAAGATATTAAATTTTAGTCTCTAATGTTTTTTCACAGTGTACTTGTAATAAAGCAATATTACGAGCTATGCAATTTATTATGAGTCATCTTTCATATGTATTAGAAGTAGCTGTTGCGCTGCGCCGCCATGTTTGTCCAGCACTTGTGATTTATGCATGCTAGTTTTGAGCAGGCGGGATTGCACAGTTCAGCCTTCTGAAGAGGAAGGTAAATCACCAATCTGCCGGGCGCACGTGCAACCTTGCATCACGGAAAGATGCACTCACTGTCAGTGTGGTGCAAGGTGGCTAACAAGTGAGGTATCGTCACTTGGAGACAGATACGTGTTGCCTATCTAGTTTTTATTTTCTTAACAGTGTAGGTGATTGATTGAAACTTGAGAGTTTGGAGAAACACAAATCAGGCGTTTTACACCTCGTTAAATTAGAGTATGGTTGCATATTGTATTTAGAAATCCATAGGAGCGATTCAGCAAGCATCAAGGAGCGATTTAAGAAGCGGGTTTCTTACCTGTTACCTGGTATAATAATTGCTTCTTTAAAAAACTTCTTAAATCATTCCTTAAACTCTTAAAGCTTGCTGAATCGCTCTCCATATATATAATATATACATGCTGGATGATTTGGTGTGATAGGAAATTAACTTAGCCTCCACCATAAAACAAAATTATAAAATAGTTTTTTCTTTATTTTTAATTAAACAACTGTAAGACACTGCACTGTACGCTGTAAAGTACGACCGGATATCATTCCCACAATTATTCTGAAATCAAGGAATGGATTTTATATGAAAATTTTGAACTATATAGACATTCTGCATGAAATTTTTTAACTGGGAGTTTTTATAGATCACCTCGTGTTATGTATTTTCCATTTATTTTTTATGTGTTATCAAATACATAACTAACTCGTGGCCTTCTATCAAAATTTGAAGTACAAAATCATAATGCAGGTTGTCTATTCTGTTCTTAAATGGTTGGGACTCGTTAATATAAATCTCAGCAAATTTGCGAATTTGAAATATCTTTGCATTGCACTTCCTGGACCATAGAGTCTTAAATATGTTTTATTTGTTTTATTATTTTTACTATGTCAAGCAGTGTGTGTTCAATGAGAAGAATTTGTTATTGTTATCAAAAAGTTATACATTATAATTTGTTGGTAATTATTTATAAACATTAGTAAGCATTGAAAAGTCGTGCGTTCGATCCCAAGCGCCCACCAAGCACTGAGTTTTATCCATAAAGTGGTGTCTCAGATCCTCCACGGATGCATTCGGATGGTGATTAGCTCATCTTGACAAGCATGGCATCTCCAGTTTGTAAGGGATTGATTTTAAAAAAAAAAATAGCAAGTCAAGCTGCCTCCCGGAGGAATTGGGAAGTTCAGATTCCAGTCACCTTGCTCCGGATCGATCAAGTAAAACTAATAAAAAGATTTACAATGTTTTCTGCAATTTAATGTCTTATAAATAATAAAATTACTTGCTGTTATTCAGTAATTAACGTTGGTGAACGAAAAGTTTACATTTTTTTTTTTTTTTTTTTTTTTTTTTAATTGTGCAATTTTGACATGCTTCAAAGACCTGTATCTTCCTGAAATTTGACACGAAGGTTTCTAATATATATTCTCTGGATTTGCCTAAAAACTCGAGAAAACATATTTCTTGTTTATTGCAATTTAACATTATTAAAATAAAAAAATATTGAAGTAGAAAAAAATATTGAATTAGATTTGCAACTAAATTCTTAATTTGTTTGTATCACGAGCATAAAATTTGACGAAGAAACTCTGGAGCGTATGGCACTGTGCTACCTTATTCATCTTTTACCTTGCTCTTTCAAGCACTCGTACCAGTGGCGTGCGGTGACATTTTAGACTAGTCAAGCAAATGAAGTAATGACACAGCGGAGGGGGCCCCGAGGGGCTAATACCCCGCCGGAGGCGCGATTTTTTTGAAAAAGGGGGCGTGGCACTCGAATTTTCATTACAGGAGATATACATAAATTATTATAATCATACAAACGCTCTCAATAAAATTGTTTCATCCTTAATTAGCTAATTGCCGTAGATTTTTAATTTTTTTTATTCACTTTCGATCATGATCATTGATCATGGTGCATACAACTATGCATAATTATCTTTTTTTAGCTGTATATGCATTTAAATACCTTAACGGTGTACCTTTTCATTCGGGAATAGGGCGGCCTGCACAAACGATTTACGTTTTTTCAGTTGTGTTTCTAGCGCCGAATTTTTTTTTGTAAAAGATTAGGAATAATATTTTCTTCTTGAAGTAATTCTGCCATTTTTAATTATAATAAAAAAAAATAAAAACGTAATCATCACGCTAAAGCAATTAAATTATAAGAATTAAATTGTACAAAACACTGAGATGAAGAATTTTTTTATGCATGGCAAATTATAGTGCGTTTTTATAGTCCATTAATTAAATAAAATATTGGAGAAAAGCACGAAAAAACACTTATAAAGAGCCACAAAAATCACGCACTGTATTGCTTATTATTAGTTTCCCGGAAACTAAAAACTAAACTTTGATGAGTCACTCGCGCGTGGACCCTTAAATTTTGTCCCTGATTTCAAGGTGGCTGGATAGTAAGGTGGGGACACGGAGCTGCTGCCCCCTCGCGGCCAGTGAGGAACTACAAAAAAACAGTTGAGGATCGCTTTTTTGGATCCAATTTCATCCGCGAAAAATTCAAACGATGGAACTGGAAAAGCCATCGAAAGTCGTACTTACAGTACAACTGTGGGTAAAATTGTGATAGAAATAAACTCTATGTTAAATTCGGAAGAAGATAGACTCAATTTAAAAGAATTTTAATGGTTCATCGGCCCGATGTTCATGGATTCCTATTACACCGTTTGAATTTTTCGCGGATGAAATTGGATCCAAAAACGCGATCGTCACCTGTTCTTTTGTAGTTCCTCACTGGCCGCGAGGGGGCAGCAGCTCCGTGTCCCCACCTTACTATCCAGCCACCTTGCCTGATTTTTATCATTTATGCGCCATCTATTGATACACTATTTAACCAGTTGGGCGTTCCGATTCCCCAGAGCCGCCATTGTACAAGCAGTGCTTGTACATTCCACAAGCTTCAGCATTTACCACCCCCTCCCCATACATTTCCTTATGAAGCTTTACGTTGGGTGGGTTTATTTACAAGCAACCAAAGTGATTGCTTATACCAGTAGAGGCGCTGCTATTGCAAGACAAAAAAAATAAATCTCCGATTTAAATGCGGCAAAATGCTGGCAAATTTAAAATTGTTAAGAGAGAAAAAAATGCTTGTCACGAAATTTATTTTCTTCTTCTTTCTCGGTAAATTTTAGGGCAAGCATTGCTTGCATTGCTTTTATGGACCGCACGCCCCTGACTCGTACATA
Organism: Siphlonurus alternatus; assembly: GCA_949825025.1. Classification (NCBI taxonomy): domain Eukaryota; kingdom Metazoa; phylum Arthropoda; class Insecta; order Ephemeroptera; family Siphlonuridae; genus Siphlonurus; species Siphlonurus alternatus. Next base: position 16,027,420 of record OX463778.1, read on the forward strand.
CATCCACTTGACAATCAAATAAAATATGACGTCAAGAAATGGCCAGTCATGAATGTCTACCTCAATATTTTCTCGTAAATTTATTTTGACTTTATAAATTGTGCACATGTAAACATTTTATGGTCGGAAGATAAAGTTGTGTAAACAATTTTTTTATAAATTTGTTAAAAATCTAATTTAAAATTTTAATAAAAATTGTAATGAAAAAAAATATGTTCTTGAATAATTTTGTAGTAAATTCAGAACATAGTGAAAAGCATGTTTTGAGTTCCGTTAAAAAATCATAAAATTTACAAAAAAATATGTTTGCGTCATGTATTTGCATTTTTTTTTTTTTTTTTAATATTAAGAAAACTTATAAAAACATAATCGTTAACATTTCATCAATGCTGGGCTCATATTTTGGGTACATGATAAAAATATATATATTTTAAACTCTAAAAACATACAATCCTTGCAAACCATGATAACAAAAAGCTCAAGTTTATTAAATATAACATGGCACATTTTGTATTTATAAGGTTCAAATTATATACTATTGTAATGCAGTTACATTCTTTTAACTATACTTCTCCTATTTTGAAATTATGGCTAACATTGAATTGCAGCCGTATGACTATTGTAACCATTATGACCCTGAAATTGACCCATGTATTTTAATACCATAATGCGGCAATATGGTACTTTATAAGCATATTTATTTTCTATTTTCAGATCATAATACGGTTGAAGGTAAAGTCTGTAGTTTAGCCGATTTGATTTTCTCTATGTATTTATCTGTATATTTGGCTGTCATACTGAAATAACAGTATATATAGGTTCATTTCCCCCCCTTTAAATTTTCTTAAATTTCAATAGCAAAGAGAATATAGGATACATCACTACACTATAATACGAACTTTAGAGCGTGTTGAAATTTGATTTTCTCACACAAAACCGAGGGCTACATTATTAATGTTTTTTTGCCTGCATCATCCTTTAAGCCTTCCACCCTAAACAGTAAACAAAAACAAAGAGCTCTATTTGTATAACAATGTTTCTTCTACTTTTGACCACAGTATTTTGAGTCAACATACACGAACCCGCTTTTTTTTTAATCAAAATATTTACATATAAATAAAGGTAAAAAATTGAACACGGAACCTGGACGTTGATTATCAGTTTATAGTTAAATGGAAAAAGTGTATTAATTTTTGTATACTCTGAATTTAAACATCAAAATTAATTTTTTTTAATCATTATTTTAACTTTGAAAAAATGTAATATTTTGATAAAATTTAATACTGAGGGATATTGTGATATACATTTTTTTAAGCATGAATAATTATTAAATTTTAAGGTTGTTTTTATCAATTTGATGAGAATATTCTAACAATATCGTAACTAAAACTTCTTACTATAAAAAAAACATTATTATCCTTTAATTACTATATGCTAATATTTGTGCCTAAATTGACAGGAATTTATTAATATTTGTAACAAGTTGTGTTTCCTACAGAATTGTGTTCACGGTTTTTGTCACTACGCCATATGTGACGCAAGGGCGTGAGGAAAGAGCTATTCATGAGCTATTCATGCAGGGTCACATAAATTAAGTATGCACAGTCGTTGCTACTGACACAGACGGTAGTGCTAAAGTGAAACATCAAAAACCACGAGACTACAGAGCGTATAATTGTTTCATCCGCTGGTGTGCTATGGACGTGGTATGACATCTTGGACTTACGAGTAAAGCGATCCTCTAACTCCTCTCTTCGTGACCTCATAAATATTTCATCAACAACGATAATGTAATATTTTTACACTCTAAACACGCAAAATATTATAACATATTATAATTTATATATGAAATAGATTATATATACTTTTAATATGAAAAAAATATTCACATGCTATCACAGTATGTACAGTTCCAGACAAAACTTTTGTTATCCATTTGCTATTTCTGGGCGGTGTCATAATCACTACATGTGGGGGCGTAACGAACTTCAATTTTCCAGTGATGAATTTAAAAAAAGCTTTTCTCACTTTCCCCGGAATTTCAATTAATTATATAACACCTAACGTACTGGATTTTACAGCGTCCATATATCCGTCAGGGGTACGAAGCTTTGTATTGAGGTGTATAGCCAAATTATTTTGATATTCCTTGGAAAAGAATCCGAAACACAATATTTCAAGCCTTTCTGTTTGAATTTTAATTATGAACCTTTACAAAAGCTTGCAGGAGAAGTATGTGTGAAACTTCAATACTGAAATTTGAGTAATAAGAACGTAAACGTTCCAATTTCAGCTATTTTCGGAAGGAGAGTTAAATTAACTTTCCTGTAGCTGTCCGAATAGAGGATTCAAGTGTTCCCCATGATCGGAAAAATGATCTCCATAAGCTACTATGAATTTTTTATTATTATTTTTTTAATTTTTTCTTAGTAATTTAAGCTATTACTATGGAACCATCTTTTATCCCCCTCCCTCCGTTTAGGAGTCTTTTCATGCATGATAAAGAATAAAGAGTTTATTTTCCTTTAAAAAATTTCTTTAATGCCAAGAAAACAATTTCAAGTTTTCCTTACATAGAACCGTGGGAACACTGCAAAATTAGCTGACTTGAAGCTTCTATTTTAGGTCTGCCTTTTTAATTCTGAATTATGTAGGTTTTCTGCACTTCATTTTCCTGTTGGCATAATATCGATTGAGTGCAGAAAGAGTGCATTTGGCAGGGTTGCCGAACAGTCGTTTTGTCGTAGTTATGAGTGACATATCATGGCCATGACAGTTTTTTGCTCCTTTCAAAAGAGTATTAAAAAAGGAATTAAAAATCATTTAAAGCTGACAATTCAATTATTTATTATTCAGATTGTTTCGTACATTTCATTGAAATTCCATCAAAAGAATTAAATGCTTACTGTAAAAATAATTACATTATAATTCAATGACCTAGATTTATATGATTTTAAAAACTAGTTGCTTCTATAAAAGTTTTCTGTTTCTATATAAAAGAGAACTATGATGACAAAGGAAATCATTTTTTGTCACGATTTAAATGCATTAGTAACTTTTTTTTTATCAATATATTTTTCACTTTAATCGTACAGTGATGAAAGTCTATGTGAAACTATGTAATTGAATTTGATACTTATAGAAAATTTCCATTGCTCAAGCTGACAGAATTTTCCAATGAATATAAAAATCTTTAGTGGACATGAATCGATATCAAATATGTCATCATTCTCCTGTCTTACATCATGGCGTTATACGTAAGAGAGGCTCTGTTTTTTTATTAAGACAAAATTTAAACGAATTTCCAATGATGGTACTTTTTCCCTTGGGGTATATGTAATGTAATATCGCATTACTTGCTTTTTCTGTACACCGACGAGCACAAAAATTGTCCGCTATGATATTTTAGGTCCCGTCACTACTCGGAATCTTACATTGTTGTGCCATTGTTACCTAAATTCAAAACTCTAATAGATCAAGGCTGGTCAACAAAGTTAACAATAGAGTATCGATTTCATATTTTTATTGCAAAAATAGATTATAGAGGGTGCAAAGTTATGCCATGCAATCTGATTTTTTTCAAACCTTTTAGAGACCGGGAAGTATTACTAAAAAGTTTTACCGAGGTCAGGTTTGAACCCACGCCCCTTTTAGGTCCTATTCTTTTATTAAGAGAGACATCAAGAGGCATCAATTTCTTTTACTTTCAATAATTTTTTTAAAAATAGTTTCCTGACTCTAAAAAATCTGAAAAAAATCAGAATAGCATAACTTTGCATCCTTTGTCCATTTCTGCAATACAAAATTTTGAGATTGGTACTCCATTTTGATGCTGACGAGGTCACTTCCTTTCCTAATTATTATATGTCAATATCTCTCGTCAACCTTCAACTATGCACTTGTAAATAAAAAAGTGTCTGCTTTGCTGACCAGTTCGATACATTGGACCTAATTAATCTTAGGCCACAGTGACACAACAATATATGTCTCTCAAGAGTTGGAAGTGACCTCATTACCATAGTGGTAATTACCATTTTTATTTCTGCTCGTCGGTGTACATATGACTGATTTTAAGTGTTCCAATTAATATTATACAATCTATAATATTTATAATTATATTTTAGTTTTATTGATGGTAGTTGTATTAACTAATTTTATTTATTACAATTGTAAAAGCAAGTTTTTAATTAATTTTAATTATTAAAGCAAGTAATTCTATAATTCTCTAATTTATATATCCCTGGCATAAATAAATATAATCTCACTTGTTTTACATAGGATTACTATTATTATCATCCTATATATATTTTTTAATATAATGTTTGTAAAATAGGAAACAATTCATCAAATTTTAATATGTACTAAATTATAAACAAACTTTTATTAAATGGATATACAAAATATTTAAATATTGTTTATAATTTTGTACAGAGTTGATCATAAGAAGTGGGACAAAGCGAATGGTGCTTTATTTCTACAAAATGTACACTGATAGTACAGTACTAGGTGAAAATGAATAAAATTCAAAATTTTATTAATCTTCGATAAAATTTTGGAAAAGAATATTTAAAAAAAAAAAGAGTGCACTGAATAATTTTATATTAATTATTTAGACTATAATATTACAATATTATATTATTTAATTTGTATTATTTATACATGGAGTTCCACCTACTAAGTAGGTGTAACTCTATGTATTTATATTGTAAAGCTTCTTTTGTATAAATTATATTTATAGTAAGTCGCTTCACTTACTATAGTATAAATCAAAGGTATCTTCTAAAAAAATGAAATAAATTAATGTAATTTTAATTAAGTGATGTTATTATATATATAGTGTCCTATTTTGAACACTATCTATCATTGCTTCAAAATATATTCTATTTACTTATACAGAATAGACATTGCTCTAATAATTACCTTGATATAATATATATATGTATATAATATATAATATATTTATATAATAATATATAATATAATATATATTATATTAAATTATGGAATTACACTCTTCAGTAGCAAAGTAACATATATTATTTTTATTTTATTTCTTTGAGTGTAGATTAGTGAAACAGTAGGAAGGATCGGGTACTTCAATAAGCATCATCAGTAGGCTGTAGATTGTAGCTCATCTAGCTAGTGTGTTGAAACAAAGGGAGCAGTCCATGCAGTAGCATGCTCTTGCCTATAGTAGCTACATCAAAGCAGTCAATGTGCTTTGAACGAACCCTACACGTCAGCTATATAGCTAGTATTGGCATGCAGCTTGAAGAGTGCTTACACACACACAGACGATATACACAGTCTCAAACAACCCTTCTCACATGCAGCATTTCACGCCTTTATTGTATGGCAGAAGAAATTTCTTCTATCTGACTGCTACCAAGTCAAACGATTAATTTTTATATTGTTGTTTAAAGCTCCGTACTTGAATTACTTTGACTGTTAAACGAGTGAAGTTATATAGTTTGGGTAGTAAAACTATTTTCTTTCTCACTGCATGTGGTTAGTAATTTAATAATCTATAAAATTAGATAGAGCTTGACGCAGTGCATTGGTTCTCTTTAGATCACCGATGTTAAGTGTTAAGTACTTGGGTCTATATAACACTCCACAAAACGTACACAAAATGGAGTGTACTGCAAGTGTCCATCCTTTTTCTCATGTTTTCTACGGTTCCCTCGGTGATTACAGAGGGATTACTGGGACGTGTAACAGGTCGCAATCCTTTTTCTTCATCTCTCTCTCTCTCTCTCTCTCTCTCTCTCTCTCTCTCTCTCTCTCTCTCTCTCTCTCTCTCTCTCTCTCTCTCTCTCTCTCTCTCTCTCTCTCTCTCTCTCTCTCTCTCTCTCTCTCTCTCTCTCTCTCTCTCTCTCTCTCTCTCTCTCTCTCATCCTTACCCAGTCTCCTTATCTTCAACGCGAGTTTCAAGTTCCTAAAAAAATGTCCAATAAAAAGCACGTGAACTTTATTGTTGCATATTGATTGTTCAAGATGATAACAACAATTAATTTTTAAGCTGCAAATGACGGTGGGATTCAATTCCCAGTTTTGTTATACCTAACTAGTTACAAACAGAAACCATGGGGATGTGAAATGTGATATATAAGTTTATTTTGTTCATATAAAATTATGCACTTTAGATGAAACTAATAAACAAGTTGCACTTGATGCAGCCTCTGGCAAAGTAAATAAATTACTTTGCAATGTAGTTATTAACTTAATTTTTGTTGTATATATATATATATATATATATATATATATATACTTGAAATTGTTATAACTTTTAAATTTATTTATAAATTCTTATATACTGTACATGAATTGCATTAAAAGTAATAAGTTTTCACTCTAATAAATTATATATATTATATAAACTTACACATGTAATATTTAAAATAAATAGCATAAAACTTTAGTAATTTAAGTTTCCACTATAATATGTAGGTATAATTCTATTCTATACTATTCACACTCGAGCAGTTTAAAACTCATTTGAAAAGCTTCAATTTGCTACAAAAGGTATGCCAGACCAAAACTAAAGCGCTATGTTATAACTAATAGAGCCAGCTTGGAAGTATGGTCACGCTTAAACGCATGGCAAATTGTATTAACGCTACTACCTTCTGACTGCTATAACCCTGACCATACTTCACTTATTTCATCATAAAATTCCATCTTTAAATTAAAAGGAAGTACTATAAAATTCAGGACTTTGAAACAAAAAATTTCGGTTAATGAGGTCCGTTTAAACAGTAATTTTGGCTCCAATTTTCATAACCGAAAACTCATATATTATGCTACTTCCGGTAGTATTCTTAATTTGCCGGAAGTGAAGCGTCCATCAGTGTCTAATTGCAGCCCCCAAAGTAATGAGTTTCAAAGACGTGATTATCTTAAGAGTCTAATCAATTAATATAAATTGTATTATTAATTTTATAGAAGCTATTAATTTGATTAGTTGTTAAGAATTATTTAATAGTATTGTTAATAAACTTTGTCATTTTAATTAAAACTTAAACATTATATTGATTTTTTTTCTCTTTCAAGATATTTAATGAAAATAAAAGATTTTCTTTCGTAATAACTTATATTAAGCTTTAATCAAATCACTGGATTGAAGAAAATGAAAGAAAATAATAAAAAAAAATATGTATGAATGAGGACTTGAAAGAAGTTTAGTATATATATAATATAATAAAAGGACGTGTAAAGTTTTTTCAAGAAGTATAAATTAATTTAATGCCAATTTAATGATAGAGAAGTTTCTTTCCTTTGAAGAATAAAATTTTATCATTGTTTTTTAAGTATTGAAACATCTTATATAGATATAAACTTGAAACTTTTTATTATATATTTTTCTTAAGTATGAAAAAAAAAAGTGTTGATAAAGTTTACTTTGTTTGTAAACCTTAAAACAAAGAAAAACAACAGTAAACGTAAAAAAAAAGGAGAATTGAGAGCCAAAGGGGCTAAACTTGAACTGGGCTGTCGTTTTCGCCTTAATACACTTCATGAATGAGTGGTTCGGTTGGTAGAGAATAGAGACAGACAGAGAGACTTTGAGGAGACAGATGGACGGTGAACAGCCGGAAGATTGTTTTCAGTCTACTGGAAGTATTCATGGCAATGGGACACAATTCTATACAACAAATAACACTGAAAAACAAATGACGTCACATCAACATCAAAATATATCTATATGTTATCAAATGTCGGGACAGCTTGACTTTTTTTGTTGTTGTTGGTTTTTTTTGTTTGAGCAACAAAGAAATGCAGGGAAGAACAATTAAAGAAGCACCTAAAAAGTTATCCTAACAACTCCATAAGCTGTGACAAATCCCAGAAACGCAAAAAGGGTCAAAAGCTGTCCCTAGGGATGCATTTCCATATCAGTAGCATGCGAAAACATAAAAGTATTTATCAGGGGAAACTGAATTTTAATAGGAAGAAAGGATACATTTATAAGTAAAAAGAATTTAGATTAATAAATCTTTTTCTTGATTTGCATTAAATGAAACATATTTATTTTGTATTAGAATTTTAGTCTAAAATAGTCTTTTAATTGAAATTAAATAACGAACTGCTTTAAATAATGAAAACAAAACATATTTTATAAATTTACAACAATATATGATTATAAATAATTAAATAATCACGTGATCAAAATATTTTCCATGATATCCACTATACCCGACAACAGGCTGTTTCATCTTGGTGTGCAAGAAAAACAAGAAAACATTTTTTTTTTTCTTTCCTAACTTGAGAAAATGACGATGACTATTTCTTGAAAAGTTTTCACGAGCACCAAGTTTATCGTAAGTTGCCGTTCTGATCTTCCTTCATAATCACCTCACACCATCTCAGCAGGCATGGAGGAGGAGAGAAAGTCCGCGCAGAGTTAATCAACGTTTTATCGTAGCCATCAACCCGGGCCGGATTATCATACGAGCTCCTCCTACCTACAATAATCCGAACCCCCCAGCAGTATTATACCGGAGATACAAACAAGATGTTTGAGGGAGAGACTCTTTATTTCGAAATATGTAATTCTACTTTTATCATCAGCTTGTTATTTTCATCGAATATAATTGTTTACATAGTAATTTTTATTGTAAACGGAAATTCTGTAATTACATAAATTATTAATATTATCATTATATTATTAAATTGCAATATTTCCCTTTCAAATATATCATGAATTAAAATTATACTACTATCTCATTTTCATTTTTTTTTTTTTTTTTTTTTTTTTTTTTTTTTTTATCGTTGCGCTCTTTCAGTTCCTTCTCGCTACAATATATATTATTAATTTTATTACAATGGGATAATAGAAAGATAAATTCATATACATTATACACTTATGGGCAAATACACTGGTCATTCGTTGTTTGATCAATGAATATAATAAATAATAAAGATTGTAAGAAATTTATCTACTTTCCAGAACAACGAACAACGAAAATACTTAAAAATAAGTAAAAATGTTCAATGTTGTTATATAAGTCATGAAACTTCTCGTAATATATTAGCTTTATCAAAATTTACATAGAATCATAAACTTTCACGATAGCTCCATAAATATATTTTAATACATGCAGTATAATATACATATATACTCTAACTATATGTGTAATTAAAATTATATAGTGCATGTATATACTCAATGACCCGTCTCGATCTTCATTAGACCTGTCACAAAACTCAATAAAATTTATAAAAATAATTATTAAATTATATTTACATAATAATATATGGTATACAGTATACACAAAATAGAAATGTTCTATTTTAATTTTCAGCTAAACATCTAGCTTACAATCCACATGCATGTATGCGATTTTTATATCTTTAATTTTTAAGTTCGCCTGCATCGATCACCGTATCAAGTTCATCCAAGCTAATTTTCAGTGGCAATTTTAAATTCTTGATCCAGTTTTATGATCTAGCTGAAATTTCTGCTTGCGTTTCATATAATAAAGAACAGCTGAAACAGCAGGTGATTGTATTTGGGCTAGAATAATACTTATAAACTAGACCTATATAGGAACATTATTTTGCTATTTATTTTCAAAGTGATTAAATCTCAACTGTCTACCCAGCAGTATACTAGTGGTATATATTGGCCTCTTAATAAACTGCTGGAAGACATTTATTGGCCTAGACTTTTCCACTCCAAACAGCAGCTACTAAATGAAACACACTGCAGAACGTCCCTAGACTGGAAGCCCCTAGAAGAGACTGCGTGTTCATGTCAATACTATAGCTATAGTCTGTTCCATGGTTTTATAGACGGCCTTCGTGCATTTCCGGGAGTACTTCGGTCAGAGTTGAGGATGAATTAAAATGGGGAATAACATTAAATAGATTAATTGAAATTGTGTAATGTTAATTACTTTATTTAAATTTAACTACATTATTAATTAATATAAATTTTTTCAAGTGAATATATTAATTAAATAATTATTATCAACTCGTACTTATAAAGTTAAATTTCATCCACTATAGATTTTTTAGCTTAAAGTATTACAAATAAATGATCTGCAATCTATATATAATAATTATATTAATTAAAATTATTTCACATATATTAAAAAATGAATAGCTTCTGTCAAATTTAAATTGAGACTAGTAATATTATTCACAAAATAAATGTTGATCATTATTACGTAGACCCTTCAATGAAATATGTTACATCTTCAGCTTTTCTTGATATAATATATTATGTTGGTGGTTTCAAATATACTTATATATAAACTTCTTGATTAATGTCTTAGTTTAAATTTAACACGTCGTTATAAAATCGCAAGGTTTTACTTTTTTTATAAAGTATGGTCTTCTGAACCACGATTCCTGTTACATGCAGTCATGTTTTCATTCACTCCCATGCAGTGTCTTCATAATATCTCTGCAGTATTTGGTTCAAACCTTGACCATCTCCACCACCATTATATGTATGCCACCTTACTGTACCACAACTCCATGCATCCAGCAGAGATCAGTGGCGACGGCGAGAAGGATTAAGTCATGAAAGCTTCCTGTATGTGTCACCATCATATAGCTATATGGTGCTCTCTCTGCCACATTATGCGTATAGTGGCACCAACGTTAATCGGATTAACAATGATATGCAGCAACTACCACAATTGTTTATATACCATGGTTTAACATGAGACTGTACAAATAATATATATTAAATATATATATATATTTACATAGACAACACTATAATATATAACAGTATAATCACAAATAACGTTTCTAATCCTATATGCCTAATGAATACAGATTGCTTATCTTATAGTACCGGTATATAGTTATATATAATAATATAAGGTCCTGTATATTGTGTACGACATGTGCGCACTTAATTACGTAATAACAGTACTTGCTGATTGAACAACACTGCACTGAACTTGAGCACGGGTTGGTATATAACGGCATTGTTACAGCCTCAAAATAACGTGACCAGAATACACGGTATTGTGTAATATGATTTATTAATATACCAACTATAGATCCCCTTTAGCAGTTAGCTATATTCAGATGTTATCATTATGCTTAGAAATTTATTAGCTATGCTATATATGGAATTTGTATTTTTATTACGCGTATTTTAAAATTAAATGTGCGTTTCTCTTCCCACTATTAATATATAAGAGAAATAATGCAAATTACTTAAAATTAATTATATTTAAAATTTACAAAATTAAATTATTTTTATTTATTTATTATTTATAATATTATATTTCCCGATTGTTACATAATATAACAGTTGGCAGGCGATACTAACGCAGCCCTATACAGAACAAAACGCAACGGGTGAGTTACGCATAGTATCCCTTTTAACAATTAAATAATAAAAAAGGAAAATAAAACAAAATGTCTTATAACAAGAATATAAATAAAATATCACGTGTATAACACAGTTCAGTCAAATAAATCATACATTATTTATAGTTCATGACTAAGCAAATAAACTTTAAACCTAGAATAAAACAAGGAACCATTATTTAGAGGCAAATTGTTCCACAAATGACAAACCCTAATGCAAAAAGACTTAAGAGTAAGGTAACGCGAAACATCGATTGTAGTTGTCCCATTTGATTAACATGTAAACCTTAGCAACTTCATAATAATTCCGTTTTTTTTTTTATTTTTTTTTTATTTAGAGACAGTCCTTAGCAACAAGAAGTTGCAGAAAAAAATTCAAAACAATCGGACGAGCCGATTCTTTTTAAATTAATGTTTTAAGTTTTCAGTACAGGGCTTTCCCATGGAGAGCTAAATTAATTTTTTTTTAAAAAAAATCGGATCGTCGGACTGTTCTGAAATTTTTTTGCAACTTCTTGGTGCTAAGGACAGTCTCTAATAAAAAAAATCAGAATTATCATGAGAGGTTGCTAAGTTTTTTTGTTTTTTTTTACAGGGATACACCCCTAAGAGCTTAAAGCTCGCGGCGGGGTACTGGGTAGGGATAAGGTAGGGAAGTGGCCACGGCCTGCATGCTTACGCGTCCCAGCATTCGCTGAGGTGAGACTGAGGGAACCGTGGAAAACCTCAGTCAGGACGGACACCTCTACTTTTTCTCAATGGACCAAAGCGATGTCCAAAGCCTGGGGAACCACACACAAGTGCATTACTGCACTGGGTGGAAAGCGAGACGAATTTACCCCAGGGAGGGAGCAGCGTATTTTTTACTTGAAACGGTCACCCATCCAAGTACTAACCACGCTCGACGTAGCCTGACTTCGGTGATCTAACGAGAACCGGTCAATGCACTAGCTGCGCCACGCTCGAAATCAAATGGGACTACTACGATCGATGTTTCATGTTAATTACCTTACCCTTAAGATGAGCCTCTGAACTTGCAAAAGGAGGTATGAACGAACATCAACAAACCTTGTTTACAACCTCTCCCATAAAGAGTTGCTCTTTCATCAACCGCAATAACATCCAGAGGCTTTAAACAATATTTACCATCTAAACACCTTTTTAACAACATGGCAATTTGGTTAAGCAAATTCACTATAGATAAAAAGCTTGTTTCGTTTTTTAAATCGAGCCAATGAATCAAGGAATTTGTCTTTGCAAATGAGTCTTATTATTTTGCTCTGATGTAACTTGTATTCCCAGGTGAAAATTATCCGTCCCTTTTATTGTTTTTATCAAAATTCAGATAGTTAAGAAGAACTATATATAACTGCTGGATCAGTAGCACTAATTTCTACCTTTCTAAAATCTAGCTGTATGTTGTGATACAAAATTTGCACCTTGAACAGAAGGGTTGAAAAAATTTACTAGCGTTGCGTTTAATGAAGAATTCTCCCCATCGTTTCTCAAAACATCAACAGTTGAACTCGAAAAAGGGGCTGTTTCGGAGTATATTTACGATCATATATGAGCACTTTAATAATAAAATTAAATAATAGTCTGATGGCAACAATATTTTGGACTCGTATGTGTGTGTATATATATATATATATATATATATATATATATATATATATATATATATATATATATATATATATATATATATATATATATATATATATATGTATATATGTATATATGCTGACTGGCTATTCCGCTCCCCCCTCCCTAAATTTAGTACTGTACATATTCGATTTCCATAATTATCCTCAAATGTAAAGTATAAATTTTAATTGGGTTACCCTTACCATCATATAATATGCTATATATTATAAGTATTAATTCATTTTATACTTTTCAACCTTTTAAATCTTTAAAGTGAGTTTGAAGAATCTGCCTTCAATTTTAAATCAGAACTTATATAATGATTGAAAAAGTACAAAATAAAATAATAAAGTGACTTAAATGATAAGTAAGTCACACCCTACGCATGGCGAAATCAAACAGCCCTTTAAAATATGCTTTAAATATACATTGGCGTGAAATATAGAGCTACTATGCCATCTCTTGGTAAACTTTCAAAATATAATATTTTAAGCAACTTTCTTCTATACTGGCAGTGATATTCAAATTGGTTTTCATCGTGTGTGCTCGGGTGTCTACCTCCTCTATATCTCATGTGCGTCTAGTGAGGTACAGCGCTACAAACTGCTTGCCCCAAAATACTCGCGGTGAAAAGGTATGCAACTTTCTGATCACCTGTGTAATACGGGTCGTCGTGGTACAGGGACGAAGAATGTCGAATTATATATTTTAGCACCCAAAGCCGAATTCAGACAATATATGTTCAGAGAAAAAAACATGATAGTAAGAACTTTTTTTTTTTGCAATTCGACCGACATGCTAAATGAATATTAAAAATATTTCAACTTTTGATCATTGAAATTTGATTGAAACAATATACAGGTCAAATCGCACGCAAAATCCGTTGAGGCAGAGCTCGTCGGCAAATAAAGTAAAAGTAGAACTGGTTCATCCAGAGTCGAATCTAGAAAACCAAAACCCGAGGTCACAATTTCATTTTGACTTGTAGTTAATTGAATTATAAAAAAATACGTAGACCCTCTCTAAATTCGATACTTTTATCGCGTTAAAAATTATTAAATGTTAATATATTATTTTTTTATCACCCCTTTATTGAATTAGATCACAACAATTATTAATGCTGAGAAAAAAATGAAAATGTATAATATAATCATGCAGTTTTTGAGGTTTCACTGTTTCTGGGGTAAAAAAAAATATGCACGTTTCAATGGCAATAAGAAAAAAGCATAATATTCTGACGTAATAAGGGTCATTTTGTTATTAGGGGTTGTTTTTATCATATTTTAAATTACGCATTATATAATAGATTCACTGTGTCTTAGAACCCGAAAATAAAATTTCGTACAGATCGTACCGGTACATTTTTTAACCCTATATTTTCTGATTTCCACATGGATCTTAATTAATTCTCATAAGAAACGTCATATAAAAGGAAAAAATTACATGTAATAATTTTCATGAACATTTTTTTTTTTTTTTTTATTATTATTGATGATGATTTTTCACATAAGAATTTAACCTGTTTCATTATTTCATAACTTTATTTGTCAGAGCAATGTGAAATTTGATGAGTCACTGGTTGAAAAATTCTCTTTTCATACAGTGTACAGTAAAAACTTGTTATTTTTACATAATTATACTCAAGAGACCCAGGAAATTAGGTTTACCTCATATCGAGTTTTTACTTTATCAAGCAATGCTAATTATTTTTTATGCGACCACGATCTCGATCCTTAATTTACTCAAAATCGATTTTTACCTAAAATAAAAAAAAAAACAAGTTGCGTATTAATAACGATCGAGTGTTTATGTAATGCTAAAATATATATTATTTGGATAAAAAGCTTATAATTTAATATTAAAAAAAAAGCTTATGACATGATAAATACAGAGGACAGTCTTATATACTGTATAATATACTTGCTAGCATCCAGCATTATAATATGCATACAACACAGATAGACTGCCTCTAAAATATGAGAGCAGGAGGATGCATAATTATAAAATTGGACACTTTCTCTTGGAAAATATTAGTACTTACATTGATTGGAAGCAAAATCATGTCTTAAAATAAAATAATAATAAAATCTTTCTTACCTGACAAAATATAGCTGCTCTTGGACCTTGTGGCTTCGTTAACTGCATGTTTAGAATCCAGAGGCAATAAAATTGTTGATAATGATGCAGTATATAGTCTGCAGTGCATTATTTTCGCACGGCTTAATGATTGATGTTAGTTGCAGCCGTTACAGAGGTCCCGATGTAATGTGTGTCTCGGAGTTCTCGAACACCAGTTATTAAGAATATTATAGAAAACTATCCTGCATGGGCCTGCCGAGACGCGCGCCTTCTCGGGATATGTATATAAGCTAGGTGAAGGTATATATAATGGGGAAAAGTGGAAAAGTCTTTTTTGCGGAAAAGGGCGATTGTGAAGGTGACAAAAACGGCTTTCGCCGAAATGCATGGCTAATGGTATACTCTCCAGACCGTTAACAGCTAGGAGGGCGAATGAAAATGAGAGGATTAAGGATTATTGGGATTAAATATATTGTACCGCAGCCTGGAGCCTGGAGAGAGTTGGTTTTTAGATGGAAATAAAGGAAATGATGGATTTAAAAGGTATAGGTATTAATTTGAAGAATGACATATAAGGATTAAAGGAAGACAGGAAAGATTTCCGGAGCGGGGAGCGGCACAGGAAAAATGATGTAACAGGTTCCAGCACGCCTTCGATCAACCGTCTCGCACGAGGCACAATTTAGCGAGCGAAACGAAGACATCTGTTTTTTTTCCCGCCAAAAGTCAAAAATAAAAAAACATCGAATGGCGCCAAAAGTTCCTTAAAAAATATACTGTATTATCATGCACGTACATCATTGCAAGCACAATTAATATAAAATCATGCTAAATAAATCGGACTATGTGAAAGGAACTTTATATAGCTATAATAAAAATTTCAGAGCTAAATTTATTTATCTGAGATTATCAGTCACCCCCCCCCCCCCCCCCCAAAATTATGACATGATAAATAGATGGCGACATATATTATGATTGACAAAGTAACGGAGCGTGAGGGAGGTTTTCCCACACCCCTAGATTAAAATATTAAAAACTATAACATTATATTTTTAAACACTAATACAAGTTAATCTTTTAACTCTTAGGCTTCTTTCACGATCACGCCGCAACATGATTTTACAAAAAAATCAAGCTCCCCTTGATTTTCTTACGGCGGTATACGTTTGTTGTGGCAAATGTTGCGACATGTTTTTGCAAAAAAATCGGACTCTGTGAAAGGAACTTTATAGCTAATAAAAATTTCAGAGCTAAATTTATTTATCCGAGATTATCAGTCCCCCCCCCCCCCCTAAAAAAATATGACAAGATAAATACATGACTATACAGGTTATTTTCAGCTGTTAAGATAAGTAGTAGTCAACTGTTTGGTTTTGTAATTTATAGCTTATATTGTCTGTATGTACTTTATGTAAATTGATAGTTTTTGCAGAAAAGAGGCTCATAGCCAGTAATTTTAAACACTATCAGTATAGTGCCAAACTCTTTACAGCCACCATTAACTAAAATTATGTTCATACCTAGACAGTGAGAAGGATAACAAAATGAATGAACTACAGTAGATATAAACTTGATCTAATTTATTAATTACAAAGCGTTCTCTAAGGGTAGAAGGTTTTCCTGAACTTCTCTTTCTTGTCCGTTCTCACGGCCTTAGGGATGTAGATTGGCGACGTGTCATCCAGCCGTCGCTTCCAGGGGTTCTGCCACAGTTCGAAGGGCCTTCTGCGGGCGTCCATGGCCCTCGTCTGGAACTTGATCTTGTAGATCTGCTCCCAATGGTAATACTCAGGCAGGAGTCTGTGTCGAGGACGGTTCGAGCACAGGTACTTGTACAAGTTCTCTAAGAATTGGCGTCGCTCAGGGTCTGCGATGGAGGCCACGACCGGGGCTTCAGGGTCAAGGTAGGGTCTTAGCTCAACACCTTCACGAGGGCTTGGGGCATTCAAGTACAGCTTCAGGACAGCCTTCAGTACCTCCTCGTTCAGTCCTGCAACAGTACCGTAAACAAGTTAATATTTATCTAGACCATAAATTGATACTCATTGTTATGTACTGAACAGTAAGGAGAAAAAAAGGTAATAAGAAATACTGTGTATGAATGGTAACTTTGAGGGCTACTCTCATTAGATCATCAATGAAACATCAATTCATACAAAGGACAAATTTAATTCCTTTAGGTTGGTTAAATATTGTATTACTATATAGCAAAAATTGAGGTTATTAATGTTATGGATTTTAAAAAAAACAAGCAATCAAACCACACTGTCAACTAATAATGCTAATAATATTTTGCAAGTTGTATTTCAGACCTATCAAAGCATAATAATGGACATAAAATCATTGTCTCAGAAAGAAAGTGCTGCAACCAACGTTTGTTGCAATTATAAACTTTATGCTACATATTGCATACAGTCTATAAAATTGCAACAAAATGTTGTAGTGCTGAGGGCACTCTTGAAAAAAAAATCCACTAGTAACAGACTGTTTGTGTTTTCCTAAACATTCACTAATTAATAAAAGCAAGCAATATATTTGGAATATTTTATAATTTTATTTATCAGAAGGAATGCAAGAGACCTTGCCACAAGTCCTCAATGGAATGTTTGACTAACTCACCAACCAACTTGCCGTCCTTAATGCCCTCAAAGAGAGCCATCTGCTCAGAGCCCCAGCAGATGTTCTTGGGAGCAGTTTGCGTGGCATGGTGGGAGTGTAGCAGCGTCGTGTTCATCTGATAGGCGTACAGCGACCAGAGACGACCGTCGGTGATCACCGTTTGAGTCACCAGCGGGTACGTCAGCTCATTGAACGTCGAGAACCCTGTAGCAAATACGTTACTATTAGACTCAAGTGCAGTTCCAAGGTGTGTTACCCAGAATGCTGCAGTTACTGTGATGTGACTATGTGCCTGTAGTTTCAAGAGAGGAGGCAGAAATAATGCATGGCTGTATCATTGACATTTCCACAATCATAAAATTTGAAACGAGTTAAATTTTCTGATCAAAAGTAGGAAAAAAAATGGTTCAAAATTTATTGCTGATGTTCTAGTACTTGTATAAACCTGTGGTACATACTAAATATAAAATAAAAATGTTATTTTGTTAGAAGCATTGAAGTTTATCAATTTATTCATGGAAACCAAAACTGTTTCGTAGTACGGTACTACACATAAAAATCAGCAGCAACAATAAACAGAATTTTACCCATACAATTTCTTTACATAATAGCACTTTTATCTTATCTCTACCTGAAATTAACCTTTATTGCTCTAATGTCAGTTGTAAAATATGCCATTTATTCTATTTTTTTGTCTGTACCATTTAGTAATTAGAAATCGGCCTAAAAACACAATAAATATAGTATACCTTTCAGATCAACATTTCATTGAATAATGTAAATCAAGATCTCGTAAAAACCTTGACTATGGTCCATGTTAAAGGAACTTCCATGATGAACTCTGTTTCCAGAAGACTCACCCAGGAGGCAGGCTTGTGGCAGCAGCCAGCCGAAGGAGGCGAGAATGGCCTGAGAGTCTAGCGCTTCCTGGTGCTCATCAGCCCCAAAGTTCTCGGGTCGCTGTGGCAGGTGTGAGCGAGAGTGAAACGACAGCAGGCCAAACTGCTGCTTGTCACCAGGCCAGAAACCTGTGGCACAACAAATCAACAAGGTGAGAACCAGGTGAGATATGGTGCTGCTACATTTAGTGGTTGACATTAATTTTTTATTAAAAGTATGGATTGAGGATTTCAAGATATGTTGTTGTTGTTTTCCAGATTTTGTACCTCTAATAACCTCTAATGAACATGCACTGTCATATAAAATATTCACATTTTTTGCCTATAATGTTTTACCATAACCTTTAGGGAAAAAATGTTGCAGTTCTTAAATAAAAAATTGCTTACATATACAGCTCAAGGAAGCAGAGTTTATAAAAAAAATGAATGTGAAATTCACTGAATTTTTCTTAGCCCAGCTACAAAACATATCAGGAAATGTGGCTATACTATACAATTCTTTCTATGTTGAAGATTTTTCTATGATAATTTAATGGATGGAGGAGTGAAGTACTGTAATTTGTAATCATAAGAAAGGGGCATTCACAAAGTCTTAAGGCCACATTTAGGGCTCGATAATTTAAGACCAGAAATTTTGGGTCTAAAAAGCATGCCTAAAATCGGGCTTTAAATTATCGAGCCCTAAATGTGGCCTTAGGGCTTTGTGAATGCCCCTTAAGAAGTCTGAGAAAAGTCCAGGTCCATAGGTTTTCCATAAAAATTCCTATTATTTCAATCTTTAATGAGTCTGCCTGTACACTTTACCGTATTTATTCCACTGCCCCATTGTATTTATAACAATTTTAAGTGCTAGAATGTTTCATTACTGTATTATCTTTAAACTTGTTAAAGATAACTGCCAAATATGGGACTATCTCTCTAATGGAGTAGCAACCTCAAATATTTTTTGTTACAGAAATTGACCGAGGGTGCAAAGCTATGCTACAGGGGGGTCTTCAGATAACACAAATTACAACAATCCTAAAATTAAGACAGTCTTAGTGTATTCTTCATTGTTGCGCTAAGACAGTCTTAGGCTAAGTTTAGGTTAAGTGGTGTTATTTGAAGACCCCCCTGATATTTTTCAGAGTTTTTGAGTCATCAGATGACTCACCAGGAATGTTGGTGAGGTGGCGACGGTCGGTGAAGGTACCCAGCACGCGAGGGTCGTAATTGAAGACGGGCACGGTCAGACCTGGACTCTCACACTCGGCAGCTTCCAGAAATGGACACAGCGGAACTTCACTGCGCAGCTGAAGCAATGGCTGACCCTCGTACTGGAAGTTTCTGTAAGCAAGGTAATGTTGTAGCTAGTCTAGTCTAGTCAAAAGGATCCAGTTTCTTCACTTTACAAGTTCAATCATCATAAATGAAAAATTCTAATGGTCAGACTACAGGGGGTTGAGGGTGGTGCAGTACATTGACCAGTTCTTGTTATGTATATCGCCAAAGTCAAGCTATGTCGAGCTAGGTTAGTTCTTATCCCTACCCATTACCCGCCTCGAGCTCCAAGCTCATAGGGGTGTATCTTTGTAAAAAAAATAATAATAAAATGCAGTAACATTGCAAGTGGATTATTGGACTACTTCCATTGATCTGCTGTACTTTCATGTTACGTGCTGCAGATTACTCTTACAAGATGAAACCATTTAATAAAAAACATTCCTTAAGTTTAATATTTAATACAATTTACAGTACAGTATTTAATTTCCTTTATTAATGCACTGAAAACTCTAAAAAAAAAAATACTGTATATGATATCTTTAATATTTCCCCACCATGTCACTGTTATTCAATTCCTTCATGTTTTTAAGTCAAATTAATAACAGAAAGAGTTTATGTAACAAAGACTTGAAACGAAAT
This sequence comes from Siphlonurus alternatus, assembly GCA_949825025.1. Lineage (NCBI taxonomy): Eukaryota > Metazoa > Arthropoda > Insecta > Ephemeroptera > Siphlonuridae > Siphlonurus > Siphlonurus alternatus. Next base: position 16,047,903 of record OX463778.1, read on the forward strand.
CAGTAGGGAGAGAGTGGAAGTAAAAACTTTTAATTTTAATGTGTTAGTTCCTCAATTGGACCCAAAGTAGAGTCCTACAATAAAAGTGTCATGTAGTAGCTAAAAACTTGGCATGCACCCTTTAGTAAAGGCTGGGCACATTCCTTTTTACTCATGCCTTAGAAAATAGATTGACAGACCTAAAAAAAAATGACAAATTGGCATTACTAGAGGTCAAGAAAGCTTATATTTTAATCATACAACGCTGCAGTACAGTATTTCAAGTCTTCGTTTAGGCTTGAAAGTTATTTTTTCATTTCTGTTCCCGTTCACAGGATTTAAGATTCAAAACTAAGTAATGTCTAAGAAGACTTGACACTCTTGACAGTCCTCACCTGTCTCGGGGCTCGTTGGCATCATCCTTGGTCCATTCTCTACCCATGATGGCGGCTCGGGTCTGCGTTGTGGGCTCGATGCCCCCCGCCACCCAGGCGGCCTCCACTCTGGGCTCTGCGTCGGCCTGCACGTTGGCGAGGTGGGGGATGTGGCGTTGTAGGCAGGCGGTCAGCACCGAGTGCAGCTGCTGCACCACCGCCTGGCTGCGTGCATTCTCAACCTGGGGGGCCTCTACGTCCTCATTACTCTCCAGCAACAGCTCCCTGCAAAATATCAACAGTTTTGTAAATTAAAAAACATCCCTTTGCATGCAGTTTTAAAAATATATGTATGTACAGTAATGGGTATGTTCAACTGTTCAGTGCCAGTATGTACAGTACATACTTGGGTATATGATATCATCCAGTATGCATACCGGTATCATAAGCACATCATATTTCCATGGTTTTAGCAAGAAGATATAGACAAAGACTTGTGTTTACAAATATATGCATACCTTTGTAATTCAAATAGAAGAGCTTCTGCGACCTGAGATTTGACTTCACTCAGACATTCCTTGGCAGCGTCTTCAAGTTCTTGAGATTGGTAAATGGCCGGCAATCCTTTGACAAAATGAGTCTTTGTAATGTGTTGAGCATATGCTAATGAGTTATAAGGAATTACACCCTCTTTCAACGTATGACAATGCCAACCATAATACCTCGGCATGTTTACTTCTATCATCTTCTCCTCAACAGTGCCAAGGTTTTGAATTTTGTCATGCCATGCTTGGACCTCACGAGCCTTGCGAGCCTTCACGGTTGGATCAAGTATGGGAGGATATTGAGGCTCTGCACTGTATTCTTCATTTAAACTTGTGCTCAATGTTCTTAACACGGACTTAGCACCTGTACATACTTCTCTTCTCACAGGAAATTTACATATATTACAAGAAAGTGTGATCATTTTCTATATTTTCGTGTGTTGACTACACCAGCTCAGCTGTGATTTTTTTTTTGTTAATTTGAACATAAACGCCATCTGTTCAACTAATAATGAAGCTTCTCAATATATTTGAAAACGCGGGATTAAATTTAACTATCAAGGAACAAAGGTAAAACGCAGGAGGGTAAAACGAATAAAACCATGGCTGCATGTGTCCTCTATCATGAACTGCAGGCTCGGACTGGCCATAAGAGTTGGTGAGCGATCGCTCAGTAGGCCCCTCCGGTTGGAGGCCCCCAAAATGTTAAAAGTAGCCCCCCCCCCCCCAGGGTGAAGTAGGCCCTCCCTACATCGCAAAGCGATGTAAGATTTAATGTAGACACAGTGTTCTGAAGATGTAGAGTAAAACAAGAGGCTTAAATAACAGTGCAAAGAACTGACTATTATATTTAATAGGTATTATATATTCATAATAATCAATTACTTCTTATACACATTTCAATTTATTTACTATGAATTTTCAACTTTGAAGTGCCAGCAATTTTTAAAACAAAAAGACAACAATTACATAATAACTTTGATGAGAAAATATAAGAATCCAGTTGGAGGCCCCCCCCAAAATATAAAAGGTAGGCCCTCATAATGAAGACCTTCCTTTAATATTTTTAGGGGCCTCCAACCGCCGTGCCGAGGGTCAAAAGGGTCCTTATATTTCTTATTTCCCTCGTGAAATGACCAGGCCCTCTATACATCGCGATCGGAAAAGGTGTAAGAAAAACGAAGGAAAATAATTTTGGAAAATTAATGTAGAGTAACTAAATCAAGGTGTATAAAGCCCTGAAGGCCCCTTAGACCTGCAAGGCCCCTTGGTTCTGCACTAATATATAAGTCAAATTTAATATTAACATATTCTGTTGCGGTATATGTTTTATTTTTATTTTTTTAATATCATCTTTTTTATAATTTATTAGAGTGATAAAAATAAGCCAGAACGGTTTAAAACGCCAATCAGGAAAGGTGCATGGACATGTATTATTGAATTAAAAAAATTCATACATTTTATTTTTAAAAATACCGAATATAAATTATAGATTAAATTTTGTATTTTTTTTTTTTTTTACAAAATCTTCCGCTATCTTCGCTTTTTCGTAATTCGTAGTCTTCTTCATATATCAGACAAAAAGATGTATATAGCACGTACTTGTTGCTTTCAATACACATTTTTTTTATTATATAGTATTTTTTTTATCTATTTATGCATGATTTAAGGGTAAAATAACGCCACCAATGTTTAAAAAAAAAAAAAAATCCCTCACACAAAAATTATGAAAAACAATTAAAATGTTCTCCTCTACACCCGCTATCAATAGCTAAAAGATGAAGTATACAAATATGATCTAGTTTTTGAGTTATTAATTTTTAAAGTTGACTACTTTAACATGGAGAAATGGAAATTCCATGTTAAATTAGTCAACTTTAAAAATTCATATCTCAAAAACTAGATCGTATTTGTATACCTGATCTTTTATAGGGGGTGTAGAGGAGAACATTTTAAATTTTTTTCATAATTTTTGTGTCAGGGATTTTTTTTTAACATTGGTGGCGTTATCTTACCATTAATGCTCAAATCACTTAAATGAGAAACTGCATATCCGGCCCAGAATGCAGTGCAACTATTTTTTTAGGAAATGGAAAAAAAAAAGAGAATCTAATTTTGACCTGAAAATTAAAATTGGAGGTATTTTAACGCAAGGGCTATATACTATATACTAATACTTGTATATAGTCCTTGATTTTAACGTACCGCAATATATTTTGTAATGAATTCGGTCATTTTTCGAGCACAGTTAAGCAGCTGCACATAATACATGACACAGAAATATATAAAAAAAAAATAAACGGATGAAAATACGTGCATTATATTGCGATAAAAAAAGGTTTGATTGTCCCAATTTAATTTATTTTTAATTAAATAATAAGTAAGAAATGTATCTGCTCCCTGAAAAAATATTTTTCGGGAAAACAAACATTCCATCCAAAATCCAAAGTAACAAAATATTTGTCAACTTTTGCTGGGAATATATTTTTTATACAAAGCTTTATTGATTTTTAATTATTTTTTTATCGTTTAACTGTTCAACGCCGGCTAAAACAATACAAAATTATTTTAAAATTGATAAAGTTTTGAATAAAAAATATATCCCCAACAAATATTTTTGTTGGCAAATATGATTTTACGTTGAATGCAATGAATTTTTGTCCCAGAAAAAAAGTTTCTCTAGGGAGGAGACACACTTTTTACTTAATTAAAAATTAGTTTTTACAAATTAGGACAATTAAACTATTTTTATTGCGTTGTACATATTTTCATTCGTTTATTTTAAATATTTCAGGGTCATAACATGTTTTGTTAATTTTAGATGAATTTTTAAGTGCCATGTGCGCGAATCGGGAAAGTCATGAAAATTCATTGAAAGAACCCAAGGTTGCAATGATCTGTCAAAAAAATCACAGAAATTTAAATTTTTGCTTCAAAAATATGAAATTACTAATAACAATTCAGATATAAATTTGCTATGTGTCAGTATGTTATTTACAATATTCTGGGCTTATTGAAACCTGCAGAGCTACTACTCTCCAAAGCTCAGGTGACTCAATTTGTGAATCCGAGAGTAATGTTATATGCATAATCCTTATTGAAAATCAAATTTTTAAAGGTGAACCAAAATTAAATTTTTTTTTTTTTTACATATTCGGGTACATTACTAGAATTATTTTGGTATTTAATAATTATGCTCCACAATAATTTGATAAGATTAATTATTTTTCTAATTGTGCATTTTTTGACCCAAAGTCACACAGAAAAATGTTCCAATAAAGTTTGAGTTGTTAAATTGGGACTTTATACTTGCAAAACTCCTCGATTAAAAAAAAAAAAAAAAAAAAAAAAAATAGGCGAAAGAAAAAAATATACAGAAAATATGACTCGCGTTATCATGCACCAAAAAAGGTTTAAATTAATTTTTCCTTAGAATCCAAAATTTCGTAAAAAAAGTATTATAAAATCTCGCGATGTTTAGACATTTTTGTATTAAAAAATATAAGCAAGCCACGCCCCTTTTTTGAAAAAAAATCGCGCCTGCGGCGGGCTGCTTGGGGGGCTCCGCCCCCCAAACCCCCCGATGGTGCAGAGGCCCCCGCCTTTCATTGCTCAGTAGGCCTTTTGACCCCAGTCCGACCCTGATGGACTGTGTCTATGTTAATTAATATTTTTATTATAAACATTGTTGTCACTATTGCTATTATTATGAACATTGGCACAGAAAATGAGGATAGAAAATAATATCGGGGGATAATATATATATTCTGATTAATATTCTGATAAATTTCAAATTATTATAAAATTATCTGTTGTAATTACTATTCATGTAAAAATTTACTGCAAACAAATAATTGTATCACGATCACAAAATATATGCATAATATTCAAAACTATATATATGTAATAATAATAATAATAATAATATAACAAGCGGGGGGGGACAACTTGCAAGTTGTCTTAACAATCGGGGGCCATACTAACGGTGGTGGTCGGTGCTTGGTGTTCGGTAATGCTATTGGTGTCGGTGCTGGTGCTTTTATTTTTCACCAAACACGAATTGACAGACAGCAAAGAGCAAAGACGAAAAAAAATTTTAATGAGACGACGGTCATTGGGTGTTGGTGTTGGGTGTTGGGTGATGAACTCAAAAATTTGAATTTCGCGGCGTAGGTATTGAGAATAGGTCTTAAAAACCTTCAAAATCGTGTTCCTGAGGTGATTTTAGGTGGGGTAGGGTGTATGTTGAAATGTTATGGGTCAAAGTTACCTTGAAATGATGAAAAGTTGAGTAGAACGTCGAAGAACGTCAACGGTCGCCGGCGACAATTTGAAAATATTTGAAATTACCGGTCGCCCAACAATCAAAACAACCGGTTGCCATGGAACCGAGAATCAACAGTCGAGAGTTCGTCCGCAAAAAACTACTCGGCAGAGTGCGGTCTCGCGGGTGGCTGTGCGCTCCCACTTAAAGGAAACATATGAGGTTATGTTGCGGCCGCACGCTGTCCCAAAAGGCACAGCCACGCCCCGAGGGTACACACGTCTGTGGCCTTGTTGGGTAGGACAGAAAGCTTTTTAATCGGATGAAACCGGGAAACCGAAAAGCGAAAGGGGCTTATCAGAGGAACCTGGTAGCGGTCACTGGTTTAAAATGTAAAATATCAATGTGCAATAAAGATTGAAGTCAACAAAAAATACACAATATTGGTCTTTACCTTGAAATGATGAAAAGTTGAGTAAAACGTCGAAGAACGTCAACGGCGGCCGGCGAGAATTTAAAAATGATTGAATTTACCGGTCACACAACAAACAAATCAACCGGTTGCCATTGAGCCGAGAATCAACAGTCGAGAGTTCGTCCGCAAAAAAATACTCGGCAGAGTGTGGTCTCGCGGGTGGCTGTGCGCTCCCACTTAAAGAAAACATATGTGGTTGTGTTGCTGCCGCACGCTGTCCCAAGGCACAGCCACGCCCTGAGGGTACACCCGTCTGTGGCCTTGTTGGGTATGAAAGAAAGCTTTTTAATCGGATGAAACCGGGAAACCGAAAAGCGAAAGGGGCTTATCAGAGGAACCTGGTAGCGGTCACTGGTTTAAAATATAAAATATCAATGTGCAATAAAGTTGGAAGTCAATAAAAATTACACAATATTCATCTTTACCTTAAAATGTCAAAAAGTTGAGTAAAACGTCGAAGAACGTCAACGGCGGCCAGCGAATGTTTAAAAATATTTGAATTTACCGGTCGCCCAACAATCAAAACAACCGGTTGCCATGGAGCCGAGAATCAACAGTCGAGCGTTCGTCCGAAAAAAAATACTCGGCAGAGTGCGGTCTCTCGGGTGGCTGTTAGCTCCCACTTAAAGGAACCATATGAGGTTATGTTGTGGCCGCACGCTGTCCCAAGGCACAGCCACGCCCTGAGGGTACACCCTCCTGTGGCCTTGTTGGGTATGAAAGAAAGCTTTTTAATCGGATGAAACCGGGAAACCAAAAACCGAAAGGGGCTTATCAGAGGAACCTGGTAGCGGTCACTGGTTTAAAATATAAAATATCAATGTGCAATAAAGTTTGAAGTCAATAAAAGATTCTTAATATTAATCTTTACCTTAAAATGTCAAAAAGTTGAGTAAAACGTCGAAGAACATCAACGGCGGCCGGCGAGAATTTAAAAATATTTGAATTTACCGGTCGCCCAACAATCAAAACAACCGGTTGCCATGGAGCCGAGAATCAACAGTCGAGCGTTCGTCCGCAAAAAAATACTCGGCAGAGTGCGGTCTCTCGGGTGGCTGTGCGCTCCCACTTAAAGGAAACATATGAGGTTGTGTCGCGGCCGCACGCTGTCCCAAAGCACAGCCACGCCCTGAGGGCACACTCGTCTGTGGCCTTGTTGGGTATGAAAGAAAGCTTTTTAATCGGATGAAACCGGGAAACCGAAAAGCGAAAGGGACTAATCAGAGGAACCTGGTAGCGTTCACTGGTTTAAAATATAAAATATCAATGTGCAATAAAGTTTGAAGTCAATAAAAGATTCTTAATATTAATCTTTACCTTGAATTCATGAAAAGTTGAGTAGAAGGTCGAAGAACGTCAACGGCGGCCGGCGAGAATTTGAAAATATTTGAATTTACCGGTCGCCCAACAATCAAAACAACCGGTTGCCTTGGAGCCGAGAATCAACAGTCGAGAGTCCGTCTGCAGTGAAATACTCGGCAGAGTGCGGTCTGGTGGATGGCTGTGCGCTCCCACTTAAAGGAAACATATGTGGTTATGTTGCGGCCGCACGCTGTCCCAAGGCACAGCCACGCCCTGAGGGTACACCCGTCTGTGGCCTTGTTGGGTATGAAAGAAAGCTTTTTAATCGGATGAAACCGGGAAACCGAAAAGCGAAAGGGGCTAATCAGAGGAACCTGGTAGCGGTCACTGGTTTAAAATATAAAATATCAATGTGCAATACAGTTTGAAGTCAAAAAAAAAATACATTACGTTCATCTTTACCTTGAAATGATGAAAAGTTAAGTAGAACGTAGAAGAACGTCAACGGCGGCCGGCGAGAATTTGAAAATATTTGAATTTACCGGTCACCCAACAATCAAAACAACCGGTTGCCATGGAGCCGAGAATCAACAGTCGAGAGTTCGTCCGCAGTGAAATACTCGGCAGAGTGCGGTCTTGCGGGTGGCTGTGCGCTCCCACTTAAAGGAACCATATGAGGTTATGTTGTGGCCGCACGCTGTCCCAAGGCACAGCCACGCCCTGAGGGCACACTCGTCTGTGGCCTTGTTGGGTATGAAAGAAAGCTTTTTAATCGGATGAAACCGGGAAACCGAAAAGCGAAAGGGGCTTATCAGAGGAACCTGGTAGCGGTCAGTGTTTAAAATATAAAATATCAATGCTCAATAAAGTTAGAAGTCATTAAAAAATACACAATATTAATCTTTACCTTAAAATGTCAAAAAGTTGAGCAAAACGTCGAAGAACGTCAACTGCGGCCGGCGAGAATTTAAAAATATTTGAATTTACCGGTCGCCCAACAATCAAAACAACCGGTTGCCATGGAGCCGACAATCAACAGTCGAGCGTTCGTCCGAAAAAAAATACTCGGCAGAGTGCGGTCTCTCGGGTGGCTGTTAGCTCCCACTTAAAGGAACCATATGAGGTTATGTTGTGGCCGCACGCTGTCCCAAGGCACAGCCACGCCCTGAGGGTACACCCTCCTGTGGCCTTGTTGGGTATGAAAGAAAGCTTTTTAATCGGATGAAACCGGGAAACCAAAAACCGAAAGGGGCTTATCAGAGGAACCTGGTAGCGGTCACTGGTTTAAAATATAAAATATCAATGTGCAATAAAGTTTGAAGTCAATAAAAGATTCTTAATATTAATCTTTACCTTAAAATGTCAAAAAGTTGAGTAAAACGTCGAAGAACATCAACGGCGGCCGGCGAGAATTTAAAAATATTTGAATTTACCGGTCGCCCAACAATCAAAACAACCGGTTGCCATGGAGCCGAGAATCAACAGTCGAGCGTTCGTCCGCAAAAAAATACTCGGCAGAGTGCGGTCTCTCGGGTGGCTGTGCGCTCCCACTTAAAGGAAACATATGAGGTTGTGTCGCGGCCGCACGCTGTCCCAAGGCACAGCCACGCCCTGAGGGCACACTCGTCTGTGGCCTTGTTGGGTATGAAAGAAAGCTTTTTAATCGGATGAAACCGGGAAACCGAAAAGCGAAAGGGGCTAATCAGAGGAACCTGGTAGCGTTCACTGGTTTAAAATATAAAATATCAATGTGCAATAAAGTTTGAAGTCAATAAAAGATTCTTAATATTAATCTTTACCTTGAATTCATGAAAAGTTGAGTAGAAGGTCGAAGAACGTCAACGGCGGCCGGCGAGAATTTGAAAATATTTGAATTTACCGGTCGCCCAACAATCAAAACAACCGGTTGCCTTGGAGCCGAGAATCAACAGTCGAGAGTCCGTCTGCAGTGAAATACTCGGCAGAGTGCGGTCTGGTGGATGGCTGTGCGCTCCTACTTAAAGGAAACATATGTGGTTATGTTGCGGCCGCACGCTGTCCCAAGGCACAGCCACGCCCTGAGGGTACACCCGTCTGTGGCCTTGTTGGGTATGAAAGAAAGCTTTTTAATCGGATGAAACCGGGAAACCGAAAAGCGAAAGGGGCTAATCAGAGGAACCTGGTAGCGGTCACTGGTTTAAAATATAAAATATCAATGTGCAATACAGTTTGAAGTCAATAAAAAAATACATTACGTTCATCTTTACCTTGAAATGATGAAAAGTTAAGTAGAACGTAGAAGAACGTCAACGGCGGCCGGCGAGAATTTAAAAATATTTGAATTTACCGGTCACCCAACAATCAAAACAACCGGTTGCCATGGAGCCGAGAATCAACAGTCGAGAGTTCGTCCGCAGTGAAATACTCGGCAGAGTGCGGTCTTGCGGGTGGCTGTGCGCTCCCACTTAAAGGAACCATATGAGGTTATGTTGTGGCCGCACGCTGTCCCAAGGCACAGCCACGCCCTGAGGGCACACTCGTCTGTGGCCTTGTTGGGTATGAAAGAAAGCTTTTTAATCGGATGAAACCGGGAAACCGAAAAGCGAAAGGGGCTTATCAGAGGAACCTGGTAGCGGTCAGTGTTTAAAATATAAAATATCAATGCTCAATAAAGTTAGAAGTCATTAAAAAATACACAATATTAATCTTTACCTTAAAATGTCAAAAAGTTGAGCAAAACGTCGAAGAACGTCAACTGCGGCCGGCGAGAATTTAAAAATATTTGAATTTACCGGTCGCCCAACAAACAAAACAATCGGTTGCCATGGAGCCGACAATCAACAGTCCAGAGTTCGTCCGCAACGGTTTACTCAAACGACACTGATAACACCATAAAAACATAATATATATTAAATTTCGCCCAAAATTTGAACTTCCCGCCTCCCCCGTCCACTTCCGGTCTTTTAATTTGTCAGAATCAAGTTCCTGGGTTCATTTTACATGGGAAGGGTCACTCCATTCAAGTCAGCACGTTTACTAATTCCTTTTATTATAAAAACATGCATAAAATCACGGCAATTATATTGACAATAAAACCAAATGGTGTTTTTGCCCCCCTGGCTCGAGTTTTGGTCCGAGAGTAAAAATTCATGAAAATTCGAACTCAACGTGGTCGATATAGTGGGAAATGACACTCATCTCAAATTTTTATTTTTTTGTCGATTTTGCTATATTATTGCATCATGAAATTTTGAAAAAAATTCGAAATTCCCGCGAAAAACGGTCCATTTTTATCCGATTTTCGCAAATCGACATTTTTATGTTAGAGGACAATAAAACGAAGGTTCATGGTGATTTTCATCACCCTGTGATGTTTCATGCCCTCTCCAGGGCCGGCGCCGCATCTCATTTAAATGCTATAAAAGTACAGTGGTTTCCATAGAAAGAAACGTGATGGAGGCGTGTTTATGGGCTTAAAAGTTGTCAAATAGAGACCATTACATGCTTACATCATAACATTATCATACTTTAAATTTGAGAAGCCGTGGCAGCGATAGTTTCATATTTATATGCATTTCACATAGTAAATTATATGTATAATGAAGAAAAACAGGTGTTTTGGCCCCCCTGGCTCGAATTTTGGTCCGAAACTAAAAATTCATGAAAATTCGAACTCAGCGTGGTCAATATAGTGGGAAATGATGCTCATCTCAAAATTTTATTTTTTGATCCATTTTGCTATATTTTTGCATAGTATACATCATGAAATTTGGTAAAAAATTCGAAATTCCCGCGAAAAACGGTCAATTTTTATCCGATTTTCGCAAATCGACATTTTTATGTTAGAGGACATTAAAACGAAGGTTCATGGTGATTTTCATCATACTGTGATGTTTTGTGCCCCCTCCAGGGCCGGCGCCGCATCTCATCTAAATGCTTTAAAAGTACAGTGGTTTCCATAGAAAGAAACGTGATGGAGGCGTGTTTATTAGCTTAGAAGTTCTCAAATAGAGGCTATTACATGGCCACATCATAACATTATCATACTTTAAATTTGTCAAGCCGTGGCGGCAATAGTTTTATATTTATATGCATTTCACATAGGAAATTGCATGCATAATATATAAAAATTACATCCTAGCATATAGAAATTGCTTCATTGTGGCAAATGTTTTAAAATTCTTGGCTACATGAAGGTTAGCCAGCACTAACAGGTCATTTTCAATGGAACTCGGCTGCTGCCGCAGCCTCGCTGAAAATTGAAGACGAATGGAGGGTGGTTTTAGCATGCAGAAGTGAACTCAAATGGCGCTCGGATCAAAGATCCACGCTTAAAAGTTTCGAAAGATAATTGATGGAAGCTTAAAACATAGCAGGACAGGTGAAAGCACATCCCATGCATGTTATGTCAAAGTTTGGCAACGCTAGTCCCATAAGATTTAATGCTATGGCAGCGGGCGCATGCAAAAGTGAACTGAAATGGCGCTCGGATGAAAGATACTCGCTTAAAAGTGTCGAAATATGATTGATGGAAGCTTAAAACACAGCAGGACAGGTGCAGGTACATCCCATGCCTCTTATATCAAAGTTTGGCAACGCTAGTCCCATAAGATTTCATGGTATGGCAGCGGGCGCATCGAGAAATATGTAAATGTAATGCTATTACAATTATATAATACATAAACCAAATAAGAGCCATAAAAATAAATTGTCTTTACGTTCCCCCTCCATTATCTCGGCTCCTATGGGACTTATGGCAAATCTTATGGCACCAATGGAAAGAGCACAAAATTTGGGTCCAGAAAAAATGGTTCCCAAAATTCGGCGTCCCGGATTTTTTTTCCGGGACGCCGAGGAAAAGTGCATTTCCAAAAACGTGCCATAAGTCACGAACCATAAGTCGGATCTTATTTTTGAGCCCGCCGCTGGAAAGTTCGTCAAAAAGTAGGTCTGGGACAGGCGAAGCCTGGAGCGGGGAGCCGTCACCGTTTTGCCCAGAAATAAAAAAAAAAAAAGTTACGGAAAAAAGAAAAACCCGGAAATTTGCTCTACCTGGAAAATGACGAAAATCACAAAATTTCTCAACTTTGCGATTTTCTGTGATTTTTTGTATGGGTCTCGTGTTTCTTAAATTTCATTTTTCTAGAGCCAAATTTTACTGGCTTTTAAACGGTGCCCACGAAAAAGCGCTGAAATTCCAACTTTTTGAGTTATTAATTTTTTTTCGAAAAAAGTCAGATTTTGAAAAATTTCAATATTTTTTCCTTATTTTGATTTTCATTGCAGCTCAATTCTGAGGCCATATTCGGATTCCTCGTGAAAAACTGCTTTAGAAAAAAATTTAAAAACCCGAGATTCGAAAATTTCATTTTCGGGTGAAATTTCCCGGGTTAATCCTTATGGGGAAATGAGGCGAATATAAAATTCGATTTTCGGGCGCCATAACTTCGCGAAAAATAATTCGATCGTTTTGAAAATTTAATAGAAGGTGTAAAAAACCATGGCGCACAACTTTTTCTTGGTCTCGGTGTATCAAAAGTTCCTGGTTCGCCCGATTTTTGAGTACGTGTCCCGGAAAACCGGGATTTTGAAAATCGAAACTCAAAATTCGAAATTTTCAAGATAGCAGTTTTGTAGTTCGGAACAAACCCAGCCAGCGTTTTTCTTTCAGAATCAAGCTATCTCTGTAACTTTTTGAGCTGTGGGGTCCGAAAGTGACCCCTTTTAACCCGCATGTCCCTATGCTGAAAATTCAAAATTTTGCGCTCCCCAAAATAATGACTCTTTTCGAATTTTTTTGAATGGACCCGAGTCACATGATTTTTAGGCCCATTTCGTCTCATTGGACCGGTGCGCTAGCGCGCACCGTTCCAATAGATAATTTGGTCCCGGAAAGACCCTTTTCCGGGACGGGGGGCCGAAACGGCCCCTAATTTTGCGGAATTTTTCAGTATGCTAATTTTATGTGAAATTTTGTCTATTTTTTATTTCTGAGGTCAAAATCAAACATTTCGAAACTTTCGAGGTTTTTAAGGCAATTTTTCTCCGAAAAATCGCGAAAAACCCAAAATTTTTTGACATTTTTCGAAATTTTTTTGGAGATTCGGAAATCCCGATTTTTTTATGGGGGGACCCATATCTCACCTTTTCTCCACCACCTCTTTGACACATCGCGAGTTTGCATTTTTGGGTAATTTTCCTGGCCCGAAAAAAAATTCCGGGACGCTCAAAATCGGCTCAGAGGTACCCCCCGAGGTGGTCTACATGAAAAGTGGGTCCCCCTATTTTTAAGGGCCCCGGCAAAGGCGGCGCTGGCGCGCGAAATTGACGACAGACGTTTCAGCGTAGTAAAATTAACTCATTAATAGAGGGGGGTATTCTGTGAATGGAATAATAATAATTTATTTTCAAATATATATATATATATATATATATATATATATATATATATATATATATATATATATATATATATATATATATATATATATATATATATATATATATATATATATATATATATATATATATATTTTATAGTTTAAATTTTTAAATAAAGATCGAGCTTGAATAGACCACTTGCAAAACTATGTTTTAGCAAAACGTAAACAAACTCATTCACCCAGGTATTGTTGGTTGTTGATTATGTGTATTTTTTTTCCAATACATTGGACCTTATGGGAAATTTACGATTTTCACATACAGATTTCAATACGTGACATACGTATAATTTTAAAAATAAATATATCACCGGAATCTGCAGTTCTTGGCCATTTATAATATTGAAAATTGCATTGGAAGACGGTTTCTTTATTTCAATATAGTAAATTTAGTATGATACCAAATCAGCCAATTGCATGGGGTAAGATACGTAACTAGGCAAACTCCAGTTTGTTGATTTTAACTGTTGCAATAATAAACAATCTGAAGCTTGCTTGGTTACGTATCTTACCCCATGCAATTGGCTGATTTGGTCTCATACTAAATTTACTATATTGAAATAAAGAAACCGTCTTCCAATGCAATTTTCAATATTATAAATGGCCAAGAACTGCAGATTCCGGTGATATATTTATTTTTAAAATTATACGTATGTCACGTATTGAAATCTGTATGTGAAAATCGTAAATTTCCCATAAGGTCCAATGTATTGGAAAAAAAATACACATAATCAACAACCAACAATACCTGGGTGAATGAGTTTGTTTACGTTTTGCTAAAACATAGTTTTGCAAGTGGTCTATTTAATCCAGATTTGACAGATCGAGTTCTACTGAGAAAATGCTGAGATTACAAAAGAGTCTATAATAGTTATAGTACAAATAGTACATACACGTAATAATCAATAAAATTATACATATCCAGTAGTCAAATAAATGTTTAATTATTGGGGTTTATTAATTACCATACAATTATATTGTATTATGTCCGTATTAATGTATATGTGTTTCCTTCATGAATAAACAAATGTAAAAAAAAAAAAAAAAAAAAAAACGTTAGCAAAACTGCAATGCAAATAATGAAAATTATTAGTAAAAATTGTACAAATGCGTCACAAATGCATAATGTATCTGCCTGCATGGTTATATAATAATAGATTCTTTGTAAATAATATTGTTTAATTGAAAATTATTGTTACGTATATAAGTTTTGTAATTTCTACAATAAATATCTATATAATACTTTACACAAAATATTCAGAATTACAGTCAACGCTTGTACATTCCCACACAGCACACAATGGATATTTTTTAGATGATATCTAGATATAATCTGTATAGAACTTTTTACTTATCTAAAAATTATATAGATATTATCTATGAACTTTCATGGATATTTTCTAGCTAAATGTCCTCTATTTTTTGGATAAAGTTATCTTGTTAATATCTTATCCTATAATTATACATTTTTTATCTAGCTATATTATCCTCCTGTATACTATGCTTCTATTTTTAAATAAAAACACACATAAATAATTATATAACCATACATTTTTATTATTTATAACATTTCTCAATCAACATTACACATTATTGGATATTTTAAAGATATTTTGATAAATCATGCATCATACTTGTACAATGATAAAAAAAATAATGACTAAAGTGGTTTTCAATTTTTAACAAAACTTAACTGCTGCTGACATAATTATTACAACATATATATAACACATATATTATATAATACTGTATGCATGTTCATTAGTATTTCAATATATATAAATAATTATAATATTAAATCCATATATAGTCATTGCATGCATACAGTATAACAAATTCTCTATAAAACAACAGTATGCATACAGTATGCATTGTATATGTGTTTTGTTATTAAAAAAGTAAAAGAACCTTAATTGAGCAATACAGATGTACTAAATTTTTATATATATATATGCAAGACTACATAAAAATACAATTAAAACAACTTGAATTTAGTATGCATACATTAAAAATTATCTGACTTATTCATTTTAAAAACATATACACACTGTTCTCCCTACTTGCTTGGCTTCTTTTGCTGGTCAGCATTGCTGATCTGTAGTGATGATCTGATGATATATTGCCCATTACAGCTGGCTGCAGTTTTCAGAACCAAATGTTGCACTATATAAATTATGCCATGCTGGGTAGATGAGCTGGGTCTGGGTATTGGATGTTCTCACATGTCTGCACCTGTAAAGTAAAAAAACAAAACATATTAACAACACTATATATTTATGTTTAAGCAGAAGAATGGCTGCATTGGTCATTATGAATATTATAGCCACTGTATGACCAATGTGAAATTTGCTCCTGGAAAACAATAAGGCCGGTGCTGAAAATTTATATAAATATGTATGCATTCTGCGCGCACCTCTGCATATGAAATACTGTACTGAAAATTTAAAATAAATATGCTGCTCAATTGTGACATATTGTTATAGAATTATACTGTGAATAGTCATTACAGTAAACAAATTTCCAGTAATAAATATTATAGTAAAAATACAGCATCCATAAATACACAGCTGTAAAACGTATGCATACGTATACTCCAAACGTATACAGTATGCATATGATATCATAAGCACCGCGGTCGAGGAATACAACCTAAAAATGTTAATAATATATGCATATCATAATATATAAGTACAAGTGCTGGCCTGAAATAATGATAATTTTAACACTGGCAAAAACATTGTAATAATTAAACCCTGATTGCATACCTTATAAATTACTAGACGACTTGAAATCTGCATGGCTTCTCCAATACTCCAAGGTGCATCATGCAGTCAACCGCCACAGCCCATATAATCCCACTTTTCTGGACAAAAAGAACACACATTGTTAAAGCTGACCAAAGATTTATGAGCAGAAAATACTCATAATTGATTTCTTACCTT
Source organism: Siphlonurus alternatus (assembly GCA_949825025.1). NCBI lineage: Eukaryota > Metazoa > Arthropoda > Insecta > Ephemeroptera > Siphlonuridae > Siphlonurus > Siphlonurus alternatus. The sequence goes on from OX463778.1 coordinate 16,064,203, forward strand.
CCACTTGAAGATATTTTCGGTTTTAGATGAGAAATTTACATATTTTTCACGAAAAAACCGTTGTGTTTACAACAAACATGCAGAATTTTTGAAGTGCGCATGACGTCACATAAAAATTGTACCCGCGATGCAAAAAAATCGCTCCAGATAGAGAAGAGATAAAATTATCTATAAAATATCTAGATAAAAATATCCTCAGATAAATAATAGATAAAATTATCTATAAAATATGCAGTCAGTTTTAAAAAGTTAACATACGCTTTAATTAATTAATTCATTAATTAAAGAAAATTTTAATTAATTTAGATTTCAACATTTAAATAATTCAAAATTTCAATGGAATATAAACAAATAATATTTACATAAAATTTATATATTAAAATTATTATTTAAAAGTATATAGTACAACATTAAATAATAATAATTTGTGTTCATTTTTTTTTATACTTTATATACAATAAATCTATTAAATCTGTATTATTGTATTAATTATTATAAATTTTAACTGTCATGTGCTTGTTTAAAATTTGGATAACTTTATCTATTTAATATCTCTTCCAAAATAAGCAAAGACAAAGATAGCAGTATCCAATTTATATCCACATGTTATCTCGGCACTTTAGATAAATATTGTATAAATATTAGATATCGTTATCTTGAATTGTGGCATATCCACTTAATATCTGCATATACAAAAAATATCCAAAAAATATCTAGATATTGAGTTTTGTGTGCTGTGTGGGTTTATATATTAAGAAAAGGCCTCGGAAAGTGTAAATTAACTAAAAGAAAGGTGTGTGAAATTCCTCAAAAGAAAGAGAAAATTACTGTTAAAATTAAAAAAACTGCCGTGAGAATAAATTATAATGCATACAAATTTGAGCTTTTCAAGTTTTACTCAAAGTTGAGATCGTTTGATAAATTTTCTTACAACGTCTCAACAAAAGTGAATTAAAATTACATGTGTAGAAGCATCTTCAGCTGAGCTGCATGATAATTTGTCACCAGAGGACGCAGACCTCGCTAACATGCAGGCAGGAAGTGCATGCTAAGAATACAAATATGATGACATTCTTCCCGTAGGTTCAAGAGGGGACGCAGTAAGAGCGCCCAAGAAAAAAATATCATATTCGTATCTTTCGTATCTCAGTCAAATAACCAATTTGCACATCATCTTTTTTAAGCTCGAAAATAGACAATAATGGTTGCATTTTTTTATTTCATAATTAGAAAATATACATTAAATTAAGCTTTTCTGAATTTTTTCAGATTTTTTGGAGTGCGGGAACTAATTTTAAAAAAATATTTAAAATGTCTGAATTTGGGTGGTACACCTGATGGGACAACCGTGACGTCATCAACAGCCAATCACAGCAGCCGTGACATCATCAACAGCCAATCACAGCACGACAAATGACGTCACGGTTGTCCCATCAGGTGTACCACCCAAATTCAGGTATTTTAAATATTTTTTTAAAATTAGTTCCCGCACTCCAAAAAATCCGAAAAAATTCAGAAAAGCATAATTTTAGGTATATTTTCTAATTATGAAATAAAAAAATGCAACCATTATTGTCTATTTGTGAATACGACATTTTAAAAAATAACTTAACTTGTGGTACCCTATATTACATGTATGCATGTAGTATTTGTTCTTTTTATTTTTTTTAATGTCCCCCCTACAATGTTATAATATGATTATTGTAAGGATGCATATCAGCAACAATCCAATTAATAATTGATATAAAAAAAATATAATTGTCTAAAAGTTCATTAAATTTATTGCTATTGAAATATTTTGAACTACCTGCATCATTAATTATTTAAATTCTGACATTTTAAGACACATTTAATTATTTTTGTTTATTGAGCTGTTGAATAAAGAAGTAAAAAGATAAATAATAACGATTGAAATTATTGGACTGTTATAGCATTTTATACCAAGCAGCTATACAGTATAGTCATTTATGGTGCAGTAAACCGTATTAATGCGGGTAATTGACAATGCTAATTTATTTACATTGTTAACAATGTAAATAAATTTTAATTATGTATTACAATTGTTCACATTCCAATACTTTTTTATGACAAATAATATCTAGATCAACGATGTACCAATTTAAATTTACTTTTTCATCTTTTACAGAATGAAGATGGAAAATGGAGAAGAGGAATGAATTTGTGAATATTTTTTGTAATACATGTAATTGTAAAATTATCTACATTAATTTGATTGAAAAAATGTTCATTATAAAATGAATGCAAAAACAAATGCATGGCATTATTGTTTTTATTATATTGTATATTTCATCGATAATTAATTAATACACAGAATGGGCTTACGGGGTGTCATTTTTTTTACTGGCTCAATCAAAAGAGGAGGTCGAAAAATAACCCTTAGATTTTTTTGCGATTTTTTTTAGCACTTCATCATACCCAGAATGGAGATTAAAAATGTCTCTTGACCTGGAGGCTCCATCCGCAAAGCCTATGATGTCACTGATACATTCTTTGGTTCAATTATTTAACACTTGTAAAAAACTATTGCATTATTGCTTGTTTATTAAAAATAATCATTTGTTTCCATAGCAACGTGTTTGTTTAGAAACATTATATAGTTGACCCAAAGAATGTAATGACGTCATAGGCGTTGCGGATGGAGCCTCCAGGTCAAGAGACATTTTTAATCTCCATTCTAGGTATGATGCAGTGCTTAAAAAAATCGCATAAAAATCTAAGGGCTATTTTTCGACCTCCTCTTTTGATTGAGCCAGTAAAAAAATGACACCCCGTAAGCCCATTGTAAACAAACACAATCATTTATTGATAATTATACCTTTCTAGGCCTTCTAATCAAAAGCTGCATGGAAAATATTGAATTCAGTTCAACAACTCAAGCTAATTTTTTATCTGTATTTTTTCGATATTAAATAATATCAAATTACGAATATAAGAACAATAAAATACAATTTCTGACAGGCAGGACAGGCTCATGCAATATTAGACTTGCACATTCACACACGTTCACTATCATGAGATAAAGCTGCATGAGAGTGGGAAGATTCCTTCTTTGTATTAAATAATATCTAAATTTTAAATAACGTATTGTTATATAAAAATTCTTTTGGTAACGAAAATAACACGAACACAAAAACACTTTCTAAATTTTTAATTAAACAACACTTCAAATAAATATCAAAGTTAACCAACCATGCAATGAAATTAAGGATTATAGTCACTCTATGGTAAACATATTTTGATGGTGAAAAATAAAAAATTTAGATCGGAACATAGAGAACAAAATTACTGTTTTCACTTTATGCAGTAAAAAAAGTAATTATTCGGTTCAGTTTTTGAGATATTAATTTTTTACTTGAAAAAGATAATGATTTGAGTTGATTTGACTAATAGACGCTATTATAGATTTCCAATGATACTCTCACTATTTATATCCTGTATATTTCAAAAACTAGATCCATTATTGCTCCATTTTTTTTTTCTGAATATAGCTATGTTATAAAATATAAGGAAAGTTTACTATATAATTTTCAGAGTGATTCACCATCAGTGACAATAATCCTTATTAACCGCAAAATTTAAAACTTTGTACTGTACACAGTGTACACTTTCCGATGTTAAAATTAATGGCCTGTGTTACACCATATACAATAAATATACCCAACGACTAAATTATAGTTCTTGTGTTATATGATGTTACCATTTATGTACAAGTACAAAATTTACAACTCTCTTGATTATGAATTTATTTGCTTTTGTCTCCTCTGTATAATAATTATTGCAACTGTTTTAATTTCTTGTTTTCTTCCATAAATATACAAAATTTATAAAAATATCTTCATGCCTAACTGTGTTTATAAAAACTTATATATATATATATATATATATATATATATATATATATCAGAGTCTTCTGCGCGCAATGTTTCTAACAAAACATTGTTCAATGTCTGTCGCGTGGTGCAATTTTCGATTGTTGAACGCGAGAAAGGGAAAAAAGTAAACAAACTCCGCTGTTTACAATTTTTTGCCGCTGGCGGCGCCACCAGCGAGCGGTAATTATCAAGGGAAGCATTATGAATAACATGAAAAACTAATAGAAATAATTAAAGAATTGAGGACATGTTTTCAAAAATCAAGTGAAATGGAAAGAAACATGCGCGGAAATTCTATAGAAAAAATTAAGAATTTTTAACGGTTTTTTATCATTGAAACGGTCGAAGAAATGTGGAGCGATAACCATGGTGTAAGTAATGTATATCATTTCTGTGTTTCCAAGGGCTTGTAAGCTCTAAAATCTTTTAGCTAGCAGTTCTGACAGGACTTAGCTGCTCTGACCAGCCGCACCAGTGTCCATTTGTTGATTTATTTAAAAATAAAAAGCAATATAATAGGGTTTTAAAATTTTACCTTTGAATTTCTATACATACTGAAGATATAGCAGTAATTCGATAATCTACAAGTTTCTATGCTGCTAGACCTTAATACTGGAGTGACTGGAGTCCCGTGTCCCGTCCAACATCTATGATTGCACAGAATCACATAAGAGGCAATGAAACGCCAACCTCAGTCTGCGTCGACTCTTCTATGTGCTTAAAATAAGATAAAGCACCGTAATATTTGCTAATAATTAATTTTTACATTGCCTGGATTAAAGTAGTACAAAATTATTACATTTTTTTATACTTTGGTGTGGTATTTTAAAAGTTATCGTTAAATTTAGGCATCAACTCGCGAATTTCCTATGTTAAACAATGGCGCATAGTCAACAAAAACCGCTCGCTAGTGGCGCCTCTGGTCACTCTGGCGGGCGCAAAATGGAACTAAAGCGTCACGCAATAATCGGACCACGCGACAGACATTGAACAATGTTTTGTTAGAAACATTGCGCGCAGAAGACTATATATATATATATATATATTATTTATTTAAATATTTCAAATTATTCAAGTCATCTTTTATTTAATAAACTGTATAGATGATCTGTATTATAAAGATTGCACATTTAATATAAAAAGTTTAGTTTAATAATTCACTGTCCATTGAGCTTTAATTCAGCATAAAGCATAAACAAACATTTCCTCATAAAATAGCATGGTGAATTTAATACGAAATCAAAAGTATTTTCATATAACAAAGGTACGTATATTTTCCTGGTAAAGTTCCGACCGAGAGACTGTTGAGCACCATCAGTCAGGGAGATGTCACTCTCACTCCTGTGGAGGTCCATCTGTAACGAAGCGCAGTGGATCGTCTCGGAGATGACACGAGCACCAGTCAAAACCCCGGAGAACCTGGACACCAAGCTTACTGCAAGAGATACGCGTGCCGTGGCCACTTCTATTGTCTGTGATGCTCCCACGAGTAACCTCCTCAATTACTCACTTAACCACGTGAGTATATTACTGTGATAGCAAGTACTAATTCAAATTCAAATTCAAATTTTTATTTCGATCGTTGGCTTTACAGCATAGATCACGTCATAGTTGTTACATAGATTATACATAACAGATACTTAATTCTAATTAACATAGCACTTAAAAAAAAAAAACATACATAGTACATAGATGTTTAAAAATAACATACACAGGTATATATAAAATATTCGTGAATAAAAATACACTAATAACATGATTATGTTCATTATTAACATTTTTTTTTAATTTTCACAATATTTTTTTATATAAGAGAAAAAAAAAAAAAAAGTTTCAAAATCCCTTTCACATAAATATAATTCACATATAATTTCTTGATTCACTACATTGCTTGATGCACAATGTTTCTTGTTGCACTATATATAGTTCACATAACACTTAGATGATCAAATCTAAAAATAAACAAATTTACTGTTTTTAATTTTGAGCCATTGATAAAGATAACATTTTTTGTTTTTGTTGATCGGTAAGAGCAACGTTCCAGTTTGCGACGTCCTCATCGGTTATTTTTGAGTTTTCATCATAAAAATCTTTAATTTTGTAATATTCTTTTTTGATTAATATAGTTTTTAATTTGTTTTTGAACACATTATCACTTATTTCATTTTTTAATGACTCAGGTAAAAAGTCATATATTTTGTGAGTTTGGTAGTATGGATTGTTTTTATAAAAGGCTGAATGATGTTTTTTTATTATAACTTTTGATTTATTTCTAGTATCGTAGGGAGAGATGTCGGAAACTAGAGCGTATGACTCTGGGTGTAATCTTTTGTACATTGCACAATTTAATATGTAAATACAGGGTAGAGTTAACAATTTCAAATCATAAAAATGACTTCTGCAGGAATCCATCTTTTTAAAACCTTTTATTGTTTTAACTGATCTTTTTTGTAATATGAATAAACGGGTTAATACTATACCGCATTATCACTTCCCCAGATTATAACAGAGTAGCTTACATGAGAATATACAGTAGCATAATAAACTGAGAGTAGAATATCATTTGAAACTAATCCTTTCAATGAATAAAGTAAAAAATTTCCACGATTAACTTTTTTTGACAGTTCATTTAATTGAATATCCCAGTTTAATGTATTATTAATGTGAAGCCCAAGAAATTTCGTATCTGTGGCTTCTTTAACTGGTTTGCCATCTAATTCAATATTTATATTTACATTTTCGGTATTAGTAGGCAGATGGAATCTGAGAAAAGTAGTTTTGTCTATATTTAACAGTAAACGATTATCTTTACACCAATTTTCAACTTGTTGTACAGTGTTATTTGCTTTTCTCTCTAATTCTTTCACAGATTTTGCTGATATCCTGGCATTGGTATCATCAGCGTATTGCTCTACATCATCAGCATCTTTTAGATATGATGCAAGATCATTAGTCGTAAAATTGTAAATGCGTGGGCCTGTCTTACTGCCCTGGGGAACTCCTAGGGTAACGGGCAGAAGAGCTGATTTATAGATATGATTTAGGTCTCCATTTAATTCAGATTTAATTTCAACGTACTGATATCTGTTATTAAGATATGATTCAAAAAGTTTTATACTATTCTCTTCTCAGCCCATTGCGCGAAGTTTGGAGATGAATATATTGGGGGGGAGGCAATCAAATGCTTTTGAAAAATCAAAAAATAGACCCAGTGAGTATTTTTTTTGTTCCAAGTCATCAAAAATTGGATTAATAAATTCAAAAATAGCTGTAATAGTTGATTTATTTACTTGAAAGCCATGTTGAGTTGGGGATATAATCTTATGTTTTTTTTCATAAGCAGCAAATTGGTTGTCTATTACAGCTTCAAAGATTTTTGAAAAAACTGATGATAAACTTACTGGCCTATAATTTTGCAGGTTATTTCTATCTCCTTTTTTATGAAGAGGATTTACCTTTGAAATTTTTAAACAGGATGGGAAAATTCCCGCTAAAATTGATTCATTTATTACGTATGAAAGTGGGACCGCGATGAGTTCAGCACAATATTTTATAATTGTATATGGCACATCGTCAGGTCCCGCTGCACTTTTGTTCGGGAGTTTTTTCATAATTTTCAACACGTCGGTGTAATGAATCGTATCAATTTTGAAAAAAGGAATTTTATTACTGGGTGTTGAATTAATATTTATATTATGATTATATTCAGATGGATTGGCACCATATTTTTCATTAACCATGTCCTTGGGGGTATTAACAAAAAAATTATTACATTCATTACTTATAGATTCAGGGTTTGTAATTGTATTATTATTTACAATCAATTCAGTAATTATATTTCTATTTTTTTTATTAAAATTTGTTGTATTTTTTACCACATCCCATGCTGTTTTTACTTTATTTCTAGACACATCAATTTTTAAATCATTTAAATTTTTTATTGCCATTGAAACCTTAATTTTGTGTAATTTAAATTTTTTTTTATATTCAGGCATTAATGAAGGATCTAGATATTTAGCTGTATTATACATAGTTTTAAGATTGCAGCTTTCTGTAACTAACTCTGGATAGTGTTTAATCCATTCGGGAGTGGTTTTTTTATTATAAACTTTTTTTTTAATTTTCGGAAAAGCTTCGTTAAAATGGAACATAAATATTTCTAAGAAAATTTTCCATTTATATTCAACATCACCTTCACCAAGTAGTGAAACCCAGTCCTCCCTGATTAATAATTGAAGAAATAAATCTTTACTGGCCTGATCAAACACTCGGGTTGTTCTATATTTTGTTTTTGTGGAGTTGGAATTTTTACATAATGGTGGGAGGGTAATAAAAATGGTGTTATATTTGTGGTCGCTCAATTTGGTTATTTTTGTTTCGGGACATAATAACAAATCTACTTTATTACTAATTAAATGGTCAATCAGAGTTGATGATTTTTTGTTATCATGAGTAGCTGTTTTATTAATTATTTTTAAATTGTACGTTTCTAGTAAATCGAAATATGCTGTAGTACTTGCAGCGTTATTCAAACTTATATTGATGTTCATGTCACCACCTACAAATATGATATCATTTTTATTTTTTAAATATTTCTGCAGTGTACTTTCAAATTCATCTAAGAAAGACAAAACATTGGAAGACGGCGATCTATACACTGAGAAAAAATATATGTTACAAGATGGGTTTTTTATTTTTCCTCCACAACATTCAAAAACATACTTTAAATATAATATAATATAATAAAATATAATAATATATAATATATATAATATATTATATAAAATATAAAATATAAAATATTATATATTATATTATTATTATTATTATTATTATTATTATATTATATTATATTATATTATATTATATTATATATTATTTTATAAAATATAAAATATATAATATAATATATAATATAATATTATACATATAATAAAACTAACTTTATTATATGTGCGAAAGTAGTGAGATTATGCAGTGGTGTGTTTTTTTTAATAATGTCATAATATTTAAATTAATGGTGACAAAATGTGTGTGTTTTTCCTGCAATATGTTGTTGTGGGACAGGGTAAATGAACCGAAAGGGAAATAAACCGAAGGGGAAATAAACCGAAAAGGAAATAAACCGAAGAGGAAATGAACCGAAAAGAAATGAACCGAAGAGGAAATAAACCGAAATTTTTACTTGGCCACGCCCTCGCCACGCCTCCGTTTAACAAAGTGGTGGGAGGTATTGTAAAATCTGGCAACACTGTACACTTTTCGGTTTATTTCCTTTTCGGTTCATTTCCTCTTCGGTTTATTTCCTTTTCGGTTTATTTCCTCTTCGGTTTATTTCCTTTTCGGTTTATTTCCCCTTCGGTTGATTTCCCTTTCGGTTCATTTCCTCTTCGGTTTATTTACTTTTCGGTTTATTTCCTCTTCGGTTTATTTCCTTTTCGGTTCATTTCCTCTTCGGTTTATTTCCTTTTCGGTTTATTTCCTCTTCGGTTTATTTCCCCTTCGGTTGATTTCCCTTTCGGTTCATTTCCTTTTCGGTTCATTTCCGATTCGGTTTATTTCCTCTTCAGTTCATTTCCTTTTCGGCTCATTTCATTTTCGATTCATTTCCTTTTCAATTGAATTAAAAAAAAATCTAAATGTATGAATATATAGTGGTTAAAAGTTGAAAGACTATTCCGATCACTTTAACCCCAATAATGTATACACTCATCAACTTGCAAAATTTCCCTTTGCAGACATGTTAATCACCATGCCCTATGTTATTCTTATGAGACATGATGATTAATATGGCTGCAAGTGGAAATTTTCCGAGACGACGTCGAGTGGTTAGCATGATATGCTGGCATTGAACTGTTCAAGCAACGTCGAGCACATGGATGCTAGAAAAGTAAAGTTAAAAAATTTGTCTGCAATGCAGGTTGCCTATTTTAAAAAATACCCGAACAGCTGATTTTCTATCCACATTTTAAGATGCCTTACAATACGGTCAAAATGGAAAAAATACTTTATATTAGAACAATGGATCATGGTGCACAACTGAGGTGGTGCCGTTGAATTCATCAGCGGTGCTGGTTAATTTGACTATAAAATAATTAAAATCAAATCAAATGAGGTGGCCAGCTTGACGGTTTTCCAGTTACCTCAAACCTTTAAATACACAATATAAATGTGAATTGCATATCCCAATCATTGCATGGTGATGCCGTGGGTTGGTGCAGTTTATTTTTACTGCAAAAAATCGGTATTCAGACCCTCCATGCTTTTAACATTCACTGAACGTTAAAAATATTTAGAAAAATAGCTAAATGTCTTTGCTATTTAATCACTGTTTTTACCATTTAAAAACTAACGTTTTAAACATTAGATTTTTGTTAATAGAATTAACATTCAGAAATTGCATGTTAATAGCATTTAGAAGTATTATATGCGGAATAGATCGTAATATATTTTAGGGGTCGACCCTTAGAGGGTCATTATTCTTACTGAATCAATTAAAGCCAATGCTAAATCCATAATCCTCACAGTTTTTGACAAATTTTGTTATAAATATTTGTATACTTAAAAAAATGACCCCTGTTAAACCCCAAGGGTCGACCCTTAAAATGCGTAAATAAGAGCTCTAAAGTTAATTAAGGACATTGCTAATGTCAATTTTGCAATTTTTCACGAAAAAAAAATTTAAGGGTCTTTTGACCCTTAAGGGTCAAAGGGTCGCAAATTTAAGGGTCACCATTAGAACCGCCATCAAATTTTACCCTAGGGTCGAAATTTGTATAACCTTGTATTAAAATGAACCCTTGACATTTCACCATAGCTCTTATTTATTTTATATACCTCAATAATACTCTTCCTACTAAGAAAGCATTAGCAGTGCAGTGGTAAGGGTATGATCGAAAGTGATTACCGAAGTTAAGCTGGCGAGTAGTTAGATTGGTGATCACTTTTTAGCTTTTTACAACAGGTATGAAGACCGTAAACAATAAAAGCATTGAGAAGCTAAACACTTTTGGTGATGTAAAAGTGATTGTGGAGATTCTCAATGCCTTTGGTATTTAGTTGTTTTTGCAGTGTTAGTGGTGCATCATTACATTAATTTTAATTAATAAATCCGTCATCGCCGTCTTCGCGCGAGGCGATTGAGGTAGGGAGAACGCGCGATTTTTTCAAAATCGTATTTTTAAACTTAGAATATTTCTCAATTCTGCGGAACACTCGCAATCGCTTATTTTCTCGAATCTATACTATTGCAATGTAAAGTTCTGTTTGTATGGTTAAAGTTAAGTTATGGTTAATACACTTGTGTATTGGAGAGTTTGCATGATTTACTGGCTTTCAATACGCTGAAATAAAAATTTAAAATTGTAATAAAGTGTTACACGCGTGTAAGAGTAAATATTGTTACTTTTTATTTTATCATTATAATATTAATTACAGCTGATTCGTTTTGTATCACAGAGTTGAAACATGACTTTTTTTTTCGCAATTTTATTTGGACGAGAGGATACAGCTTTTACTTCTTATACAGTAAATGAGAAAAACAATACAGATATTATGAAGACGAATAATGAAGAAATTGTTAACCTTTTTTAGATGCTAGGCCTCGTTTGAATTTTAAAAAGTAATCTGAGGGGATCAGTCAGTGCAGAACATGATATTTTAATTAAAATAAATATATTGCAATTTTATTCCTTATTAGTTCAACATTTTAATAATACACATTCTGTATAACATTATAATAGTTTGAGTATATATAATAGGCAAATATGCACTTACTAATTTTTTAAAGCAACTTATTATTATTATTATTATTTTTAAAGTGCTATTTTGCAGTAGAAAGGTACCCGACATAAAGTTTGTATTAACAGATTAGCATTGTAATAGTTATCAGGTCTGTTTCGTGTGCTATTTTATGTAACATTCCTCACAGAAAAATGTATTGTGCCTTTACAATGGAATGTTAATATAGTAGGAACGCTATAGTGTAATTTATTTTAAATATTTTTATTGATAAAAAACAACAATACAGTCCTATACCAAGGCTGGAAGCCTTATAGAGTATAGGTACTGTTTTACAATCATCTTATATTTTAGATTAATTAAATTATTTTATTTATGTTTATTTTAGTGTTGGTTAATAAGGGTTTTATAGGGTAAGAAAATTATTATATTTATAGATCATTTTTAAAAATAAATATTACGTTGATTGATTGGTTGATATTTCGGAGCAATTGACACATTTTGGTCAAGTATGCCCTAAGTGCATTAATACAGTATTAATACAGTATACAGTATAATATTGTATCATGTTTAATTTTTAAGGTAATTATAAGTTTTTTGTCTCTATGTTGTATTATGTACATCCACATGATAAATAAATAAATAAATAAATAAATAAATAAATAAATAAACAGCCAAAATTTCTACGCACAGAGACATGATCCGAGTCTTATAGAGTGAATTACGCTGACGTCATGCCCCTGGTATAATAGAGGGAGCTCTCTGATCGAGGTGCGCCAGAATGCAAATAATTATATTGTGCTGGCATATAATAAACAAAGTGAATTTTTTGTTTAGTGGTTTTACCAAAAGCTATATACTAGACTTTGGTTTTTACTTAAGGGTAAGATAACACGAACAATCGATTGTTGTAGTCCCTTTTGATTAACATGTAAACCTTAGCAACCTCATAATAATTCTGAATTTTTTTTTGAGAGACAGTTTAGCACCAAAAAAATGTGTAAAAAATTTCAAAACAATCGGACGATTCAATTTTTTTAAATTAATTTTTTAAATTTTCAGTATAGGGCTTTCCCATGCATGGAGACCTAAACTAAGAAATTAATTTAAAAAAATTAAATCGTCCGATTGTTTTGAAATTTTTTCCACATTTTTTTGGTGCTAAAAACTGTCTCTCAAAAAAAATTCAGAATCATTATGAAGTTGCTATAAGGTTTACATGTAAATCAAATGGGACTTCAACAATCGATTGTTCGTGTTATCTTACCCTTAACTGCAATAAACAAAATAAATCAGGTTTAAGTACTGTAAGAATATGGAACAGTACACGGTAGAACTCTTAGAAAAAAACTCGCCACCAAAAAGCTATAAGTGTATTTTTTTCCACTCAATTGTTCCTATATTTTCAAAAACGATCTTGCCCAATATTCTCTTTCTCCCTCCCCTCTTTCTGCTGCGAGCAGGTAGCGACTAACTGTATCTCTCTTCCCGAGTCTCATTTAAAAATAAGCAGCAATCAAGTCTATATTATGTCCTCAGTCGCCAACTATTATAAATATGATAACATGTGAAATAAATAAATAAAATGAACTTATGAGAGGAAGTTAATTGAAAAAGAAAGAATGGAAAAAGAAATTAATCTAAATTTACTGACGAAAAGAATAGAAAAATATACCAAATTCTAAATTTTAGTTCAAATAAGTTACGAGTCTTCAGTAAAATTGTTAATACATATGTAATATGTGCACATGTATAGAATTTTACAAAAATGAAGATATAGGAAAAGGGAAGGAAATGGACCGAAAAAATAAAATGATAAAATAAATAGACACATATATTATGTGTCAATATTCTCTTTAAAAAAATATTTAAATCGAATGTTAAAAATTGAAAATGGAAAAGGAAATGAATTCAGAAGAAATGTATCGAAGAGGAAATGAACCGAAATAGGTGTGCGATGTTGCCAATAGCATTTTTTTGAGCTGCGCCTTTTCTTTGAGGCGGAGCTAACCCCCTCCACGACGTTTTAAATTTCGGTTCATTTCCTCTTCGGTTTATTTCTTTTCGGTTTATTTCCCTTTCGGTTTATTTCCTTTTCGGCTGATTTCCTGTATCCCGTTGTTGTAGTTTAAATGTTTTTGTTTCGCAAAGATATAAATATAAAGAGAAAATATTAACATATTATATATATATGATGTTTAACGTTGTAATTGCATGAGAATAAATTTATAATGTATGATTATATTATATCAGATTTAATAATATATTAACTGCATGGTGACTATAAACAAAAAAAAAAAAACATCCTTTTTGTTTTTAAAATATTGTTATATATATAGTTTCACTAAAGTAAACGTATAAATTAATATTAATTATTGGAAGTTTTTAATAAATTTTATGTAAATAAAAAATTAAAATATAAAAAAATTAAACTCTATATAAATACATAGCATAGTTTAGTGAAACGTCGCTTCTCTAAAATAGTAACCACATTTTTTTTAACATTCTTATCTACACACATTAGCAAAACGAGCCAAATAAAATCGATCAATTATAGCTAACATTGGCAGCCAACAACTTGTATTTCACTGTCATGTCTAAGGTTACAGCAACAAAATTCGTGCATGCTACGACCCGAGGTCGCGACTATAAATAATATCTCGCACACAAGACCAGCCACTACACTCAAGTACAAATATTATATAATTTTCAAGGCAAGCATCGCGAGCTTGATAATTCAAGAACCAACAATTGTTCTGTGGTAAGACTAAATAGCGAGATTTGGAGCTTGCGTTCTTTGAATGATACTGCTTCGGAGTTGGTATTTTATTTTATCATGTTATTACTGTTGTAATTAACTTAATAATTAACTATAATTATATATATGCTGACGTTTATATAGCTCGTTGTTAGGTTTTTTTACTAAAAATATGGAAATATTATTTCTATAATTCATTATAATTTAAATTTTCAAACTGCGATATCGTTTTGTTCATATGAATAATTATAATTGCAAAATTTATTTATTTATTCATTGTACATTCAGCCACAAGGGCTGAGGCTATTCAGGGAATTCAATCCCTCTTTAGCCGTAGTATTATATACATAAATTTTTGTTGTGATTTTTAGAAGAATAGAACATGAGATATATATAATTGCATAGAAAAAAAAATACATGAAAAAATAGTTTACTCTAAGATTCTAATACAATATGGTATACAATATATATAATGCTGTAGAACAAAAACAGGTGGCACACAAAATGTAGTGGCGCTCGTGATATACGTTATCTAAAACAGAGGGACTTTAGAATTTTTGTTGACATGCATGATCACAGATATTTGCGAGATAAAATTTGAACTTTATTTTGACTAGAAATGTAATTAAGCAAGTAAATTTTTTTAATAAAAGTTGGCATTTAATTAAATTATTATTTATAGTATTTGCTTATACTGAGAAGTAAGGTTTATTTACTATGTAGAGATTACTCTGTATAAAATATTGACTAGTTATATTATATGGTTTTACACAATACAAAAAATTTAAAATATAGAAACATGGATAACTTTTAACACATTAAAGTATAACCTGAGAATTTGTCTGTCAAGGTCAAGAGGCGTGACTATAGTGGCAACACTGTTTGCATTGGAATGCGCATAAATTTTTAGGAGGGGGTGGTGACAACAGTCCTTGAGAACGTTGCCACATTTCTCATCACATATAGGAAACGATCATCGCCACGGTTCAAAATATATGAAAACAGTTCAGAAAAATAGTCTAAAAAATTAGGTTTTAGTAAAAAAAAAAAAGTAAAAGAATCTGTTGTATAGTTTTTTTGCAATGCTAATTAAAAAATTTAACATTGAAAGGATACAAAATTCTCATTTAAATAAATTAATTATAATTAAACCAACGGTTAAAAAATTCCGAAAAAATTCAGAGCTAATTTGACGATTGTTGTGAGTCCACCAAATTAATTTGAAGAAAATCTGTTGTAGTGAATTTTTCGTCAAAATTTCTCAGGTTAAGCCTTAAAATATTAATTGCAAAATATTATATTGATAACCTCCTGCTCAATGACTGTGTGATTTCAGCAATAAAATGTAAAGTGAGTAGTACAGTATAATAATTATCGACGAAAAATGACTGCATGAAAATAATTATTTTAAAACCATTATATGCAGCAATTTAATAATTTAATTTAAAATACAAACAATTATAGATACAGAGCAATCTATGAATAGTTATAATTACATTAATATAACAAAATATTATAAAATTTATTTCCTGCTAATAATTCCTCTTCGCAAATATATACGCCGTACTATTCAAAAATCGGATGGTGATGCACGTCAATTATTTAATAATTGAGCAATCTTTAATAAAATTTAAACACTTGACTTTTAAATGCTTGCAACTGTACTGACAGATTACGTCTGATTCTGCCAGATGACTCCATGCAGTACGCCTACCCATAAACAACTCGTTTTCTCCTTTAGTTACGGCACGCAGCTAGTCCCAATATACTGTGACTTTGTATAGGTCACGTGACTGCTGACCTACTGACCCCGAGAAAGACCGGACTTGAAATACGGACCTGATATAAAATACCACACGAACATGTAAATGGCAATGTGAATTTTGACTGTATTCAAATAATGATAAGTCTGTCTCTTATCGGAATTGAGCAAATGTGCTCAATTTTTTTCAGCCTCAGCATTTTAAATTAGTTTGCAAACATAAAATTTTAAATACAATAATCTACTTGATTATTGTAGTAATGAAGATTTTTGTTATATAGTAAAGATAAAAATTCGTACTTCTTATTTAGAATTGGGTGGAGGAAATGTGGGTCCCCACACCCCCTGCATGTATTATTTTCCGTATACCACGCCAAATTCTGCGTAAATTTATAAAAAATCTATCTCCCGCTCCTGTCTCTTGGTTCACTGAGTTATTGTGGTCAATTGATAAAATATAACACCTTTTATAGCAATTAAAATAGGAAGGGGGGTTCAATACTTACAAATTCACCCAGGAAGAACCTTAGGTTAAATTTAGGTGTATTGGCAATGAAAATTGTTAAACATTACAATGACAATGTCATCGCGTGGCTGCCCTTGCAAGGCAAACAAGGTCAGAGAGTATTGTTGTGCCCGCATATGGTGACGTCACAGAAGGGTCACGTGGTTCTGATCCGCCCATTCAACGCCCCCTGAAACCGATGACTCTGCGGGCTGCTGTGTACTCTCAAATAAGTAACACGTCCATCCAGATATGTAAGCGGAAACGTGGGCGTTAATAAAAAGTATGCTTTATAAATGAACGATATTGCGACTTGCAGCTTTTCCCCGTCGTTGTCAGTTGTGGGAAAGGGTGGGCAGAAGCTTTTGGGAAAATTCAGCTGATGTACGGAAATTTCCTTGTTTAATTCCACGCCATCTCTGACTTCACGTGCAGTTAAATTAATACGCGCGATATTCTTGAAAGTGATTTGGAAACTTGGCAGAGGTACGTAAGAAGTGCTGTTCTATTTTCTAGAATTTAAGACCTCAAATATGACCAGAAAAGACACAACTATTTTTAGCAACAATAGCAACTTTTGAATATAATATAAGATTAATTTAATTAGATCAGAATTTTAGAGTTCACAAGAGCATGAATCAAAGTTTAAATACACAGGTGATGGAAACATTTTTTTAAATAAAATTATCGTTTTGCCTTTGAAATGACAGAAGGTTCTTCTGTGAGCTAGATACCAGCTGTGACATGATATTAAAATAATTTCAATAGAATCTATCTAGAGAAAAAAAAAAAAAAGAGAATTGCATCATGTGGAAAATATTTTCGCTTCGTTTGATACATTTGTTTCATTTTTATTCTGCATATAATAAAAAATTACATGCAGAAATTTTATATTTATATCATTCGTTTTTATGTCATTATATTGCATTCCAGTAAAAATATAATAATAAAAAATAACACTATTTTTATCGTATTATTTATTAAATTTCAAGTCATAAAACTGTAAATAATATTATTGATATATTCAAATAATATTTTGAATGAATAAAAGCTGAATCTGTAATATAATTTAAAATATTGCATAATTATAATTTATATTGTATTAAATAATACAGAAATTAAAATGTCCTTGATGTTCAAATATAATTAAATAAACAATTTTTGAGATAACGTTAAATAAAGTTAAATATAGTAATATGCAAATATAGGTATCCGGAGAACTCGGAGCGGGGGCAACTGGGAGCCGGACGGCTCGGAGCCAAACGTGTTTGCTCGGACAACTCGGAGCGTGGACAACTCGGAGCGCGGACAACCCGGAGCACGGACAACTCGGAGCGCGGACATCCTGGAGCCATGGCAGGACAACTCGGAGCGCGGACAACTCGGAGCACGGACAACTCGGAGCCATGGTAGGACAACTCGGAGCGCGGACAACTCGGAGCGCGGACAACTCGGAGCAACGTATAATATACATATTCGGATCAATTTCAGCTATTTTCATCATAATGTCATTATCAATATTTCTCTGCGCATTATGCTTATAATGCGGATTGATAAAATGTTCAATCAGATAGGTGTCGTTTCCTTACCTGCCGGCCAAATATTAATATTTGAAATTAATATTTAATTTCAAATATTAGATACACAAGGAACTTTAAAACGACGAATGAGGTGGATAATTAAGTGGATAAATTAAGTAGAAAAATATAATTATTAATTATAAATGGTTGCTATAGAATATTTTATGTGCATATAAGAATGCAGAGAAATATTGATAATGACATTATGATGAAAATGATTCCCGGACAACTCGGAGCGGGAGTTCTCCGGATACCGATGAAAATAGCTGAAATTGATCCGAATATGTATATTATACGTTGCTCCGAGTTGTCCGCGCTCCGAGTTGTCCGCGCTCCGAGTTGTCCGCGCTTCGAGTTGTCCGCGCTCCGAGTTGTCCGCGCTCCGAGTTGTCCTGCCATGGCTCCAGGATGTCCGCGCTCCGAGTTGTCCGTGCTCCGAGTTGTCCGCGCTCCGAGTTGTCCGCGCTCCGAGTTGTCCTAGCAAACACGTTTGGCTCCGAGCCGTCCGGCTCCCAGTTGCCCCTGCTCCGAGTTGTCCGGGAATCGCAAATATAACATGCACAGTGATAATTAATGTATATATTGTGATTTTTTTTTAAATAATAATTAGAATAATTGTGCATATTATACAAAAATGTTTTATGAAGCATGCAACATTTTTCAGACTATATTTGTAAAAGTTTCTTTCAAACTTATGTTATATATTTAATTTAAAATAAACTTTAAATATAATAACAAGCTAATTGGGTTTGAACCTCAACAACAAATTTTGTAAAATAATAAATAATGCTCTGTTTAATATTAACTTTAGTATTTAAATTACAACTATTGCTGGTCAGAATATTTGAAATTCCTTAAAAACTACCAATAAATAACATGATTAATCTAAATGACGTAAATTCTTACTTCTATGATGTGTTTCCGTTAATTAACCGTGCATTACTTGCAAAATTGTATAATTGACGTTACGCTTGAAAAATACTAAAAATTTAACGGAAGCAATTTACTTAACAACGAGATTAATTAATTTTCTTGTTTCATTAAAAATCCTTATTTTCTAATTATTTTGTAATTAACATTAATCTCAATTACAAAACCTTCAATTTAACAATTTTATATAACATTAAATTTATAACACACGATATATATTTCATTCTCTAAAATTTTAAGTAAACATAATTAAAAAACCTTGAATCAATTTTTTTATACAAGCCTTGAAGAATATAATAAGCATCAGATAACATATATGTTACGTTATCATTGTTATCAAAGTTAAATCAATGCACTTATTTATTTATGGATTTTTATCGTATAACTTCTTACTGTTTATATACGGGCAGGCGAGAAAGCACTCATAGTAACGTAACCTTATATACGAGCGTTGTGTACGAAGGTACTCAGGAGGGACCTTCAAGGTTTAATTAAATCCATTCTCGAGGTGGCCTGAATTCCTCTGCACAGGCGCGTACGTGTGTGTATGGACAATTCCGGACTTTAATTAGCAGCAGTTTCAGGTGCGCTTTACTTTCTCTAGCGGTGAGAGAAAAACAACAAACACTTGCATTTGATGCACTGATGTGACTTAACAAAACACCAATGTTTTGTCAGAATAAATTAACTTGTTTGTTTATTTTTTTTAGGAAAAATACGAAAATGTAAATTTTTAATAAAATGCTAATATTATAATTTTAGAAAATACTGAAAGTAACTGAAGAATATAAATATATGTTAAAAATAGCGCGTGAAATTGTTGTTGTTATATATACTTGTTATTGTTTTAACGTAAAATATTATAGGTATTAAGGAAATCTGCTATAATATGTTTTAGAGCATGAAATAATTATAAATATATAAAATTATATATATATAAAATGAGTATATTATAAAATAAACACAATTTTTTTTTTTGTTTTTTTTTTTTTTTTGCTTTCATGCATTAACAAAATAATTTCAATCATAATGACATGTGCAGTGTATTATTTTATTTCATTAATTGACGTGCAGTAATTCTATTTAGATTTGAGGTATCACACAGAAGTCAAATAATTTTCAATATTAGGGTGTATAACACTGTAACAATAAGATTCTCTCTCATCACGTACCTCTCTCTCTAATACTTAATTATTCTTCGTAATTTATTTTGTCTTCTTTTTCAGCACAATAACTTTCTTTTTGAGGAACCATTAAAAGAATTCAAAACCAGGTTAAAAATAATCCTCAATAAAAAATATTTATTTTTTCTTTCTACGCGTACATGTTGACTTTTTAATTTCAACCACATTCGGTTTCAAATTTATTTGTAACACTTAAAAAAAAGGAATGCCGGCCATAGTTATAATAGTTAACATTTAAAATGAAGAATGTATTGATGATTATTTTTTTATTTGATTACCTTTATTTTTTTTTTCTAAATATTTGACCTGATGCCTGGAGCAAGGTTAGCACGGAAGCAAGCAGGTAGAAAATAAAGATGGAGTACAGGTGTTATTATTATTACCTAAACCACATTCTGAAACCCCTCGTTTCCATTTATCTTGAGTCTGGCAGTTAATCTCCCCTATTCTCGAGTGGTTACAAGGTGAGTCAGTGTGAGGGGGTGGTTTGTCGGCACCGTTGCCTGGGAGACAGGTAGAATACTTGGCAGGTGCGACTCGATATGCGCATGCGCGGAACAAGAAAAGTAGCCGCGGAGTTGAACGCGAGAGCCCGCGAGAGTCGAGTTACTACCGCGAGAGAGTGAGGTTGAGGATTGGAACACGCAAAAGTTAAGCACGTTCTAGTGATCAGTGACGAGTGTGTGTACTGTTTATATTGGATTACCAGACCTTGCCGTGCTGTAGACGTACAGGAGATCACATTATCTTCAAAACGTATGCTGAAATCAGGTAAAAATTTATTGTGTTTTTGATCAGGTGGTCGAGGACAACAACATTCTAAATAAACAAAAAAATGTATAAAAAATTTTCTTTAAAGGGACTCTAGAAATCATATTAAAATCTATTTTTGTATTCAATATGACAATGATGTTGCATTTAGTTGTAAAGAATAAAATTATGCTTTAAAAGAGCTAGTTTTATATTTAAAAAAACTTTTATAATATATTTATATAGCATGTGGAATTTTTCAGACTCAAATATAAAAAAATTATGTATATTTTTTACAAAATTGCTGTCCTAAAAATAAAAATTAATTACAAAATACATTTTCAAATAATATATTAGATACGTTTGCTTTATAATAAGCATTGACATTTAAAAAAACACAGATTTATATTATATGCGTCATAAAACCTGTTTAATAATATTGAGGATACTTCAAGGAAAAATACTGACATGTTTATATTTTTCCTTGTTGTTTAACTAAAGGTTTTTCCATAAATCCAGCATGCAAATATACACCGAATTACCCATGAACATGAACACCACATGTTCTCACGTTTGTTTTGACATTTAACTGTGTCACATGGTCGCGAGCTGTCGGGGTTGTTACGCCCATAACTAAAAAACTAAACAGAGAAAAGAGAGTTGTACAGATAACGGCAAAGACGCGGGGTGTGGGCGCGACTAACGGCTGATGAACGTCCACCATCAAGCTCGTCGTGGTCCTCCCTGCTCCGAGTGCTCCATGAACCGTGGAACTGACACGAGGCCGCTACAACGTCTATTGGACCCATCTCTATGCAATTTGATCGTATCATTCAATCATATTTATATAAAAAAATTAAAAATGTCCGTGACATAATTGCTTGATAATACGAGCTAGTACAAAGGAACAGGTCAAATTAAGGTCATTGTGAACCTTTCTGTGTCAGAATATAAAGGTTGCGTTTAAGGAAGGAAGATCGACCAAAGACCATCAAATTATCATGGTTCTGTAATATGAAGTGCTAAATTGACCAATAACCAAAATATTATATATAATTATACAATAAACTGAAAAATAAATTATATTAGATATGATTCAGTGCACAAATAATTAACAATAAAATAGTGTAAGAGCTAAGCTATAGAATTAAATTTTCTGCATTGACTTTTATGTCCTTCATGTATAAATTATTTAGTGAAACAAAAAAACTGGTGACCGTTTTTATTCGGATAAATCACAGTTTTTGTGATATTTTTAGCATTATTTTTACTTTTTTTTTCTTTAATAAAACTGAAATTCCGTTGCTTTTGTTTGAAATTTTAAACACAAAACATTGAAAGCATCCAAAGAAAATTTCCAACATTTGTTTCACTATATATAACTGTTATTTGAAAAGTAAATTAAAATAACTCTAGTCCATTAATTCCATTTTCTTTATGTTGTAATTATATTCAGTCTGTACGACATTAAATATAAACAACAAGTGTCGTAATTAGCTCTACATCTCAGTACGTGATGTATGTAGCTCCTGTTTATATGTATGCAATGTAAACCGGAAATGTTCACGAGACATCATGCTGCAAGGAGTATAAATATAACTGCGATTTTATATATATGAGATTTAAATCACAACTAGCAATATAATTATAATTAAAACTTGCGATAAAGTTTAATTCGCTGATAAAGTTTTATCAGAAAGCCTCGATCGTTTTGCATTAATGGTTCTCGTATAGGATCAAACTAGCTTATATCCACTTTTCATCATAAAGGTCATGCAGTTTCTTATCTTGTTTCCATACAGATAACGACCATCTAACTAATAAATGGCGTTTAGACTGTTTTGATCTGAAAGGCCTTGATAATCGCCTTTCATGTTTTTGTTTTGAATTTTTCTTGTGTATGTTCACAGTTCACACGTTTCCTTTATAATGAAAGAGTGTTAAATCATATAGGAGAAAACTCCCCGCAAAAACAATTATTGCGTATTGACAGTGTCCTTCTGGGATTTCCCAGATACTTTTTATCCTTAAAATTATATACCTTCTTTTTTTCTTCGTGTTATAGCTATAGCAGTTATATTTGAATATTAGAATACAAAATAATGTCTGCAATTTTCAGGAAAGTATAATACTTATATATAACTCAACACATTATCATAATATTTTAACAATGGAAACTGTAACACAATAAAAGTGTTTGCATGCAATACAATATTCAATAACTCAACTTTAAATTGAGGATACTTTATATATTTTTATTACCTTTACTTGCTGTTAACTTGCAATTGAGGAACATGCAGACAGATCTCCGTGTCATAAGACATAAAAATATGTTACATATATATTTCTCCACGAACCAATTTTTACTGTATAATAATTTACAGTAATATAATATATTTGTACTTTTTATTCACAAAGAAGAAAATGCTTTACTGTAAACTTGTATGCTGCTACATAAATTGAATTCAAATAAATGATCACGTCATATATTATATATATTATTTTCATAAACAGGAAAACCTGTTCCATGATTTCACGCATCAAATTTTACGATGACATATTTTATCTTATTTAAGCTATTTAAATATTGAGAAAAAAAAATGTCTTACTGTAAATTTTCAAACAAATCACGTCATATTTTTATAAAAACATGCTTCATATTTCTCCAAGCATCAAATTCCAAATTCCAAATTTATTTTTGGATAAAGAAAAAATATCTTACAGTAAATTTTCAATAGTTAAATACGAACAAGTCGCGTCATATTTTTAGATACATGTTCCATATTTCACCACGCGCCAAATTTCACTAAAGTGGTTAACAGAACGTGACATTTCCTCTCGCGGGTTCTGATGAAGCGCGGATATGGAGCCGCGCGGTGTCCACCGCCATGAGTTGATCTCTCCATCTTGTGAATACTTTCCCTCGAGAAGTCGACACCAGCAGTCACTTCCTCATGGTCGGTGAAATGTGTTTTCATACAGAAAAACATAAATGCACTTATAATTCGATAGATCGATACACTTGAATGCATATATACAGTATATATAATTTCAGTAAAAACAAAATCTTTTTAAAAATACAGCTATATAATTTTGAGGTATAAAGGAAATTTTGTATACTTTTTGCCGCCTGCATCTTTTATATTTTTTTAATATTTTCACGTGGAAAAATGTTGTGGTTTTTAAACCTTTTTAACAGTATATTATATCACATTCATGTGAACTGCAGGTGGAAAACGAATCGAAATCTAACAAAGAAGAATATATATCTGTTGTGCATGCATAAATGATTTCAGTAAAACAAAAAATAAAAAGTGACTTTTTAAAATACAGCTATAATTGAGGTAAGGTATTTATTTTTTTTTTTCTATCTTATTTATTTTTTAGTATTTTGATTTTCAATACGTAAAAAGGTTGTGGTTTTTCATTAATATATTGACTATATTGTGATAATGTGATATTACATTCATACACGCTGCAGGTGGAAAACGAATCCAACAAAGAAGAGAATATCTCATCTTAGCATACATTCTTATAAATATAACTTCCTGTTTTCTCACACGTCTGCATAAAAAGTAGTTACAGGCAAAAAAGTACAAAAAAGATGCATTATATCCTTTCATTTCCTTTCCATGACTATATACATGATAATTATACTTTTCTAAAGTAATAATTATTTGAATCATTGACAAACACGGGAGGACTCATGTAGTTTGTTTCTCATCAACAATCACGATTGTTGCACAATGGAAAGCATGCAATGGTGGGCGGGGCTATCAGAGCAGCAATAATCAAACTAACAATGGCGAGATGACTGCACGGTGATGTTTTGGTGCTCACGGGCGATTCTGGCAGTCCACTGTTGTGGTACCTGGTGTGATGCAACCTCAATACCTGAACGACGCACGCATCACGATCGGAGCTCTCAACATTCCAAGACACTCGGTTTCTCCAGCTGGCACCAATAACACCTTTATTTGTTTACCTTTCGATGAATATTATACTTAAATTGGGAAATTTACTTTTTGAAAATAAATTTAACACTATTATAATTGTAATGTCCTACATAAATATCTATAATATGCAGTAAAAAAGTTTAATTTTAAAAAGATAAATTTAATGTAAATTTTAAATGCTGGATGTTATGTAGAAATGTTCCAAGGTAATAAGTGTACACTACCATATATACATCAGAGTACTTGATTCAAGGATTGTTTGTACGAGAGAATATGAGTAAAATATAATACAATAATACTGGCTCTGGCAGCCTTTTAACTGAAGAACAAACTTTAGTTCTATGTTTGTTCATGAAGTTAAGGTTATTTGAGTACTTGCGCACAAACATTGTTATCTTCTATTGAAGTACATACACTATTACATAGAAAATTTTATTTGTTGTAAAGTAAAGATAAACATTTGTGAATTATCCATTAAAATAGAGGATTTAGTTTAGATAAGTTTAAAAAATAGAAAAGTGAAACAAAAACCTTTTGAACCTTTTATGTTTGAAAATATTAATATCTATTAAAAAATACTTCAACCGGAAAAAGGTAACGATTATAATGTAAATTTCTAGCTGAAATAGTTTTATTTGTTAATCATATTTGTGCTTCATGAAGCATCAATTAAAATTTAGTCTAATAGAGACAATGAGTGATTTTTTTCATGGCGTTATTATTTAATGATGACATCAACGGTGTCGATCTTTTTGGCGTGTTGTCCTGCCAGCGTGCTTGTTATTTCTGCATGGACGCCCAAATGCCGCAAATTGGCATCGAGCGGCTGGGGAAGCCATGGCGGAGAACGGCGTGCACCACTGGACTGGAAACTTGAGGATAGGCTTGGAGTGGTACCTTACCAAACAACGAGAATTTCAAATCAAATCTCACAGGAAACATGACGCAATGAAAAACAATTTATTGTGTATGTGTATTTTCTTTGTGTGAGATTGTAATGTTCATTTCTGTATTGTCTGTTATTCAAGAAATGATTCAAGATTTTTAAATTCAGCTCTGTCAATTCAAACAATAAAGAAAATAGCAATAAAAATAAATGATGGACAAAATTACGTGCAGTATTCGATTTTTTTAACACTTTGCAACTCAAGTGATAGTTACTTTAATACATCGTTTTTAAAAGTAAGAAGCAATTTCTATTATTTTTTTCATATTGTTGTTAAGTACATAAAAACATTATGCAGTAATTTGCATCATACAATCTCCACAGTCTTTAAATATAACGCTGATACATCTTACAAATAAACAATTTAAAAATTTCCTTGAAGTGAACTTTTAAATGTTTTGTAAGATATGATGAGATTTTTTATTACACGGTTAGTGAAACTTATAATAACACAAAAGTAACTTGAAAGACTGCAGGTATTACCACACAAAAGCCCAAGTCACAATGTGACTATATACTTTCCCGTGTTTTTTCTCTCATGCTGCTTATACAGAGACTCAAGGCTAGTTTGGACACACCTTTCGCCTATATGCGTGGGCGGTCCAGCAGGCGTGACCACGGGACGGTTGGGCACCACAACACGCGAACTTTAGATAAAACCGAAGTATCAAACAATGTTGGTATGGCGTGACGATAATGGTCTCATATTGTCATGGAATCGGTGGAATAACGTCTTTAAATATACGCGCCTTTATTGACTGATTTGAATTATTCAATACAAATTTTGAGTGGTGCTCCTATAAGACTACAGATGGATATAATAACGTTTTCGTAACAATTTTAAGTACTAAAATGAAATATTGACTTGATATTATTTCCATAGAATCAATTGGTTTAAAACCTTGAACTATTGATTATTGTTATGAATAATTTCTATATAAAAATTGAGCTTCGATTATATTATTTATGTTCTCGACATTCAAAGTTACGTAATGTTTTTATAAGTCACTGCGTAGTTAGGTGATATTATTTTCTTGCACGTATTGTGTGGTGAGAGAGAGGTAAGAAGTATAATTTCGACAACTTGCAAGAAAATTGTATACCTTTTTTTGGTAGAGGACCTCGAGTTAAGTATGCAAAACTATATATGACGTCATAGTCATGTAACATTTTTTCTTAATATGATTGCGTGTTAAAAAACATGCATGACTATGACGTCACAGAATTTTCGTATCATGATTTTTAAGAGAATGTTAACAAAAATTCAACAAAAATTTAAAATTACTTGAGTTCCTCAATCCAAATATGCAATGAAAAAATTTCATGCCTACAGGTTGTTCATGATTACGTAAAAATTCAAATTTTCCAAAATATTGGTATTTTATTCGGGGTTTGCGGTATTCAGAGCTTATATCGATTCAACAGTAACTATTTATAGTACTCTTATATTAAACATCTGCATGTAAGAAGTTATGCATGACTGCATACTTTAATATAGAAATACAAATTTGTTTTTTTAATTAAATATTTGCTTCTATAGAATCTGTTTCAGCTTCTACATGCATCGTCAAAGATTGAAATGAAATGAATACTGTATATCAAAACTGTGGAATTGTTTAGAGCTTGTAGCTCTCAAATATAGGCTCAGAAAATAATACAAATCTCCAACTTATTTAATCCGAGTCCTTTATAAGTAGCTCGATTGAAGAAGAATCCACTCTCAATCATTGTTCTATATTTCCAAGGTGTTTTTTTCCATCTTAAGGTATGACCTTAGCTCACGACACTGCTGTAAATGTAGGTTGACAATGTCAGTACATGTTTTGACCAGCAAGGTACACGATGTAACATTACCGTGTGGTGATCTAGTTGTCATGAACCACATTTGGCGTGGCGTACCGTCCCACTTCACGTCCGATCACATCGCCATCAGCTTTCACGACATTCAATTTACGTGATATATCACTGCATCTGTTAGATTCGATGATAATTATAATATCTTATAGAATATTACAATTTCTATATAATATAATTATAATTTTGTAGCACAAATTCTCTCTTTAATACAATATTTAATAGAAATCTATAATAATTTCACTTTATTTCTTTAAAGTAAAAAAATTAATTATATTATTTTATTATATAGTAATTATAGTTTACCTGTGAAATTATAGTATATTTATTTACAATATCCTGTAGTATAAAACATGCTATATTATTATTGCACGGTGTGTCAAGTAGACCAATCGATTTGGAACGCTTTATGAGTTCCACTTGTACGCATCTACGTATCCTTGGATACAGCAGATAAATAGCGATTAGATGAATGACGTATTTACATCATGTGATATTATGATATCTATTTTACAGTCACTATAAAACTTTATGCCATGTTACCATGGATGAGCAGTTCGATTAAATATAAGAAATTTAAATTAAACATTCATAAATACATAAATACATAAAAAAATTTACAATTTCTAATAGAAGTTCCAATATAGATTGGCATTATTAATTAGAAATTACTATTTTTCAGAATATTTTCTATTTTTACATAAAATCTATTATAAAAATAATTCATGCTTCGACTTGGCCATGTGATTAATTAATAATTCTCCGTGTCTTGTTACGTTGTTTTCATTTACATAAATAAGATTATAGACACGCTGCAGCAATGAAAGTTGTAAGCGCAATGGGAGAAATGAGCGTGATTCAGCCGATTCTTCAACATTTATCTAATACTTTTAACGTTACTAAAATGTTATGAATGTTTTAATATTAGTTGCGTGAAATTTTCACTTATATACATCCGCTTTTAACGATTATGTATTTAAGATAAATTTTTATAATAATCAAAAGAAATTTCCCTTTTTTTATTATTGTGATTAAAATCGTGATAGAAGAAGATTACGTTTTAAAAAAAATCACACAAAAATTTCAAAATTTATCTTTTAAAAAATGTAACGTTTATAATTATACTTGATTGGATTGGCCATATAATTTTTTCGTTTAGTTATATAATTTGAACTTGGATATATTTTTTTTATGAGAGCGGAATTTGCTTGGAGTACCCCCGTGGGCCTCATGGGAACTCCGAGATCACGCAGTTAGCACCGCTGGACCACACGGCGGTGAACCTGTAAGTGTGAGAGAGAGAGAACAGGTTATCTCAAGGGCATAAAGTCGATCTCGCGTTCTGCTGACTGTCAGATTGCGTGAGCAGCCTGAAGCGACTTACGCCGCACAAACTGGCGATCCTTAGACCATACGAATGTGAACTTCACAATCGTTACACTAAACCTGAACTAGTTAGTATGTAATCTTAAAGACGGTTGAAGCTCTGTTACGTTTCTGGGCGGATTCTTGATGTTAATCATGGAAGCGTTGCGAAGTTTAATTGTTTTGTTTTTTTATGGTTTTTGCTACTCTTGCCTCACCCAAAACTCTTTGTAATTGTTACTGTATAGTGCTTTCAAATACAGTCAGAATAAAAGAATTATATCATTTACAACTATTAAAAAAAATCTTCAGTGGTACTCCAAGTCACTCAGGGACCTCAAGGTAGCGCAATTTACAACCTAAAACACGGAGTTGATTATTTAGCAAGATTTAGATATTTGCAAGCTTCAAAACTTTGGTTGCATGTATGTAGTATTTTGATCACAAATCTGAAAATAATTATTATCATGATTTTGATGCTCACGTTGAGCAATTATTACACTAACAGTCATGATTTGCTACACGCTAAGCTGGGCGGGCTGAAGGGTTCGCTTGTTCACACCACAGTAAATCACACTGGAAGCCAAGGTACCGCTTGGTGCGGGTGTAATAAAACGTCAGGTCGTGTTCCTGAGAGTAAAATGACACCTGGGGATGACGTCACACCTTCCTGAGCCCCACCCATCCATGCAAAACTTAACGGAAGGAGACAGCGGCACTTCCGGTATTAGAATCATTCAAAATTCATAGACCGTAGCAATAAACTGAGATTTTTAAACATAAGAACTTTCATTCTTATAATAAACAGTTAATGTGATATATAATTATTTAAAAAATATATATTTTCTTAACGTTATTTTCTATAAAGCTCTAAATTGGAATAGAAAAATTATCTCTTATTTGACGGCATAGCATTAGGGTGAATGAACAAGTTGTGTGAATGAACTGCATAGAAAAATGTGCATAGCTATTTTTACCACATATTCCAAATATGTACAGTAATATTTTTTCTGCGAAGCGTAAACAAAATTATAGGTCGGTTCATAAATACACAATCAGAAATAATCGATTACATTAATGAACCTTCTGTACATGGAACATAAGGATCATCAATAATAATCGATGATTTCTTATTGTATAATGGAGTATTGTCCTCCATTTTTTTTATTGCAGAAATGGATAGAGGGTGCAAAGTTATGCTACCCTGATTTTTTTCAGATTTTTTTGAGACCTGGAACTATTTTTAAAAAATTATTGAAATTCCTTTTTGTGACGTCACGCGGCGGCAAGTCCTATCTTTTTCTTAAGGAGCGGCGTCTCGTGACGTCACGAAAAGGACTTTTAATAATTTTTTAAAAATAGTTCCCGGTCTCTAAAAAATCTGAAAAAAATCAGGGTAGCATAACTTTGCACCCTCTATCCATTTCTGCAATAAAAAAAATTGAGGACAATACTCTATTTACGAACAGACTTTATAACTTAATCCAATACGTACTATAATTTCTCTAAAGACATCAACAAAGTCTTTTGTCATTTTATTTATATAGTTTCAAAATATACAAAATACTATAATTTTATGAAAGTCCTAATACAACTCCACATTCTATTTTCCTATAAAATTAACCATATTATGTATTTATAGAATTTGCTATAACGTGTGAAAACAAAACATATGTAGACAACATAAAATTATGTTAATTTGTGTTCGTCCTCCGAGCTAAATGTGTTGACATTGAAAGTTCACGTCTGTATGGTCCGGAAGATGGTGGGTGTCAGGTGGGCTCCATTCTCCTCCTCCCTATAACCTCGCAAGGTGTCTATACCTGAAGAAGGTCGGATGAACCTTGGCGGAGTCAGTACGAAGGTTCGCTGAGCTCTGTAGACGCCTCGAGAATACTTAATTCATGACAACACCACAAAATAATGCAATATGGATTGCAATATTTCTCTCCAGTGATTGTCATGTTTAGTGTCACGTTATAAGGTGTGGTGAACTTTAAATTCTCAAGATGACTGAATAAGAAATTATTCAGACTTTCACGTAAAGAATCTATATTTTCTGGATGCAGTCAAAATTGTACACTCCTTGCCTTGGAATATGTCTATCTCAATATTATTAAAAAACGGTCGAACTATTACATCTTTAAGCAAAGAAAATTTCCAGGGTGAAGACTATATACTATACTTTGACGCGTTTGTTTATTTAATACCTTATAATATAAAACAATATTGACTTAAGTTTTCAAAGAAATGAAATTATATATGCAAGAAAACATTAAAAAAAAATGCTTTTATTTGCATTACTGAACATTTTTCCCATGGTAAAACTCTTTGTTTTTTTACTTGTTAGAAAAATCAATCAAAGAAACGCGGCAACCTTTTTGTTTGGTGCTTGCACACTCTTTTTTTCCCATACACTCTTTTATCACACAATTT
Source organism: Siphlonurus alternatus (assembly GCA_949825025.1). NCBI lineage: Eukaryota > Metazoa > Arthropoda > Insecta > Ephemeroptera > Siphlonuridae > Siphlonurus > Siphlonurus alternatus. Next base: position 16,095,862 of record OX463778.1, read on the forward strand.
AATAACACCATGGCAATAAATTCCCATATTCAGATATTGCTATTTTTTCATAAAGTAACCTTCTCTCCTCCACACGTACTTATTGTTAGGTGTTGTTTTTTTTTTTGCACTGGATCTACAGCAGCAGTATAGGTAACGGTATCGCATTACGACAGCCAACCTTTGTTCTCTTGCTTGCTTGACAGGTCACACGAGACCACAGGCCTAGATATTGGCAAGAAATACGTGGTAGAAAGTCAGGCGCACCTTTTGTAGACAAACGCAGATTTATCTGGAAAACATATCTAGAAATTTATTGACTTTAGCGTAATTTATTCAACGCAAAATGCATGCAATACATTAATGAGCTAACAGCTAGGCCTGTTCGTAAACCCTGCTCGGTGTAAATTTTCTACACCCAATCGACCGCAATCGACCTTATATTCATGTACATAAGGTCGATTGGGTGCAGAAAGTGTACACCGAGCAGGGTTTACGAACAGGCCTAAGATTTTCAGTTAAAATCATGAAAGTTTAACTTCTAAAAGTGTAAATTCAAACGTAATGTATCGACTGTATAGATTTTTTACTCTCAGATCACGCGATGCAATGTTAATTTCAATAATGTATTTTGAGAATTTAAAAATAACACGAAGATCCTAGAAACAATAAATTTTGGAAAAAAAAATGTGAATTTTTTTAATGCAGCTGCACATGTCATTAATACTGTTGAATGAATAATATCTTTAGAATTTTTAACATACTTATATACAGCATGATATTTTATATCTACAAGCAACGAGCGAGCATACTTTAATAGCCCCTCTGAATCGTGAGTACTGACATAAACATGTAACGTTAATTTAAATTTATTTAATTACACAATATGACAGCTATAAGAACTAGACTGCAATACAATAAGTACATAACGGTTTGTGCACGTGCATTTAAAGAGGTCAGGCGTGCTGATCCTCCCCGGAAGATGCCTGCAAGCTGGGGTCGATCTGAAACCGACGAGGCTGCTTGACGATCATCGACATCACGACATCTAGTCACGATATTTGCGCAACGTAATAATAACATGCGAATTGTTATCGCATTTGCTCTGTATCATCTATATGCGTTGCTTTGTAGACTGTGAACATGTATTGATGTAATTATAAGATAGTGTTTGAACGTAGATCATCGTTGATGGAACTATATAGAAAATTATGTAACTACACCTTAGGACAGCACGAACGTTACTTTTAATCTTATTTTAGGCATCATCATTCTTTGCAGGCGTGATGTATATTTTTTATTTTATTATGGCTAGAAGTTCGTTTCTCTTGCTTATCCCACAAATCTGCAAAATTTTGTATCTTCCAGCTTCAGCATATCAATAATTTCATTAGGTATGTACATTGAAACATATCTTAACGAAAGAGGTCTCAAATCTTGTAATTATTATAGTTCGTTTCCAAGCACTGCTGCTGAAGACTTTAAGTGAAATTATAATCTAAATTTTTGAGAGGTTCATTGAATGCAGTTTCACTATTGATGAGTGTGAGTTTTAAATTAATTTCTCTTAATAATCTATAATTAAATTACGTACAACAATATACACCAACGTACATTCTAAATTGTAACAATGAACGTGTCTTACTTTAAGACATACATCTATACTCGCGATAAGTTAATCACTATACTTATCAAAAAAATTAATCTTAATAATAATGCAGATATTTTCTCATGTGGCCACGCCTAAATTACAACAATGAGTCACTCATACTTTCGCCTTCCCCATTGTTGGTCGTGAGATGGTGCTCAAATAATGACTCCCAACAATGTCTTAGCATGACCATCCTCAATGTCCCAGTTCCCTCGAATCATCTGAATTGAGTGAGAAATTAATTTCACTGATTATATTAATTAAAATCATTTAACATTTCAATTCTCAATTGAAATATGTGAAAAATTTTATACAGTAATAATTAGTTTTCTAAAAGTAACAATAAAAATATTAAAAAAAAAAAAAGAAATCTTTGAAAGATACAAAATTGGTGTTATTTACCAGCATGCAATTTTCTTTTCAACGTTCCCGAGTATAATATTTTTACAGTTTCATCTAAGAAAAGCTGTAATGACTGCTCGAAATCGTTAAAATTTCGTTCAGCATCATCATTGCCGCTAATAGCCATGCAGAAAACATGTACTTTAAATATACTCAAGCGTAGAGGATTGATTGTTGCCTGATTTGCAGTATGTTTATTTGATTGCCCCAGAAAGTTGAGAAACTTATCTTAAAATATGCATGCGGGTAGAATTGATGGTCAAAAACAAATATTGTGTAATTATATTATACCAAGTTTGTCGCATTTCAAACTGTCAAACTCCCATATTTGCAGTGAAAATGGTATAAACTATACATATATAAAATTAGCTTGCATCTATTATATTTATGATATTTCTATATTATTTATTTATTTATTTATTTATTTATTTATTTATTTATTTATTTATTTATTTATTTATTTATTTATTTATTTATTTATTTATTTATTTATTTATTTATTCATTTATTTATTTATTTATTTATTTATTTATTTATTTATTTATTTATTTATTTATTTATTTATTTATTTATTATTTCACCACAGATTACATAAGCAATAAGTACAGAGTATTATTCAGCATTATCATCTTTATTGTCATATTTTCAATAGATTTCAGTATAGCAACTGTTTTGATAACTCGACCCTGTATCTATTTTTGTATAACCCAGGGAACCTTGGAAACCTTTGCTAGAATGGTCGGTGTCACAACACCACGTGACATCTTCACAAACAGGTTTGGTTCAAGAGATCTAACTGGTGCGTTGTGTGTGCTCGCAGGGTGTCACGGTCCACTGAGGAGAAGCGCGATGCGAGGAGGAGCCGACACGGTATGAAGAGCGGCGTGAGAGCGAGACTGCTGGCCCCGGGGGGCGTCCTCTTAGCGGGTAAGTCAAACATCATCGGAGACACGTCAATTGACTTCTCGCTGTCAATCAATTTTCTCTAGCTAAATGACAATACAAGAATTAGAGCAAGCTAGTTTACAGAGAACCAATCAAACAATAATTATTGTCAGTAGTTCACTCGTGACTTATGCTACGAAACGCAACATTGTTTCTAGATTTGTATCAAAGTCATTGTTGTGTTAAGCAGCCATTATATAATTATGTTTGAATTCAGTATAGCATTATATTCATGAAATAACAGGGGAGTAATAAAATATGCAAGAAAAATATGGACGCAATATAAGGTACAGTATTTTAGATATATCATGTGGTGTTCATTAATATAAACACGAAAAAACATCTGTACATTTTGCTGACTCACTGAAGAAATATGTTTTTTAAAAACAACCATTTTATTCTTAAAAAAAACGTATGTTACTCTTTCAAAATTGGTCTCGCTTTATTTATATTATAGCACCAAAAATCTAATTTAAAACATAATAAGAATCTGTGAAGAAGAAATGATTAATCAAATTATATTCAAAAGCTCAGAATAGCTTCGCCAATGGCATTAAAAGCATCATCACGAGTGTTTTATGGTCGTTATTCCTCTTTGGTGCTCTAATGGTGACCTGTTGCGCCCAAACTCGGGGAGGCGCCGTCACGCCGCTTACCATCTAGTCCTCCCCTTGCAGCTTTCTCTGGAGCACGCAGACCCGTTCACGATTACGTGATTACTACAGCCTTTGTCTCTCTAGATGTAAACGAGCGTTTCCTTTGTTTATTTTAAAGTTATTACCCAAGAAAATGAGTAATTATGGATATTTGATTTTTGTCATTTCAAAATTTATGGCCATAATTACTATAAGTAGACTTATTATATGTATATACCGATTTTATAACCAACAGATTATAATATTGATTACAATTTTAAGAAAACATCCTATTTAGAATTGTTTTTAGCACTGATTTAGCTCAAATTTTTAGTATCATTTTGAATCCCTGCATGGTTTACTACCATATTTAGAACTGCATTTAAATCGGGATGAAAAAACACAATCTAGGATAAAGTGAGTCTAAAGTGCTTTGTAATATATAAGCATGCCCTCTAATTTTAATTCCTTTAAGAATCTCGACAGCAATAACAGGAATATAATTTATTTTCTAATGCTCTTTAAAAGCTGCATGTCTTAAAAAAGTTGACATGTCATGTTAAAAAATATAATGGAGTATTGACCTCAAATTTTTTTTATTGCAGAAATGGATAGAGGGTGAAAAGTTATGCTACCCTAATTTTTTTCAGATTTTTTAGAGCCCGGGAAGTATTTTTAAAAAATTATTGAAATTCCTTTTTGTGATGTCACGCGGCGGCAAGTCCTATCTTTTTCTTAAGGAGCGGCGTCTCATGACGTCACATAAAGAACTTTCAATATTTTTTTAAAAATAGTTCCCGGGCTCTAAAAAATCTGAAAAAAATCAGGGTAGCATAACTTTGCACCCTCTATCCATTTCTGCAATCAAAAAATTTGAGGTCAATACTCTATTGAAATTTCGTTCACATTAAAGATCTTTTGATTTGAATGAAGTTTGTGCATGAACGAAATCATTGATGAATATTATGGAAATTATTTCTATTTAATAGAAGCTTTCATTATGAACTAAAATCTTTTAAAAGCTTTCAAACTTATAACATGCACATGCCATTTCCGCTTATGAATAACTTCATTATAAAGTTTCAAAATATGTAAATAAAAAGATAGAAAAAATACACGTCTAGCAATTAAGATGTTAATACTCAGGGATTATGTTTTTTTTTAATAAATTTCCAAGGCTAATTTAATTTAACCAAGGCTAAAGTAATTAGTGATTTTTTCACTAATGGAATTTTTTACTGTCATATCAGCAAGATGCGGGCTCCTGGTTTTGTATGTACAGGAAGAGGTTTCACTATAAGGAAAGAGTGGTTTTATTTTTGTAATATTTCCTAATTTTTTATATGAGTCGAGTTTACCAACATTATTTTATTTTTACTAACAAGTAATTTTCAGCGTTAAAATACATTGTATATAATACGAAACCTCGGACAGCCACAACATTCCAACTGTCTTGGAGCTTGCATAAAAAGTAAAATTAGCCTTGATGAATGTATATTGCACTGCTAATTAATTGTAGCTCGTGTAGGTCTAAGCAGCCACCTAGTATTGCTCTAGAGTTTGTAATACAAATGTTGTTTACAATTAAACTAACAACTTTTGTGACTGCCTAGCTTTTAATTTAAAGCCAGATCATCTTTAAAATGCAAATTAATTCATTTTATGTAAAAAAATAATCAAAACATCAAAAATAAATTCCATCGTTATGGTCCATGCACCCTAACATCCAGACAGGAAACTCACCTTACCCTCCGACATTCGATAACGCCAGGGGGTAGATCTGGAGAGTCTCAGCTTACCTGGCGGTGTTACCTGCAGATTCGTGACGCTCGGCTAACGCTGGGAAAGTTGGTGTGACGTAGTCGTCAGCGGAGCGGAACTTTGTGGTGACTCAGCCTTGCAGACAAAGTGAGCGCGCTGTAACCGTGGGACCTCCCTTCGTCACAGTTCGGTCAGACTAGCTGGCGTGTAACCATGTCTGATACCTTTACACCGTCAGTATTGAAGTAGTTGGTGGTTAACCTCTTCACCTGGGAGTAGCACCTCGTTCAAATGAATTATTAATTAATATTGTTTCATATTCAGATCTATATATTTTGAGAAATAAAAATAAATAAAATTTATCTTTATTGTTTTAATTCATTGTTTTAGGAAATATTCATTATAATTATTTTAATTTAATGCATAGAAAAATAAAATAATTCACTCACCTTCAGGAAGTAATATCAATCTTCAGAATTTAAATTGATCAAATCTTAATTATATTCAACCACAGTGTACAGTATACAGTACATAAAATATATAATTATGACTAATATTCGGCTTATTTTTTAGCTAGAAATGGATACGTGGAAATTGACCTGCAGGTTTTATACATTTACACCGGATGTAACATTTGATACCCTCGTCTTGTCCAATAGTCTGTAATTTAATCTTACAAAAAAAGTTTACATCACCAGAGTTTGATAGAAATGCCGAGGGCGTAAACAGCGCAGAGCGTCAACAGTAATATAAAATTACTATTATTACTATAGCAGTTTACTCCAACTGCTTATAGCTTGTTTTCCAGGTTAATTAAACAATAATTGCACTCTTAATGACTCGTATTACACTTTGCCATTTAATATTATGTTACTTGTAATGTAGGTTGAAATTTTATAGCTTTTTCATTATTTGCCTTTCTTGCATAAAACCTCTCTTTATACGATGAAGTATACTTTAACTTCTTAATAGTGAAAGATAGAACTTTAACTTGAACACGTTAAAAAAAAACTGGCATGCAACATAGATGAAGCGTTAACGTCAATAAAAAACATAAAACTTCATGCTCGTACTAACAAACTACATTTTAATATTACTTAATTCCTTCAAAAGTTGAATATTTAAATTTACACTATTTATTATATTTTTAATATTATTTTATTATAATTATCTGTGTTTTTTTTAAGTTTTTTATTATTAAATTGTGTACAAATACAGTCCAACCAAGGCCCTAATTTTAAATCTATGAACGAAATTAATGATTCAGAGGTATGGGTAGTTCACTATGATTTTCAGCTCGTATTTTGAGGGAAATTTTGCTTAAATAAAAATAAAAAAAAATTTAAATACTTTATCTATTAATATAATGAGAAAAGTTTTATGCAAGGAAGGCAAATAATGAAAAAGCTATAAAATTTTAACCCACTTACAAGTAATAGCAAAGTGTAATAAGAGTAATTAAAAGTGCAATTATTGTTTAATATAACCTGGAATATAAGCATATGGAGTAAACTGGTGATGATGATAATAATAGTTAATGATATTTGAATATTTATAACTTTTTAACTATACTTCCTTTATATAACTAACTTATCCTTTCTGATCACATGTGCAAATCAATTGAAATTCGTGTCTCTTACCTTGGCAGACAATGCAATATGAGGTAAGATATAATCTTATAGAAAGTCACACTCTGGTTGTGGGAGTGATGACGTCATCGTGTCACGTGACGTGTGGTGACCCTCGCGTGAGGGGGGCGTGGTCCAACTCCAGTCTTTTAATTCGAATTAGTCATAGGGATAGATTGGCAGGGGCTGCTAGTGCTGCTACTTTCATTGTTAAAGAGTCATTTACTACATGCAATAAAATGGGCGTGGAATTATTGCTATTAGTAATATTGTAATTATCGTAATGATGAGTCCTAATTAACGCTAATAAATTTAATATACGTACTATCTTCTATCTGAGTAATATTCGCTACATGGAAATAACATATGGTATCCATCTGGTTGTATAGATAACAATGATATTTATAATACCATTATTATTATACTTATCGGCTGTATTTTTTTTTCTTAATATAATGTGAGAGTTTCGTAACAATTCAAATTAGAACTGATTGAAAATCAGAAATGCAAAAAATCAACCTTTAAATCTGAGACATTGGCTTCTAATGGAGCAAATTCATAAGGATTCATCAGGAACTATGATCTGGTTATACGGGATTTCATTTAAACGTCTGTAATCCATGCATTAATATATATCTGTACTTTCTGTACCATAATTATAATTAAAGTTGAATGGACGATGACCGACCTCATCTGCAGCTGACAGTCCCCGTGCAGGCTCGATCGTAACGGCAACAACCGGCGCTCCAACAAACTAAAAACGCATCAGGTCGCTTCCTCGTTTCGGAGAACTCAACAGATGCAAGGACCAGTTGGATCTTGTACTTCTAATTGCAGGAAAATTACACACAGCTAGCCTTTACCTCTGTACATCAGTAATATGTGATTGTATTACATAACATATGTACTGTAATTAGTATATATTCTAAAGCAGCTAATTTGAATAATCATATGAGGAAAGTTAAAAACTTCATATAAATTATATATATTTTAATATATTATTTATCATGTAATAATTACTCATAAACTCTTTCAATAATTTTGAATTAATAATAAATATAATAATATGAAAATAATTAATAATTATATTAATATAAATTTATTCATACTTTCTTAATTCATAAAAATGTGTAATTTTTATGCAATGAATTGAAAAGTTTGATCTGATTTAAAGTTGTAAAAAATATTTTAGACTGGAGAAAAAAATGGACGTGGTACATAATAAATGAGGTGATGTCACAATGCTGCTCTGAATGAATATTCAACTATTACTTTACATAGATTTTTGTTCCGCATTAAAATTACCGGATGTACTTTTTTTATACGGATATTTACTTTCCAGTAGCCTGATTTCCATATATTGCTAATTCAACGTCAAAATTACGCATGTAAAGCTCGCACGCTACGATATTGGCAATGAACTATCGAGCTAATTAATTCACGTCGACCTTTAATGCCACGTAAGCCAATGCATTACGTCATTCAGTCTTCTGTTAAGCGGCTCTCCATGACTTCAGCACGTATGACTCAAGGATTGTTGTGAGTGGTAATGGTTGACTTCATGACTATATACATCTCAAATGTGCCTGCTCATTAGGTACAGGTTTTTGTTCACGAAATGACCAAATCAAGAAATTTATCTTTCCTTTTTAAACTGGTAGTTAAAAAGCAATTATTATTATATACTTCAAGAAATTATATCAACCATTACATATTACATTAACTATTTTTCTTTCTTCTACTATTATTATTTTACACTAGTACTGTACCCCAATATTCCATATATATTATCCTACTCTAAGTAATCCCTAAATAATATATAATAATCTCTTAATGCCTTGCGTCATTACTGGCAACTATATAGACCTTTCACGAGAATGGATTTTCCATTTCCAAACAGTATAACAGAAATACATTCCCTTAATTCCATCTGCTGTTTTCATGTAAAGCTGATCTTTATGTCTCATCATATGTTGTGGGAGGAAGGGGGGGGGGTACTTTTTATTAGTCATATGGCAAAAAGTATGCAAATATCTGGCTCATCACTCATTTGGGATTAAAACAATATAATATACCTTATCGTTAGTAACTATAAACTATAAGCTTATATATAGTACGAAAGGTGCATGAGTTTTTCCGATAGCCATCATACATATTCATAATTTTTATATATTATATTTTTAACTTGGCACTTTTGAATAGCTCATCTCTGCATGCACGCATGATTCATATATACAAATGATTAAAAAAGAGTATTTATAATTGATGTAATTTAATTACATAAATAGAAAATATTCAATTGTAATATTTTGCGTATATTGCATTATTAATAGATTCATTTTAAAATGAGTCAAATAATTTGCAATGAGAACTAATTTTTTGTTATGAAAATAACAACATCGCTTCTTGCTGGGTCATTTACTTCCACAACATACGTATGTAAACATTAGTGATTTGCGATTTAGATTTCCGTCCGTATAGTTTAGTCTGGCCGTCTTACAACAATGGCAAATCTGATGTCGCGTGACATACTTCGCAGCCCCGCGAGGTGAGAGAGCTAGTAATAACACTCACATAACGTACACTTACATCATTGCAGACGATGCAATACCGTGAGAATATCAGTTACGTACGCAAGAAATATTGAAATATTTGATTTTTGTGGTGATACAACACCTGTTGTAAAAAGTTCTCCAAAACACCTGTCCATGTAGTTCTTTTTATACGATTAGCAACGGACTTCTAAACCACATAACAGGATATTGTCAGGTGACTTATCTTCACACTACCATCATAGTTTTTTTATAGTATTTAATTTTCACCTGTATTGAAGAATTAGGTAAAAAATTATCATTATTAGCATTATAATATGTTGTATTTAAAATCAAAATTTTAAAATTAAAAACCTGTATAATGAAATTGCTGATTTATGGAACAAAATTTTATATGCGATTTCATAGAAGGTGAAAATATAGAAAATAAAATAATAAATGGACTATATAAAAAATGATAAATGGGAATTAAATGGATTATATGATTTTTTTTTTTTAAGTTTTTTATTATAAAATTGTGTACAAATACAGTCCAACCAAGGCCCTAAATGAAGCCCTATCGGTTGGAACTGAGTTACATACAATAGACAATAATGGTTGCATTTTTCCATTTCATAATTAGAAAATATACCTAAAATTATGCTTTTCTGAATTCTTTCAGATTTTTTAGTTTTGCATGTTCTACACATACGGGAAGTAAATATAAATCTAACCACATTTAATGAAATAATAACAATAGTCCAACTGCACATTATTTTTTATATATAATTTACGCTCTAGTTTCTAAATGCGATAATATTCCAAGACAGAGAAAGTTCAAATTTAATCATTTACAAAATTTAATATACAAAATGAGAATTGAAATACAACATTTTATACCTTCCAATTTCTCATATTAAATAAACTATTTCAACGTTATTATTACTGTATTTTGACTCTATTACCCTCATACTTATTCAAGCGTGAAATTATACACGGTCGTATGCTACTGCTGGTGTAAATAAATCCTGCAGAAAGTGCTGGCTACTGCTGGTTCGAATTATGCAGTGACTGCGCCGCGTTACGGTGTCAGCTGTCAACGTTGTTGTCGCTGGGTGCAGAGAGCGCTCAGGTGCACCAGGGAAACTGTGGACCGTGACATCATCTGTGTCAGGTGACAGTTAACTCTCGTTGAAGTAACGTAAAGATTTTTAATTTTTGCGACGTTAAAAATATTAAAACTATCTGTCGTGCAAAAATCGTATTGTTGCATGGCAATGATATTTTGATACTTTGTTAAAATAACTTTTTATATACTTAATGGAAATTTAAATGAAACTTATTGATCGTGCATATGGATATTGTATTGGTCAAGTTATATACTATCCGTTTTTTAAGTTTTTTAACACTCAAATCTTGCTTCAAAACATTTAATTGTCATAGTCATGATCAAGTCGTGGGTCACCGTAGTCGATACGGAACTTGGACAGCAGGCTCGATCACCATGGAACAAACGGGCAAATTAGCGAAAGCTGAAAATAAACAGGAATATTGAGGTATAATGCAGTTCATTTTATTTCATATGACACTTCTTTCCCCATGCTTGCATATTTGCATGACTATGATATGTCACAACGTTTGGCAGTAAGATTATATATAGGTATTTAAAAAATCTGAAAAAAATTATAATAAATTAATCTATATTATAATATATTATCTATCCACAAACAAACAATAATTTGGTTCATGCAGGTCGTTCATTATATTATAATATATTTACAGAGATGAAATATGACTTTTTTTATCAAATTTATGTCTCAAGCTGAATTAATGATAGGATTATACTAAGACGTTCGGGCACTACTGAAGAGTCATGCTCAATCCTCACCTTGAAGGTTCTGCTCGGACAGATGGTCCAATGTATTGTTCAAACATCGACGCTATGGCCATCTGGTGGTGACTCATCTTTTTATAGAGCTAGGACAGTACAGTCAGGTGCATATAAATTACTACTTATTCCAGTTTTTCTGTAAATTAAGTTGTATTTTAATTGCACATAATAGTTTGATAGCTTATAAAGAGCCATAATTAAATTAACAAATGTAACTGGTAATTATTTTGTCTATTAACCGTTATATATAATTAGTACTTTCTAGTTGGTTTAATATACAGCATAAATTAAAGGCCAGAACCAGCAGCTGACCATTGTTGCCATGGTTGTTTAAAAACAATCACTTAGCACAGAGTTAGAAAACAACTTTAAAATAATTATTTACAAATATTAAAAAAATTATCTGAGTTAAACCATTAACTCTATGGTTAAAACACGTTAAAAATAATATGTAGTTCTTTTTTTCTGTGATTAAACTAACGTTTTCCAATCTAAAACTAAACCTATTTTTCACCATTTTGAGTTTGACTGACACTAACCGTGGTTAATGATAAAATTGGTTATATTTCTTCATGAATTACACCCCTCGTTTTCTATCTACCATCTACATAAAGTATCTGTCAGGTCTCGAGATAACACCAAAGCGAATGAATATTAGTGTAAAGAATAGTTCAGGATGCTGAAAAACAACATCAGCGATTTCTCAGTGTATATCACGAGCATGTTATTGAGCCTCTCGTCAGTCCACGGTTATGTTATGTGAAACGAACGTGACAGAGAACCGTTCTCCAACTGAAAAAACAAATTAAATATTTAGAGGCAGACGTTTCACAAGAGGACTTGTCATGTTACCATTAAATGCTCGTCAGTTGTCACTTCGTTGTGTTCATTTTAGTGGGGACGTCATTTCCATTGAATCAATACTTCTTTTTAAAAAATAAGTGTGTAATATTTACCTCGTAGAGTTACCTTAAAGAGGATACAATATACAAATGTAAAAGGCAATATGATGTGATGTAGCCTTGAAACATTAATCTATTAGTAATGGTGTTATTGCTTCATTGACAATGATTATAAAGCATGATTCTTCTTTCTTCTTACTTATTTTATTGTTTACTGGTCTCTGTGAAGTGTATAATTGTAAATTGAAGTATATAAAAGATAATAGTTTAATGTCATATAAAACTATATCACCGTGATAAAGGAAGTAGAAATAAGTTCCAGTTAATTGGAGAAACCTTGACTTTGTATATCACCTTTTTTGAGGTTACTGATGGCCATTCAAGTGAAAAAATTATTGAATTTTTTTACCATTAAAATCTCTACTGAATTTTTATTAAAATAAATATTTCAAATTACTTTACAATCATACATAACATTTGTATTATTTGTATGGCAAAAGTTATTTGAAAATTTTAAAGTAAAAATTGTATATTTATCTTATACACTGAAACTATTCTCAGTTTCTACAAAAAAAAATTAACATCATTTTTCATTCATGTGATTAGTTAACAAAAAGTATATAATGAGTGTTATTAAGCTCTCAGCAAATTCCTTATTCTTGATGACGCTATTTTCCATTGAGATTTCTCGTCATGCCTCGAGATTATCCATCAAGGTAACTAATTTTTTCTTTGCTCACTAGGTGTCGTCTTATTCCTGCTGGTGTCCAGTGCCTATGGAGGGCCTCAAAGTGGGGGACGACGACGCGTCATTAAAGCGGCGTCAAATGTGGCGAACACGTCAACGGTGGCGCTGAACAACAGCGTGGTGGCCGTAGCACCACTTCCTGAGGACGTGATCCTGTCACCAAACACCGAGGCACCATGCACCGAGGGCGAGTGTATCGCGGCGAACAAGAGCGCCGAGGAGCTGGTACCGGTGGCCAAGGGTACTTCTGGTGACCCGTTGGTGCGCACCAATCACATCGGCTTGACAAGATACGCGGCCGGGAGTATTGCAGATGAAATTCAAGAACGTGTACAAGCTGATTTACAAAATAGACGTGATCAATTTAGAAATAATGTTGAAATTAGTTCATTAAAACCAGAACCAACAACAATAAGTACATTTGAAAATCTTAGTCGTTTATCAGAAGTATTAAATAGTGCTATAGATATTAGTATAGTTCCAAGTAGTGTTCAAGTACAGAAATCCCTACCAACAGTTACACAAACAGAATTGGTAGTTGCAGAAGCAAAAGATGGAGAGACTTGGCAATCACCCTCCAGTCCTGCAGGTAGAACCCCTGACCTACCTCATAAGTACTCCAAGGAAGCTGGTTACATTAGTACCAGTAGCTATGATGAAACCATGGAGCCCAGCAAGTACTCCAAAAGTTCTACCAAGTATATGGATGAAGGAACCACTACGGGGTTCACCTCAACCTCCCAGTTCTCGTACAGTGAAGCCATTACCCCCGCCATAAAACCATCGAGTGTGACTCTCGTTCTTACCTCGACGAGTAGTTACGACCGCCAGGAGTCTGGTAGCTCGGAGGACGATGAAGAGGATGAAGAGGATAAAGAGAGTGATCCGGAGGAGGTTAAAGAGGCCACCACCTCAAACAATGCTACCATTGTTGCGAACGATACCATTGTTGAAAATCAAGACACTGTAACATCAGCTACAAATATAACAAACAAAATTATTAATACAAATGAAACTCAAATAATAAATTTAAATCAAAATAATGAAACAATATTAAATATTAAAAATATTGATGTAAATAATAATAATACAGATATTGAAGATATGTTAAATTTAAATAAAACTGAAATAAATTCAAAATTAGAAAAAGAAACACAAAATAAAAAAGAAAATGAATCTATAACTAAAAGTGTGACTACTGAGAAAACTGACAGCCCAGCTAAGATTCCTGATCTTGAGGAATCTATGGCTAGTCAAGTGGTGACCATCGCAGCGGTGAATACTCCGGTGACCATCAGACGGCGAACAAGACCGACCTCGACTACCACCCCCCAGCCTCAGTCCTCCCAGGATTCCCCAGCAACCTTGCGTCCCGTGCGACGAGGAAGCACCAGGTTCTCCACCGTTCCGGATTCATCCAATGTGACCACGGAGAGCACGCTGGTCACCTCGGCAAGCAGTCCGACGACCTTCCGTGGAGAACAGACCTCGACTGTCCGGCCTAGGAGGGTCAGCACGTCCGGGGTTAGGGGGTCACGACGACCGTCCTCTACAACCCCTGAGCCGGACACACAGGGGGAGGAAAGTTCACTGGGTGAGTCATTCTTCTTGAATTTTTGTCTTATTTATTATTTGCTAGCCATTTCAAATAAAACATTTTACTATAGTTTATAATTTATATTTATCAATTTCTTTATTTAATTAATATAGACGTTTGTGTATTACTTGTAATATTTTTTAGAACAGTAGAATTTTTTTCAAAACTTATAAAATGTAAAAAAAAAAAAAAAAAATTATATTGTCCACGTAATACCAAAAACATAATGTACAGTCGTCGCTTTAATTGGAAAATTTCCCACTTGCTTTGTTAATCAACATACCTTGTGTTTTTCTTACGGGGCATGGTGATTAACAAGGCCGCAAAGGGAAATTCCGGGGAGATGACTGTACTATATTAATTTAATTTCATCTCCCCCCAAATTACATTGTCTTCCCTTGACTGACGTGTCCCTGATGTCCTCAGAGTGCACCACGACCGAGGAGTCCCTGGAGACGACGCTGACTCCCGTGGACAACGAGGGCGGCTCAATGCATCGCAGCACCACGTACCGCAGTCGCAGCACCGCCGTGCACACCCGCGGGCCACCCCGAGGCAGGCCACGCACCAGACCACCGCATGTAGCGAGCAACAGCGACGCAGAGGAGAGCAAGCTTTTCAGCATTCAGGTGAGTCGGTGTTGCTGTGGAGTTTTAGAATTAAGGTTATATCTTTGCATAATGGGCAAGTGTGATCTATTAGGGTCTTTCTTTAGTAGTTCATAATTTCTTATTTTTGTATCTATTAATTTTAAAAAATACAATTTCTAGCATATTAATTCGTTATATATTATATAAATTAAAATAATTCTTGCATTGTTATAGGTTGTATGCACATTAAATAATCCTGCGTTTTATTTTTGCTAATTAATTCAAATTGCTCAATGTACTAACCAGTTGACTGACCCCTGACTTTCAGGTTGCCACGGAGGAAGCATCTTTTAACTCGACTGAGTGGGACGAGAACAACACAACGGAGGCAAGCACCACGTCTCCCGATGACGATGCCACCACGTCTAGCCCGAGCGACATCTCGTCCAGTGACGTGACTGAGGCGCCCGTGGTGCCGTCTGACGACGAGGAGGAGTACCCTGAACTGGGAGCAGACCCTGTCCTGAACTCCACGTCAGCCACGTCTACCACGTCAACTTCAACCACGTCAACTTCAACCACGTCAGAAGCTACGACAAGTGCCAATCCAGACGACAACAGTGAGTTTAACGTGATGGTACCACATTATTATTGACGCTGTTATATTGTTGCCAGTGAGCTGCATTTGTAGTTTTATAAACAAAATAATCATGCAGAATTGCAGAATAATTTTTAACGATATACTTTAAAACTTGATGCAATTCCAAGTCATCCATCTTATTTGAATTGCCATGTAAATTCCAGTATAAACTACTTCAAATGTAAAGGTCTCGTCATTACCAGGAATAATTAGCACCCCCAGCGCGTGACGCACGATGTTTTCGCACCAGAACTTCAGTCGGCTTATTTAATGCTTCTGTAGATTTGTATAACTTTTTAATATAAACTTGTTGTGCAAATAATTAAATTATATATAAATATAACTAAATATTATGCTATATGCATCGTACAGAGGAGCCCATTTTCGTGTATAAGTATAATATGTATTGCTTCCTTGATTTGAGCGTTTTGTCAAACTTTCATGCTTATAAAATTATATAGTAATAAAATGTAGTAATTCATAAATTAAGCTATTGAAATTTAAGTGCATTTTTAAACTGATAGTAATTGTGATCACAAAAAATACCCCCACTAACGGTGACGTCTCCACAGCTGTCCCGCACGAGTCTGAGCCTGCGTCCACCGCCGTGCCGAGCTCCGTGAAGGCCTTCCTCAGGTTGACGGTGGCCACCAGCTGGGAGGAGCTGTGCCGCGACGAGGAGGTCTTCCGACAAGGGATGGCGACGCTGCTCACCAAGGGCACGGGACGGTGAGTCCAACTGGTTTATTGTAGGGTATTAATTTATTGTAGGGTATTAATTTATTGTAGGGTTTAAAGAGAAAAAAAAAAGTTAAATGTAACACAAAATTTATGGATTGGGATTTGATAATGAAAGAAATTCAATAGGACCAGCTTTTTTACTAACTACGGCTATTATCAGCCTAACTCAAACTATATACCCATGGTTAACTATGTAATTTATGTATTGTACACTTCGGACATCACGAACTTTACTCCTGCCTTGCTAGAACTGCAGCTCCAATATACAGAAAGTTACAGACTTGCAATTTTGTGTGAGGAGCACTCAGTCTATTAATATCAAAAGAGTTTTGGTTCATCACGCCTCCATAAACTGCGTGGTAACGATAACAAACAAAACAGGAGTTAAGTCTGTGTTGTCCAAAAGTCTTCCAGAAGAGTACATATTCAATACGATGAATAAATATAAAATTGATAATACTTACGATTATAATGTAAAAAAATTAGTTGTGTCATTTTGAATGTAAATACTGGACAGTAATTTTAACGAAGAAAAAATTTTCTCTCTCTTACACGTTTATGTGACCGTTCACAGGGAGATTTCGTCAGAGCGAGTGGTGCTGCTGAACGACGAGCAGTGCCTGGAGCCGCCCGAGGCCGAAGCCGCGGGGATTCCCCTGCACGTATACCTGGAGGACGAGGCCGGCCACTATGACATGCAGCTGACTGAGGCCTTCCCGCAGGTCTGGGGTCGTGACAGCTCCAACCAGCTGCAGGTGAGTAGCTGTGGAACTAATGGAAGGGTTGTCGCGTGCAGACTACTCAATATTACGAGGGAGAGACCACCTGGTAGCTCAGGTGGTGGGTCTGATGTCTTACGTTATACTAAAAGAAGAAGGAAAATAGTTATTTTCTTATTTTAGTATGTTCAGATTCAGATTTAATAGAATAAAACCAATAAAAATTCAGAAAATACATATTATTATTACAATTACAAGTTTTGAACAAGCGCCTTAAATTTAGGCAACCCATTCTGCACAAATGTAACGCAAGTTGCATATAATGAAAGAAACTAAAAGTATGGGGAAAAGTTGGCTTTATCTAAACCACCTCTCTTGCTCAGATCACATGCGTGGACCTGCGCTACACCAAGGACGAGCAGGTGTCTCCAGCCACAGGTGAAAATACGAACATCATCGCCGCCATCGCCATCTCGGGGGTGGCTGCTGGATGTCTGTTGATGCTCCTCATCATCATGGTGAGTCACGTTTATGTGAACGGAGTTCACCTAATTTTTTGTCATTTGTAAATGCAACAGTTTTAAAAAAAGCTAAAATGACACAATCACGGAACATTTGTACTCGTCATATAGTTTATATTTCATCATCAACAATGTCATGACACGAAATGATTTCGTTTTCTGCAATAAGAAATTTTATAAATTTCCCTTTATACTCTGATTCACATTTAACTTGGTTTTTGTCATGTTTGTAATGTCTTCAGTCATTGAGTGTGTTGTTTGTAACGAAGAATATCACTGGCCGAGCCCAGCCGAAGATCTCCCGAGCATTCTACACGAAAACCAAGTTAAATATGAACCTTATGAATGAAGTCCCTCTGGACTTCAAGCTTTATAATACTGATGTTAGCAATCGTAATGCATGTTTTCTCAAACATTCTACAGCTGGTGATGCGCAAGCGACAGAAGCGCTACAACTACGGTCAGCGCTGCACGCCTGTCTCGCTGGACGCGTACAGCCTGGACAGCGTGTCCGTGTACAACAGCGTGCGCCGCAAAGGAGCCCTGAGGGCTTCCAAGCGATCGTACGGCAACCCTGCCTTCGACGACCCGGTACATATCCTACAAATAATTCTTATTTCGTTGTTGAACAAAGTTTGTTAGATGTTACTCACGAATTGATATAATAATAATAATAACCACCCCAAAACTAGGTTGGGAGTTTAAAACCCAAATAATAATAATAATAATAATAGAATAAAATTATCAGTCTATATGTCTCGAGAGACTTACCCATGAAGATATACATTTCCAGAAGACTAGCGTTTATCGAACACGTTACGACAGTGTTCTTCTTGTCTAAGACATTCCTATGTGCCCCCCAGGAATCTCCGTCCCACCCGGTAAACTTCGCGGGACTGGCCAACTGCCTGAGTGACCCCGCGGGCATGCACGAGGAGTTCGCGCTGGTGCCT
This sequence comes from Siphlonurus alternatus, assembly GCA_949825025.1. Classification (NCBI taxonomy): domain Eukaryota; kingdom Metazoa; phylum Arthropoda; class Insecta; order Ephemeroptera; family Siphlonuridae; genus Siphlonurus; species Siphlonurus alternatus. The sequence goes on from OX463778.1 coordinate 16,114,696, forward strand.
GTGGTAACTGCTCGCATGGACGAGCTGCCACCTGGCGCAGAGTCCAAGAACCGCTACGCCAACGTCATACCCCTGCCTGAGACCAGGGTGTCCCTGACCATGCGTGGATCAGACCTACTGTCTGAGTACATCAATGCAAACTTCGTTAGGGTGAGTGTACAGGCATGATCGATAATCAGAACGAATTTATAGAAGCTTATTTACCAGCAAAATTAGGTGTCAAATTATTGATGCAGGAATAATTGTGCTGCAGATAATGGTAGGAAATTTCATCGTTTCCATTTGTAAACATAAAAGAGATAACTAATGACTAATCTGTGTGCCAAATAACTTAAAATAAAAATCAATAGTGAGTGCACATGAAAATATAACGTATTGCTACAATTTAAATATTGTACACATCGTTAATCGTTAATAAAAATAATAACATGCAGAAAAGAACAATTGGTGAAGCGAGTAAGTACATGCAATGCTACTCATTTCAACTAAGAATTCAAATAATATAGACTCTATTTCTATTGTAGCATTTCGTTTATTAGTGATCAATATTCACCTATGGCAAAAAATCTGGTATTTTCTTGTTACACGTTGTATATTAACAGCTTGTTTTGCTCGCAGGGCCCCAAGAACGCTCCCAAGTACTACGTGGCGTGCCAGGCTCCGCTCGAAGCCACGGTGACGGACTTCTGGAGGATGATCTGGGAGCAGCAGAGCAAAGTGATCCTCATGCTCACCGACCTCGAGGAGAACGGAGTGGTGAGTACCTGCCAGGGTGTTCATATTCATGCATCCAGGAAACATATCTGGAGGAACTCAGCTCCCAATTCATGAGATGGTACTTAAAAATGTTAAAAAATAAATCCTATTTTAATTCCCGAATTTCGGAGTGGGCTTTCAACCCTCTTCTAAATAGGCCCTGATAACATGATATTTGATAATTATCAGTGAATGGGAGCTGTAATTTGAAGTTTATTAGTATTGCAGGTAAAATAATAATTTTAAATGTAAAAAAAGAAATATCCAAAGCATTTTTAACCACAATATCACCAGTATTGATATTTAATAAAAAATATTTAAATATATATTTTTTTAAAACGTTTATAGATTGGAATGGAATTACATACATTTATTATTTTGTTCAAATAAGTGATTTTTATTAACTAACGCTATTTCATACAATATTTTTAACTGTTTCGAAGTATATGCGTTTTTGTTCACAAATTATTTTATCCAGGTCATTCTACTAGCTGATAGAGTTTTTACTGTACGTAGACGATGGCTCAATTCCTCACACCTAAATGTTCTCTGTGCAACTTTTGTCTGCATAAAAAAAATATTTCTGCCTGCCTTTCGTGCAGCCTATCTCGCTCACGTGCATCTCAAGATACTAGGCCAAGAATTTGCATATCGCGCTTTGCCCCGCCCTAAATGAATAATAAGAAGGCTATAAACGGCAATATCAAATAGGTTAAGATACTTTGACCCATGCAGACTGCGGCGTATGACGTCATCGCTAAGCTGGTGCTTATTAAATCAATTTACTGTATTTTAAATGTGTGAAACTCACAAGCTGCATTGCGGTGAACAGCAGTAATAATAATAAAAAAAATCAATGAAGATAATTAAGTATGACACCGTATGATAAAATTTCAGTGCAATAAATCATGACAGTCATAACGTATATACTGAAATACGTATTGAATAGTAACTAAAAGTTGGTCGTTTTTTTTTCTCCCACTATGTTCTCAAATCTAGAATTCTCTGGAATTTGACAATTGTGAGATTTTTTAAAAAAATGATACCTGAGTGCAAAGATGCTAACAATCTTTACCCTGCAATCGGTTGTGAATTTATTATTTCCAAACTGCCTTTATTCCATTATCAAGACTGTTTGTTATTCACTTGTTTATGACTAACGATAAAATCAAATTAAAATGAAAGGGCAGTAGAACTAGTACAAGTATACCATATAATTATATAAACAATGTCAAAACTTATGAAAGATGTAATAAAGACATCAACTCGCAATTCGCCTAATTGTCCCTCTAACGCCTCCTCTCTGTGGTTCTCCAGGAGAAATGTGCAGACTACCTGCCACCCTCCGAAGTCCTCGACTGCCACCGCCGGTTTGGGGACTACCACGTGACCCTGAAGAAGCGGGAGGTCCGCGACAAATACGTCATTTCAACCCTGCAGCTCAAGGTGAGGATCTGCTGGTGTCACTTGTAGGTCTGTTCGTAAACCCTGAGCAGTGTAAGCTGGCCAGATTTTGTTAACAGACTTAACATGTAGTCGGTGTAGTGTGAAATAAAACCTGGCTATTTGTGTGTTCGGGAAAATATATGTGCCGCGGCAATTCTGACTAGCAGCGAATGACGCGAAGCTACAAAAAGAATTAACAGCATTTACCATGTAGCGAAAGCTGCTACCGTCTATTTTGCAACTTCGAGTCATTCGCTGTTAGAATTGCCGCAGTACTATTGAAATATGCAATTTTGTATTAAAAAAATCGTAATTTTTCAACTTTTCATGCATCTTCTATTGCTAATTTTCCCCCCATAATATTGTGTTATAAATGAAATTTTTATTTAATAAAATGTCGTCAACGTCAATGGTTTCAATTCTGTAATCATGCAGATTAAGGTAGAGATAACGCCGAACAGCTGTTCGACGTAATCCTCTTTGATTAACATGTAAACCTTAGCAAATTGACCAAAATTCTGAAAATTTTTTGAGAGGCAGATATTAGTGCCAAAAAGCCATAAAAAAAATTTCAAAACAATTTAACGAGTCGATTTTTTTTAATTAATTTTTTTAATTTTCAGCATATAGGGCTTTCCCATGGAGAGACAAACTAAAAAATTAATTTAAAAAAATTGGCTCGTTAAATGTTTTTGAAATTTTTCTATGGCTTTTAGGCACTAATATCTGCCTCTCAAAAAATTTCAGAATTTTTGTCAATTTGCTAAGGTTTACATGTTAATCAAAGGGGATTACGTCGAACAGCTGTTCGACGTTATCTCTACCTTAATTTAAAAACTAAAGCAATTATTCCAAAATTGGTGGGCCCCTACCGAGCGTCAACCCGCAACACTTAGGTGCTTGAAAAGTTGCATACAATCAGATCAACCGGGGATTTTTTTTTTTTTTTCTACTTGTGATGAAGGTTGCTTTTTACGTATTAAGAAAAAAGTTCTTGTCATGATATTTGTATCCAATGGTTTCAATTATTCATTGTTTTCGAATTCAATTATACCATCTATAGCATTATGCTACGGCACTCAAATCTATTATTTATTGCTATGACAAATCAATAAAGCGTCAACCAAAAAAATACAATAAATTAATAATAAGCACCATATTGGTTACTAAAAATAAGTTTTTCTATCTTAATATTGTATAGCTTGAGACTTTCGATAGTTTCGATCAAAGTTTACCCTTTTTCATTCCATAATAATATACAGTAAATTTAAATTATTAGTCCCACGGTTGAATCCGACATTGTGCCATGTTGATGTTTCTGTAAAAAAATATTTTATAAACTAAGTAGTAAATGGATATTTTACCACTTTATACGTGTCTTGCAAAATGACCTATTTGCTTGATTAATAATTAGTGTAACTAAAACTATAAATATTTTGGTGGAGTCTTGCACGCGTTTCTCCCTACACCTTAACAATGACCTCTTGTAACCACCCCCTTCTGTCCCCAGAACATGGAGACGAGTCTGTGGCGCGAGGTGACTCACCTTTGGTACTTCGGCTGGCCGGCGACGGGCGTGCCTGACGAGGCCACGTCCGTGATCGCCTTCATCATCGAGGCGCGCTCTTTCATGAAGAGCAACTCGGGGCCCACCGTGGTCCACTGCAGGTGAGAAACCAATCCATACGACACCTGCATATAGCAGGCTATAGCGTTTACAAACTGTGTTTTCATATTTGGTCTTCATTTGTACAAGTTTACGTTACTCTCGATCGTCATTATAACCCATAAAGTCTGCAAAAATAATTAATTATAATGGACAACATGCATGAAAAAATTTTATTGCAGAAATGAATTGAAAGTGCGGCCACGCCCCCTAGAGGCGTCAATAGGCGTCCAGTCTGTATCCTTTTTATTAAGGATTCAGGGGGTGCCAACTGAAATCAGAGGACTTTCAATAATTATTTAAAAATAGTTCCGGGTCTCAAAAAATTTTGAAAAAAATCAGAGTAGCATTATTTGGTACCCTCTATTCATTTCTGCAATAAAATTTTTTCATGTATGTTGTCCATTTATACCAAATAATTATCCATTAATAATTGAGTGACGATGTTAATTATTTGTGCTCGCTTATATCTAGTGATTTTAGAAATTGCTCTAGTGCTTGATGCTTGAGAAAACTATTACTATATACAAAAGAAGGATCGAATAAGTTTAGTAAAAGAAGGGAGTGGATGAGTTTTATGATGCAGTTCGTGCTTTAACGCTGCATTTGCTCGATCTTGAAGCCTGTAATCTCACGACCATGTGTAATATTTCAGTCCTGGGACGGGCCGCACCGGCACAATCCTGGCGATCGACCTCTGCATTCGAGACTTCGAGCAGAGCCGTTTGGTGGACGTACCACGAACTGTACACAGACTGAGGCGGGACCGCGCAGGCGCAGTGCAGACTCGCGAGCAGTACGTCTTCATATATCAGGTAAGCATCAGCCCCTAATATTTTTAATATTACATATTTACAAATTTAATATGGGGTTTGTCGTATTTGTGATGTCTGCAGTCATTGGTAAACAGTTTATAACAAACCCCCTCATTGGCGAAGCACGCGCGTGCTGAAGTACACTCCCAAACATTAAGAAAATCACATTACGAATATTCACATCAGAGTTTAATTCTAATTTCGTGTTTCATTTGTTTCAGGTCCTCAACGTATACGCAGCCAAGCTGACAGGTGGTGCCATGGACTCATTTTAGAGTCCCTTTTACTGCACCCCCGGAGTCTTTATGACACTGTTATGGACTGCACCCTTTTAGCTTGGTGCTCACATACAGGTTGTGTGAGCACCATTATAGATATGTTAGATAGGATATGAAATCATTACAGCAGATTTGGGACCAATGGAAATAAATCTCTCTCTTGATCAATCAATTAGTACATCAAGAGATACAGATTTTAGATAAACTTTTTTTTTGCTCATATTAATTATGAATGATATATTAGACTTATATTTTTGAATGTAGTATTCAATTATTGTTATTTTCTTGCTGTGATCTTGCACTTTTAATGAGTGAATGATTGTTTAGTTAGAAAGAGTTTAAATGTGGATTTTAAATGTAGATTATTGTACAATATTTTAATATAGAAAATAATTAATTTTATGACAAAATGCGGAAAGGACAACCAACTAATATATGACTTTTTTTCTTATTTCACATTAAATTAATAGAATAAGGTACCAAATTCGCTGCTGTTTTTTTTTTTTTTTTTTAGTCCGGGAACGATTTTTAAATACCTATTTTAGCTTATTGTTAGCTCCCTAGATTCGTTTAGTCCTTAATTAACGATATAGGGCCTAAACGCTTCCAGGGGTAGTGGCCAAACTTAAATTAATGTATAAAAAATAGTTCACAGACTCTAAAAAAAAAAAAAAAAAAATTAAGGAAGCATAATTTTGGTAACCTCCATTTATGAAATAAGAAAAAAAAAAGTCATTCAGGGTTGTTCATTTTATCTTTGAATGGTTCAATGACTCAATAATAATAATTAATGAGATAATCTTTCTCATATTTAAAACATACTCATTTACATTCCAAAGAGGTTTTACTTACTGTTAACGTAATTAACACAATTTTAAAGCTCTCTTAATTCAGTTTTGTACTCTCTTTAAATGTATTATATCATAATTATGTTCCTAAAGTATTTAGTGGGCCCTTAAATATGACTCCAGCCACCTTATCTTAAGTTTATTGACTCTTAAACTTTCAAATAGTGTGTAAATGTAAATAATTTTAATTATTATATCTTAATGTATATTACATATTTAAATTTTAATTGTATTATTAATTAATGTCGTATAAAGTGTGTAAATTGTATGTATATTAATAAATGTATGATAGTATAATTATAAAGACATTTCATTATTAGTCCAATAGCATATACAAAAGTGAATTTGTGATTACAGAATAATTTCTTTCCTGCATGTCATGGAATTTTTTCTCAGTATAAAACAATTACATAAAATTTATCAATACGTCATGAATTTATAAAACTATCCTTATATAAGAGGCATTTTATTCGTGTACATTGATTATAAATAATTGACTTCACAAAAATGCTCCCAACATCATGCTAATGTATAAAAGTTCACACAATCTCTCATTTTAATCAGAAATGTGAAAACTCATTTATTAGAGTAGCTTTTTGTGCTCGATTAATTAATATCTGCAATTGAAACCTATATACATTCAAATTTTCCTTGATCAAAATTTTAAAAATGATAACCAACTAACCATTAAAATTTACCATTATAAATATATCATCACCGCAAAATGAAACCACCATGAACCACGATTTTTTTTTTTTTTTTTTGCAATATCTGATTACTATGCTATACTATACACAAAGCTTATACATACATATCACAAAGCATGAAAATCTTATGGTTAACAGAGCCGTCTCCTGGGGTACTATAATTGACTATACTGGGCGCGATTTATGAACGAAATTATCCAGGTTTTTCACAAACCACGTTTAGTGTCATGTAGTTTTGTTTTAGACTGTCGCTAATCGCGGTTAGTGTAAGATCTGGCTATTATTCTGGATAACTCTTAGTGGATCGCGCCTATTTAGTCTAAAATATCATTTCACCTTGCTCATTTTTGCTTTTTTGATGAGTTTTTTTATTCAATTGACATATTGTGCTACAGGAAAATTTGAAACAGCTTATTTAAAAACATACCTTAAAGATTTACTTGTAGAAAAATCTGTTTCAAAATTTATTGTTTCCTAATCAACGAATGATAAGTATCTTTGATAAGTATGCACCGTACGACTGTGAACCTCAGTAGGCCTACTCTCACTTTTAGATGCACTGATAATACACGCATGAATAATGTTGGTCGCGCATACATTACATGGCCAGCTTACATGATTTATTGCTGCTATTATTATATAAACGCATACAACAAAGAGAAATTACTAATGAGCACCAGAATATTAATAAGATGATATTTTCTAAGTAGCAAACTAATTTACATAATACAATTATAATAATAATTTTTCAATACTTCATTTCCATTGCGTTGTATCGTAAATCGACGTTTTCTTTATTTATAACGTATTATATTGAAGACTTCAAGAAATCTTTGTGATGTAATTTTCAATTATTTATAATTATAAGCAACGAATTTTAAGAATACTCTGTGAGGATTCATTATGATGGCATGAATTGCTGTAATCAATGACAGAAACGTTTCCCTATAATATTGTTAGTATTTTAGCTTCTTAAATTTCTCCATTGACAAGCTTCAAAATCTCCAATAATAATTATCATAATTTTTCATTTGGTTACTGAAAGTTGAGGTCGAACACACAATTATTCTCAACGTTTTTTCGTTTAGCTCGTTTCGTTTAATCGTTATAGCTCGATCAAGTCAACACTATATTGTATTTTTGTCATGAGTCATGTCATGATCAATAAGGCAGTGCTTTCTGCATGGGAGTGAATAGAGGGGGGTTGTCAGGTAAGGTCCCATGTTAAATGACAAGTTCACTCTGATTTTGTTTTTTTTTCCAAAGAATTTTTACTCTGGTTCTATAATGGAAGAAAATATAAACTATTTTTTAGAAAATACTACATAATATATATATATATATATATTCGTCCTTCTACTTTAAATGTTTACTTGCACAATTCCAGATTTCAGATAATTATACTTCCCTGTACTCGTGTAAATGCACGATTTAAAATATAATAATACAATTTTTATTATAATATTACATAATAATACATAATAATTATATGTTTGTCAAATATAATAAAAATATATCTTTGCATGTGTGCTTAGGACCTTTATAAAAAATTTAATTTACCACGTGGGTGGTATTTTTTAAAAAAAATGTAACATTAGGTCTGTTCGTAAATACACAAGCAGATGATAATAATCAGCTTTTCCTTTTTCCTTATGTTGCCTGTACAGATGGTTCATCTGATTAATTGATTCATGAATCAATAGTGCATTTAATAACACCTTTATTAACAGTTACCTTCCAAGATTTACTGCCCCTTCCAAATATGTTTTTCAAAAGGTCCCTTGACGCTTGAACTTCACAAAAATTACCTAATTTACAGTGATATTCTCTGCGTATAATGATGCTATTAATTTTATAACTTTTATAGAAAAATTACTCAGGGAGTGATATTTCAATTCAATACACATGTATATTATACTTAATTATTATAAATACTGAAAATACTGTATTATATGATAAAATAAATAATAATTATTACACTGAAAGGTTACATATGCACAAAAAATGTATTTTTTTCCACATTATAAAAGTATGGCAGTATTTAAATATAAGTATGCATAAATATTTTGAAATGATATCAAAAAATTAGAAGGTTATAAAATTTAGGCGTGTCCAGCATGCCAGTACTAAAAAGAAGATTTTTACATTTGACCCTCAAGCAAGTGACCAACAAATGCAAGTGATTGTGCTTTTGGCTGATATCGAAATCGAACACCACTACAACACCTGATTGGCATACGGATGATTTACTCAACGGTCCCCCGCCCTGCTGCAGCTAAGTAGGCCGTTTGTACGCAGTCGTGCCAGCATTGTTCGTCAGCGCAATCAGCTCGTCCCAATTTGGCGTCGTAACTTCCGTTTAAAGACTCCTCAGAGTTGACTTGTGGCAAGCAATGAAATTAGAATTATGTATGTATGCACTGGCAACGTGTTAGTTGCAACTAAGACTACGAGAAATGCATCGTTGATTCTTTTTGTTGCACTCATTTGATGATTATATTGAATAAATTATATTGTTTTATATAATTTAAACAATTTATATTGTTTAAAAGGTTAATTGTTCATGGTCACTATTAACCTTTTAAAAAACAATGTAACTTTATGCTCTTAATAATTATGTATTGAGGGAACATAAAGTACAAATAAAATAAAAATAAATAATTAAATTTTTCTATTATTCTAGACTACATTATAAAATAATTTCAATTGAAATTTACACCACTCTCATGATGACAAATCAAATGTTGCGTAAAAGGAATTTGGCACAAGTTTACATTGTAAAGCTTACAAAAATACTTTATTCTTAAATTTATGTCCCGGCCTTCTACACTGAAAAAGAATGAAATATTTTAAGTCGTCGTCATTTCACGTTCATTCACATGCCAAATAGTCATACTCTCTGAACACCACGAAATTTAATTCTGCTCTTTTTGTAGACGTTATCATGCTATCTATAGTATATATAGAGACGTGGTGAACTTGAACTTCAAGAAGTTGCTAGACTGGCTGATCTTCTTACCTCTCCAAAAATTTTAAATCTGCATTTCTTTGTCTCTTGAAACTGCAGCGTCAGCAAATGAGGCAGGAGTAACGTTCGTGCTGTCTGGAGGTGTACATAATAAAATATACAGATTGTATGTTAAATAAGAATGATTGATTTCAGGGACTATCACTTTTATTGCGGTTTTTGTAGCGTAAGTTCGGGAATCCTTGACTCGTTTTCGCCGATTGAGAAGAGTTTGAGAAACCGCGCGTACCAATGACGGCAGACATTATATTACAGACATGACAAAAAAACATATTAAAATGTGACGGGTATAGTTTGTCACTGCTAATTGGTTTTCAACTACTCCGGGGGCATACATGACCAAAATGTGTCAACTGCCCCAAAATACCAACCAATCAATCAATCTGGCTTACAACTTATTTTGATGATGATATCAATTCAAAATATTAACATTTTTAATTAGTATACAGTTTTCTTTATTTTATATTTAGCTTTTTACTTGAACTAAAAAAAAACTTGATGCGTATAATTTATATAAAAAAAAACAATTAAATTTTTTAAAAAACAATTACGTATTATGGTCATTATTTTTACTATTTATAGGTTACAAGTTGTTACAACTTAGCGTACAATTCAGTATTTACTTGAAGTCGCTTACATAAGTTACCTAGTTTGGCGCACGTGCTGTTTTGATCCGCATGGCAACTTGACATCCCTAGAGCTACTTTTACATGGACTGAAGTTTTCAGAATCAAACATATATTAATATCCTGTTTTATCACAGGAGAGTCAGTTAGCAAGGACTATCCTAATCTGATCCTAATCTGCAATGTCTCGGCATCTATATGAAGAAGGGCAAATGAACTTTTGTACTGTATTAAGATTTCCCTCTATTATTAACTGTATTGATTTATAAAATATAATAAATATGTTAATTCGAGAAGCAATTGAGTGAATAAATTTGGGGTATATCATTCCAAAACAGTTGTCTCAACATTTATCAACAGTAGTAAATAAAGCAATAATAAAAATATTTTCTCTCAAGTCGATCTTCTTAATATTCATCATGACTATTTGTTGCGATGCCAACTGTTCGCCCCGAGTAATCCTGCTCATGTCACCGTGCCTTTGTTTGTCGTGTCGGGTCCAGCGCTAACTGGCTTGCTCTCGCGTCATCACAGATGACACCAGCAGGCGTGTGCGCTTTGATTAGCGCGCTCCGGCCTCGTTTGCGCCCGCGACAGGGTGATAACTCGACCTGATGAGGTTCTAACCAAGCGAAAACATCAATTGCCCAAGTCGAAATTATGCTCTAATCACTTGCAAGTAATTTTTACTCCAGAGTCACCAATGCAATGTTAATACATTGGGTTTGATTCACGGAGGAAGTTAGCCAGCATTCTCACTAACCACGGATAATGTCAGCATTACACTAACCACGGATAATGTCAGCATTACACTAACCACGGATAATGTCAGCATTACACTAACCGTGGATAATGTCAGCATTACACTAACCGTGGCACGTGAAAACCTGGATAATATATTCCTAGTAATCTGCTTCGAAAATATTGCTCAACATACTTCCAAAGAAGACCGCCATTGTTAACTTTTATTACTTTTTTTAAAACAATTTATAGATTTGAAGCGGGACCAGGATAATATTCAACTCACTTCATGCACATCCATAGATGTGCAGTATTGGTAAGGATTAGTTTGAAATTTTGAGTAATTAATTATGCAAAATATTACAATATTTCTACATTTTTGTAAATAATTTATATTTAAATGTCCCTCACTCTGTCTATTTAATATTATGATTGTGATGCTATTGATCAATTTGTGTTTTATTGCTATATATTTTTATTGCATGCTATTTATAAAGTATCACTAACCGTTCAGTTAATTTATCTTTTCAGATCTAAAAAGGTTAAAAGCTTATAGCAAGCTTTCATCTTGCACTTTATATTTTTATGGTCTGAGATGAGAAGTCAATGCCTCTTCGGTTAAATTTTTGAGCTGGAAATAAAGCAAAGGACGGATGGCCCAGTTTTCGAGGACCCCGTCCAGTTTACGAGGTCTGAACCCGTGACCATTATGTGCGAGTGACGACAGTAACCTCGAGACGAAATTCGCACTCATCATAACCATCAGTCACAGATTACTGTCAGTAATAAAACTGGTTACTTACCAACCATCGCCATATTTGGATAATAAGCAAATCATAAAAAATAATACCTATTTTTGTGAATGTAATAATAAAATTTTACGTAATGAATAATTAATATAATTTTTTATGTTGAAAACTATTTTAATTTAAAGGTTATATTTTTTAAAATTGTTTCTTTTTTTTTCGAGAAGTATTTTGAAATTTACAACAAATTTTTTTGATATAATTAAGGAATTTACACAGAATTTTTTAATTAATAATTAATTTATTATAATTACTCTAACTGTAAAGTTTCACTACCATATAGAAGTATTTTCAATGCACTTATTCTTTAACAAAAATGCTAAGTATTTGGGTCTAATTTTATTTTGAATTGAAATAGACCTAAAAAAAATTACCATACAAATTATATAATAATAAATAATGATATTTTTCAGGCCTTGTGTATATGAAAGTAGATGTTATATTATATGAATTAGAACATGTTCTAAATTTTACCAAAAATTCCACACAAGAGTATTAAATTTGATGAACTTTCGCTTATATTTGCGTGCTAGGGGTCTACAAATCATTACTGTGGTCAGTTTGTGTGGTCAGCATACGACCCTGACCCAGCCATGGCCTACTGTTTGGTTAAACGCTTGCAACAATATATGACGCTACGTCCTGTGCATCTCAAATACCTCATTGTTGCGTCACGGGAGACACCTAATGTTTGTGCGTCACAATGACGGGTGATCCTGCTGGTGTCACATGCTCTAACATGTCACGTGACGCGATTGTACACTCGTCACCTTAGAAAATTTCCCATTTGCACCATGCCCTGTGTTATTCTTACGGGAACTGGTGATTAACAAGGCAGCAAAGGAAAAGTTTTCAAGCAGCGAGTGTACGTATTTTTGTCTGCGCACGAGATATTCCAGGAGATTTTACAAGTGTATTGAATAGCAATATTGACAGCGGGAAATACTAAATATGATCAAGTTCGTATAAGTATTTTATTGTTTCCTTAAATAATTTAAATGTAAACCAACATATTCAAAATTGGATAAATAAAATATAATTTTTTTTTTTTTTTTTTTTTTTTTTTTTTTTTTTTTTAGATTACATAGATTTATTACCTTCTTTAGGCTATATACACAACAATATGCCCTATAATTAAACACCTAATTAGTAATGATATTCGAAATTATTTGTTTTAAAAAAATCTTTAATATTGTAAAATAGATTTAGACATGTATTTTAGGAAATATTTAAAAAAAATCCTTAGCTTTTTATGTGTACTCTGGGAAAAGACACTATATTATATCACTAGCTGTACAAGCAGCATATAGTATGCTGAAGTAACTTGTGTTAATTTTTTTTATTTATTTGATTTAAAAAATGTATGACAACAGGATAATAAAATTATATCAAAACAGTAAGTGCTACATTATACTGCTACTTTAATGTTAAGTACTTATAATTTACGAGTATTATGTTCTTCATAATAAGCACAAAAAAACAATCAGAAAGAAAATATCAATAAACTCTTACAGTTTCATTGAAGTTCCGTCATCATGGTTATATAATTATAAATATACTTTTTTTTTATTTCGACAGTGTAATATCAGTTTTTTTTTTTTTTTTTTTTTTTTAGGATCTTCAAACAAAAGATTTGTGGTTGCTTCAAAATCTTAGTACAGCTCTGCAAGTAATAATATTAAATTGTTTTAATAGGTCTGATGGTATTAAAAAAAAAAAAATCGACACACCTTCAAAGTATTTTATTTTTATTTTGTTTTCTTTATTTAAACAACTGGTTGTACAACAATATGGATTACGTCATATCAATGATATTCAAATGATATCAATACTATAGTTACTAAAAAAAATCATATCACATTTTCATCATAATTTGTTTTTGTGGATACTAGATACTACATAACTATAAACTTTGAAAAAATTTCATCAATATACATTATGATTATTAATAAACAGACTTTCAAGTACTATCAATGTATAAAATATTAACCCATTCTCCGGTAACAGTCATGGAACAACAATTATTTGTGTAGGTGCTAGGCTGTAGTGCCTGGGAGGGCTAGCCGACCCAGATCTGCACACCATAAAGCCGAGATTGGCGGCCGGCCGGGCTTGCTGGACCAGTCACACAGCCTCTGGAGCGCCATAAACCTCTGCAGATCACTGCAGACCACTCGTTGAGGAGACTGCACGGAGAACCGGGGTGTCCTGACTGACCAGCAGGTAAACACCGGACTTAGTGGAGAACACAGGCATGCGGAAGTTGCTCACTTTTGTACGGAAAATGTTGTAAAATATTTCAAATATATATTTTTTTTATTTTTTTTTTCTCAAAAATAAAATATATATTGTGGGAGAAATAGCAACTTATTAAAAAAATTTGAATATATAAATCATATTTAGTTTTCTAATAAAAAGTAAACAATTAAGGTTAAAGTTTAATAGTTCTATTACTAAATATTTTTAGGGTGTGAATTCTTATTTGCAATTTAATTACACTATATAGTCCATATCTCCGTAATTAATTAATTTTAAATTTTAGGAATTTCAATGTAAATGTCATCTAATATTCTTATCTTTTAGAATTTGATTATAATTTAAAAATCCTTAAAATTGAAAGTGATTAAATTTTGAAACAAAATCAAAGACGCTAAAAAATTACGTAAACCTTTCAAATTTATACAGTAGGTTTAGTGCATTCAATGTACGCATACCTTTAAAAACATTGTATGATTTATTATTATAACATTTATGTTAATTATATTTGTCTATTGTGTCACACATGCACTGCAGAACTAATTGACATGCGAGCGTCGCGCCATCATTTGCATTTCAAATAAACACACACGACGTAAAACTTTGGTGGACACTCACAATAGAAAAAAGTGAACAGATCGAAGTGCTACATTTTATGTCCTCGCGTGTACTCTCACTTAATCTTCAACATAATAATTTATTACAACACTGCATGTTATTATACGATTTATGCATAATAAAACTCCCAGTTCAATGTTATTTACCACAAATGCATGGAAACCTTGTAAGAATAAAAATATAGTGTACTCCATTTTCCAGTTTTTTTTTTTTAATTAATTACATATTTTTACATTATATAATTAAAACACGTAGAGTATAAACTATAGTTTAGTACAACGGATAAAAGTCTATTCAGATCACATGATAACATGAATTATTAAATTGAAATTTTATTGCTTGTCAATTATTCGCAGTGTGAAAAATGCGATCAGTAGCAGATGCGAGCTACAAAACAAAGAGTAGTGTTGACATTTTTCTGAATTAGCCTTTGCCATTTAACCTTTCATCAATATATAACATATCAGCTGGAAACTTGAGAAACATGACACCGTTGCATTGAAGCGAAATAATTAAGACTAAAAAACTGTGATTTTCTAACCCAGTACACCTTACAATTAGGAAAGCATTAAGTACATTAGTAAACACGTGATAAAAGAGAATAAATCATTAATATTGGAAACAGGTTTTGACAATATATAAACATGAACATCCTTGGAATGTATTCTTATTAATATTTGACTAATATTAATTTCCAATAAATAGTTATTGCAGTATTTTCATGGTACCTGATATTGTAATATCGTTGCTGCACGACATAACTCTTCTATGATTGACAGTTGTTGCACATAACGCTACTCGCTTCACAATGTTGTCAGCTCCCCCTGACAACACGTAAGTGAAAGTTATATGACAAGTGGCGTTGAGGGTTCAACAAGGTTTAATCAATCGTTTAATATAGTAATCATTACTCCAGTCAAAGGATCATAAAGCGATATTCTTACTTTGCAATGAAAATATTTTTCACAAACCAGTTTTAATAATATAATTTCATTCTCTCACTTTATATATTTTTGCTTGGCCGCACTTGTAATTTTTATTTGACACAGTTACAAAAAATATTTAGAACTGAAAAAAATACACAGAAAAAAATTAGCTTGTTGCAAAATAATCGTAAAATAGAATGAGCATTTTGAACACTGAAGAAGGAAAACAAATAAATTGAGAAAAAATAAACTTAAAAAAGTATTGCGACAACAATAAGGTGTGTTTTTTTAATATAATAAAATCAGACTCATTTTTTAGAAAGTACACATTACAATTGTAACATTTTTTCAGTGTAATGTTTTAATAAACTTGCATGTTAAGGTGAACTTTCGGTTAGGTCCTAACTTTAAATACCGGTTTCTCAATTAAATAAAAAAAAAAGGTTGTTAAACTAATCAGTACATTAATCATTGCCAGTCACGGTACAAAAATGTCGTATTAAAAGTACTGACCATTCTTAGATAGTAAATAACATTAATTATAAATAAGGAACTTATGGTTTAAGATGATTAATTAATACTAAAATTGCTTTTTTTTTTTGGTAACTGATCTCTGGTTTTTAATAACATTTTTAATATTATCTTTTCTTTTACAGTGTCACAAGTGTTTCAAGGTATTATTTAAATTTTTAAAAAAATCTTATGGCATTTTAAATTAAAGAAAAAGTGAAAATTTTTGATGACGTATATTGTGAAAATTTTCAGTATACGACTCGTGATAATAATTTATTAGCAAGTTATATTTGAAGTAAAAATGTAAAGCAAGCAGAAGAAGTATAAAATGAATTGGAATAACATTGAAGTTACGGTGGGGGAGTATATAAGAAGCCCATCGTTCGCCTTGTGACGTCACCACACTCAACTATATAAGATCGCTGTGTTCGCGGGGTGGGGGCTTTATATTGTTTTGATCACAGAGCACTCCACTTCATAATAGTGAGGTCTCTCCAGCTTTAAAAAAAAAACACGACTTTGAGCGTGTAGTGCTGCTTTCATTTATTATAGGTGATTGCCATAAGCATTTTATGATTTATAAAGAAACACTCACGCAATAATAAATCTACATTGTAAGATTTTTATTGTGAATATAATATTTTATTATTATAATATTGTGTTATTATAATGCCATTAAAAGGACCTAGAAAATTATCAGGTGTTGCTTTAGAATTATCAGATCCAAATGCAAGATTTAGAGTAAATCGTGTTGATTCTGTGGCTGCTGGTATGCATCCTGAAGAATCTTCAAATAAAGGCCTAAGTGCCTTACCTGAAGACTCTGAATTGGAGACAAACGGACACGCTAACATGGCGTTCGAATCTGGTGACGAGGATGAAGACGAGGCGAGGGACGAGCTGCCCCCGATATTGACCCAACGTCGACCCTCGGCTGCTTACCATTCTACCATGACCGGGGGTGGAACCCAGTATGGTGGTGCTTTGGTTCAAATGACCCGAGAAGCACTACCCAGACTTGATAATTACCGAAATCTGATGTCAATAACTGCAGGCCATCGACCAACAATAGATGAACTTCGAGATAATGCAGACATTAGAAAGGTAAGTTATAATTATATACTTTATATTCATGTGATTGTTTATATAATTATTACCTTTATTGTAACTTCCGATTATCGTTATAATGTATCGATGAATAATCATAAAATTATGTATTGTTTAATTTATTTTATAGTGTTAAAAATATCTTTTAAATTATTAATAATTTGTACATCTGTTATGAATTTTAAACAGGTGTTTATTTAGATTAAATTGTTTTAGAAAGGTACAATAAGATCACATTACATAATTTTTTTTTGCATGTATGTGTTACAACTTGTAATTTTATATTATTACTATCATAAGTAAGGTATAATTATTATATTATGTATTTAGGCAAACACTGTAATCCACTTTTAATACTCTATAATCTTAACAATTGCAGAACATTTACTGGTTTTTACATAAAGATTCTGATTTCTGACACAAAACACGCATCGTAAGAATAACAGAAATGACATGAGATGATAAAATATTTCCGGATTTACATGCAACTTTCTCATTGCAAATATTTCACCCTTGCGGCACTTGAACGCCACTTAAATTATATAGCCATCTCGTCTGCATGATCCTTATTTTTTCATCTCGATTCTTCAGTTGAAATAAATGAATATTATAGTCACGGCAAGTGCGCGCCACGCCCCGATATTTACTATATATTATGTAAATCAGTCTAGACAGTTATAGGATGTAATAGATAGATTCACGATTCACGGTACTGTACATTTGTCACATTTAAAATTTTCCTCCGTGACTACATGGCAGAAGCGATGGATTGTTCGATTAATGTTTAATTTTTCCTGTCTCATTTAACTGTTTTAATTGGCGGAAATTAATCACGTGACTGTTTTCCACCAATCGGGTGGTAGAGCAAGTCAAAATATAATACGTAAATGTCCTAAGAAAATATATAGAAGTATTGGAGGTTTAACAGTATACGGATTCATAAATACATCACGTATATAACAAAATAACGTTAAATACTATAATAAACATATCCATGCAGTACCATGATTCATGCAGTCTCAAAATCAAAATGGCTTTAATAATTTATCACACATTTTATACTGGACAGTCATATATTATTGTTGGCCCGTTAATTGTTTTCACTTTTTACCATTCTTTACTAAAAATAAGTGTTTAATCTGATCTAATAAGTAATTAAATTTACAGTTGGAAATTAAATTTTCAAGGTTGTGATGTTCATAAAAGTATTTCCGATTATTTGCGGTGAATAACTTAATTAGTCTGCCTTGTTTGAATGTAGAATTAATTTGCAATCTTTTACTTATAAAGACATTTTCACAGATTTCTTTATAAATATAAATATATTTCATTCAATTAATATAAACCGTTAATTCTAAATGACGAATTATCAAAAAAAAATATATATTCAAATACAATTTATTTTTTGAACAAGTACAAAATCACACAACATGGATTACGTTAAATAAACATAGCAAACAAACAAACAAAAAACAAAAAAAAAAAACAAGGAGAATTTGCTACTACCACCAAGATCTGCCCCGACGGCGGCTCCAGGCAGGCTCACGCCCAGACCCTTGAGCGCTCACCGTCGCGACCCTGTGCAAACTTGTTGTTTTTCTAGAAGAAAAATATAAGTAAACTTAAGATTGCATTGATAAATTGCTACCGGATGTAGCTGGCAGTGTAAGGTTTCTGGACTTTGTAGTTCAGTTTTGAATATGAAACTTTGCAGAGAGATTTATATAAGAAATTTTAACCTATCTGCAAAGTCTAAGTCTAAGTTTTAATATTATTAATTAAATATTATTATTTTTAACTTTTTGATCATTATTTTTTTATTTCATTTCATTTCATTTTTACAGTTCAGCCAAAATCACTCCACTCACTTCCGGTGTTGATCTTACATTTGTTGAACTGTAACTAAAACGTATATTGTCCTACCGTACGAGATTCTTTCTCTGAGCCCTGACTCTCTTTAATTCCAGAGGAGCACGGGCGCCGTGGAAGAGGAAGAGAACAAGAGCAGCACAGTCAAGTTCGGTTGGATCCAGGGGGTGTTGGTAAGATGTCTTCTCAACATCTGGGGCGTGATGCTCTTCCTGCGTCTTTCCTGGGTCGTCGCACAGGCCGGAATCAGTAAGTCGGTGCTGTGACCTTAGTTTGACCTCTGTCTAACCCTTATCTGGTGTGCCGCAGTCGAGGCGTGCTTTGTGGTGCTTCTGTCTGCCACCGTGACCACGCTCACCGCGCTCTCTATGTCTGCAATCAGTACCAATGGCCTCGTCAAAGGAGGTAAGCTGTAAATATTGCCCTTTACACGTGGTATCTAGGATAATTTTTTATTCACATTTATTTCAACTCTCCAACATATGACACAATGCTTGTCATGTGCAGGTGGTATTTACTTCATGATATCGCGGTCACTGGGTCCTGAGTTCGGCGCCGCGGTGGGTCTCGTCTTCTCAATGGCGAACGCAGTGGGTGTGGCGCTGCATACGGTGGGCTTCGCAGAGTCGATGAACGACCTGCTGCGCTCGCAGGACGTCAAGATCATCGACAGTGGCACCAACGACATCCGCGTGGTGGGCAGTATTGCCATCGTTATCATGTTGGCCATCTGCATCATCGGCATGGAGTGGGAGGCAAAGGTTGGTCCATTAGGGGAAAGATAATATTTTTGATTAAAAAATTCAATTAAAAGGTTTATCGTTCTCATTTTTTCTCACTTTGAATGAAAATAATAAGGAGAGTGTAGTTGTCCGTTTTTAATGTACTCTTTTTCTTTATTATTTCTATCTAACTCTTCAAATTCAGTAATTAGTATCACAATCTCACCACAGGCCCAGGTCGGGTTGCTGATAATTCTGCTATTCGCCATCGGGGACTTCCTAATTGGTGGCTTCCTGGGACCTCAAGATGACCTCGAGATGGCCAAAGGCTTCGTAGGCTTAAATGGTAAGAACACAATTCACTGATATTTGTTATAAAATAATATATTTCACAAAATCAGATTTAAGAATGCCGGATGAAAAATAACATTCATGAATGCAACAAAAGTTGCCTACATCTTCGGGGTTAATAACTGTCAACGTCATCCTTCAGAGTATGCAACTTGTTCTACTCTTCTTCTCATAACATATTAACTTTAGGAGGAACTTTAATGCTTGTAAAAAGAAAAAAGATTATATAGATATAGTACTCCATCTACAACAAATGAACTATTTACGTACTGCTATCATTTTTAAAGTAAAATGATAATTACTACACTCATTAATAAATAAATTACTTTAACTAAAATAGCTATAGTACTGTACAATACTCTGATGGACATATAAAATATGATAATTCCAGGAAGTTTTTTTTTTTAAGTTCAAAGTTTTGTTATTATTAATTAAATATTATAATTTTTAACCTTTTGATTATTATTTATTATATGTCATGCATTTATTATTTATTTAATCTAACTGATCATATGCCAGTGAACCTGTGCTCCCACGTAATTGATTATATATTCTAAAAAAGTTAAACACCTGTACTTTGTTTTAGCGACGTTGTTTGTGGAAAACTTGAAGCCGGACTTCCGTGTGACGGAGGGCACCATGCACCACTTCTTCTCCGTGTTCTCCATCTTCTTCCCGTCTGCCACGGGCATCCTGGCCGGCGCCAACATCTCCGGAGACCTCAAGGTTGGTGCTCACACGTGTCACAAGATGACCTATATGCTTAAGCCGTATGTAGTCATCAGAGACAATATAAATACTATAGTGTGATTTTTAGCATATTAATTAGTGAATACTGGTCATTAATTTTGGTTACTGTATTTAATTACATCACTTTATTTACAGTTTATTATAATGATATTCAAAATTAACTGAAGGTTATGTTAAAATGAATAATTTTGTTTTACAAAGTTATTTTATTACAAATCTTTTCTGTATTTAAAGTTTCATTCGTAATAGAAAATAAATGTTACTGACATAATGCCTAAATTTAAAATTTAAACTAGGCAAAATTGCATTATTTATTATTTGAATTAGTCATCATTTATTTATTTATTACCGAGCATCCTGATTGAGGTCTCCATAGTTCCCTTAGTCATAACTAGATAAATACTGGGATGTTTCATGACCAACTTGGTTTGTCAGAGAATTATAAAATCTTAAGCAACCCTGGTCCACAATAAGTTCAATCATAAAGTCACTAATGACCTTGCATGGCAGCGTGAAGCACCTTACACCTGGATTAATTAAAAAAAATCCCTAAAATTTCAACCTCTTGATCTGACTCTGCCTGCAGGACCCGTCCTCCAACATCCCCAAGGGCACGCTGCTGGCCATCCTCCTGACCACACTCTCGTACATCGCCTTCGTGCTCATCGCCGGTGCCTCGGTGGTGCGCGACGCCTCGGGAAGCGTCATGGAGATCGCCGGCTGGGAGTTCGCCAACTGCACGGGACGCACCTGCAAGTGGGGGCTGCACAACAGCTTCCAGGTAGGACAGCTGATCTTTCAGTGAGGAAAATAAAATTCAGCCAGAATTGATTTATTGGTTTCTTAGGCTTGATTAACTGACTAAATTAAAACATTATTGCAAGCCTTCGCGTGAGTTTGAATCTAAGCTTTAGGTCAAAGTTCTAAAACACACCAACTTGAACTAATCAGTTTGTTCATTATACCATTTTTATAACATGCACGACCATATAGACATAATTGTATCAAACTTACATAATTATATTTAATTTTCATCTTACAGTGAACTTTTAATGCCTCGCTAATTTTCTCATTTTCTGATACGAGAATTGAAAACCGTAGCAAAAATTAAATTATACTGAAGTAAGATTATTATGTTAATATGGCAGTATCATAATATCAGAAACCGTTATTTTTTCTTTCATTTTAATTTATATGACTAACTTTCCGAAAAGGATGCAAACGTCCATATTGTACTCTCCAAAAAGTCTTCCGAATTTATTTACTTCTGTTCTGATATATAAATTTATTTAATGCAACATGCAGGATTCACTTTCATGATGCAGCACTAACAATGGTTTATAGACTTAACAATAAACTTGGTTTATTATCAAACAAACGCTCTCTTTATCTCTCCTGATGCTGCTCTGATCAAGGTCATTTTAAGGTGCAATAAAGAAATATAGAGATTTGAACGCATGCAAACCGTTAAGTAGGAGATTGTGTTTATTTTACATCCTTGATGTTATGTTGATAATTTTCGGTTTGCATGCAGATTTTTACGATCCGAATTTCTAAATCGACGCTTGATCAGAAAATGCTGACCTCATTCGATACGAAATGTGTAATAATTGTTGAAAATGTCAGAATATTACCGATAAGAAATATTTATCATTAGATCTTCATTTTATTTAAGTGCAAATTTAAATTAGCCAATTAAATTATTCATTTCCTTATTTTTTTGATGAATCAATTATTAGAATTAATGTATATTTGACCCACTAGATTAAAGATTATGTTTATAGTGGCAATAAAATAAAAAGCAAAATAAATATAATATACATAAATATAACGGAGTGATCCAACAAGTGAAGCGTTAAGGAGCAATTGAAAAAGTGTTTTTTTAAGGTGGTTTTCTTACCTGTCACCTGATATGAGAAAAGCTTCTAAAACCGTTTCTTAAAGCTTTCTGAATCTCTCTCGACGCGATCTTCCTTGAAATTATAATTATAAATACAACTTTTTTATACATTTCTAAAAAGTGGGTCACAGTTTATTTTAATGAATTTTTATGAAAAATAATCGAATTAAAACTTCAATTGCTAAATTACTGCGATTCGTTATATTTGTTAATGTCATGTTAATTATAGCTATCAGAATTTTGTTCCACCAAAACCCACTTCTAGCTGCTATATAGCCAATAAATATTCCAACACAATCCTGACCCCACAATTTGGGACAGGTGATGGAGCTGGTCTCGATCTTCGGCCCCCTGATCTACGCAGGCTGCTTCGCCGCCACTCTCTCCTCGGCATTGGCGTGCCTCGTCTCGGCCCCCAAGGTCTTCCAAGCCCTCTGCAAGGACAAGCTGTACCCCTACATTGAGTGGTTCGGCAAGGGCTTCGGCAAGAACGGAGAGGCCTTCCGAGCATACGTGCTCACCTTCTTCATCGCTCTCGCCTTCATCCTCATTGGTGAGCATTGAGTCAGCTTATTTTAGCAATTGCAGCACAGACTTCCCTCCTTTGAATTGCAGGTTTACAATGTTTAAAAGTCCTCTTTTAACTACTGAAAAAAAACTAAATAATGAAATTAAATTTTTAATAATAAAAAAAAACTAACATAAAATGGACCATTTTAAAATTAGAAATATATACAGTAAAACATCAAATAACTTTTTCAACCGGACTCACACAACCATTTTCATGTTGGCAATTAATATCCGTCTACGATGCTGACCTGTTTTTTATCCGTGTCCTCTGATGTTGACCTGTCACTCTTATTTTCCCTACAGGTAACCTGAACGCCATCGCACCTCTCATCTCCAACTTCTACCTGGCCTCGTACACGCTCGTTAACTTCTGCACGTTCCACGCGAGTCTCACCAAACCGATAGGCTGGAGACCTACCTTCAAGGTGGGTGCATCTTGTTGTGTCTCCTTTATCAGTATGATATATGGCTGTATGGGGTATTGAAAACCCTATAAATAGTTATGTGTTTGGTAATGCGCTTCTATTTAATAATATGAAGAAGACCCTTAATACTGGGTGCACACACAAAAAGAGAGTTAATTGCGGTTAGAACCTCGTTAAAATTTATATTTTTTCAGATATTTACTATATGCATTTATGCTATGCAAGCTATTTATGGGTTAATTAATATAGATAATTAATCTATATTATAAATAATTGTTTTAGTCACTCTTTTCAATCGTTAACTTCAAAATATAAATTCAAAGTTTGCCATAACTTTTATTGATAGCAAATACATGGGAGTTAACTATATTTAAACAAATAGAATGGTATGTCTTAAGAGATGGATATAGCTTCCATCGTTTTGTTTTTAACATATTGTGTCAAGGAAGTTAATTCTAATTAAAAAAAATAATTCTAATTCTAAATTAAATGCCATGCACTTAATTGCTGACTAAAATAAGAAGTTTCAATAACAACGCCACGTTGCAGTACTACAACACATGGCTGAGTCTGCTGGCCACGGTGATCTGCGTGGGCATCATGTTCCTCATCAGTTGGATCACCGCCCTCGTCACCTTCTTCGCAGTCGTCACCCTCTACATGATCGTGCTGTACCGCAAGCCAGGTGAGATTAAATCTAGTCTTAACGCTACTGTAACATGAATACATGCAATTTACCTATACAGCTATTTGTACAGTCAGAGAAACTGATGAGTTCGTTCGTGTGTCCCACAGACGTGAACTGGGGCTCGACGACGCAGGCGCAGACGTACAGCACGGCGATGGCGCAGCTGCAGAAGCTGGACACGACTCAGGAGCACGTGAAGAACTACCGGCCACAGATTCTCGTGCTGTCCGGCCGCCCATCGGCCCGGCCCGCGCTCATCGACTTCGCTAACCTTGTGACCAAGAACCTGTCGCTGCTCATGTGCGGCAACATCGAGCCTGTGAGTGCTAGAGACACCTGGGGGGTAATGTGGGAATTAAGAAAGTCCCTTTTCATTTTAGTTACAATAGTTACTGCAATTTGCTAGTTTTTTTTATTTCTATATTTTGCTAAATTTACAAATAAAATTTGAACAATGCAATTTCATAATTAAGTTATATATATGGTACAATTACACAATCATATTAATAGCACTTTCAGCTATGAAATACATAAAATGTGTTACGTATGAATTCAAAAACCTCTACAAAAGTTAAAAAAAAAAAATCATAAAATTGAAAATCAATATAAAATACTATCATTCATGTTCATTTATACTCCACATTCATCAGTTCAATTGACATTTTTAACACAATGTTGTTATGTTTCCGTGCTCACTCATCTAGCAGATGCAAGTGACCCCTACAAACAGTACTTACCCTAACCATCTGGTGCCCCCTGCAGATGCCTCTGTCTTACAAGATCCGTCGTGCGCTGATGGAGCGTGGTAACCGGTGGCTGCACGAGCGCCAGAAGATCAAGGCCTTCTACTCGCTGGTGGACGGTTGCGGCTTCGAAGAGGGTGCGCGCGCACTTATCCAGGCGACGGGCGTTGGCAAGATGAGGCCCAACATTCTCCTGATGGGCTACAAGAACGACTGGCAGACCTGCAACCATGACGACCTCAGGAACTACTTCACCGTGCTGCAGTGAGTAGAGTCAATACTTTGTACGGGTCTATGGGAGAAAACATTATTTACATTTTTTTTAATTATTAGAAAAAGCGTATTAACATAGAAAAGAATTTTTTTCAGCAATTAGTAAAGTAATTACAATAGTTTCTGATCAATCCATAGATGTCAGCACCGTCAATGATTGTTTAAATGACACTACTTGTTTTTCTTCACTATTAAGATACTGTACAACCTTATGCATAAATAATAAAATTTTCCACGCATTCATAATACTCTTAGCCGTAACAATTCTATTATATTATGTACACATCGGAACAGCATGAACTTTATCCCTGCATGATGTCCTGATGTTACATTTACTGCAAGAGACAATTAGATGCATATTTGATTATTTGCAATTAACCCGCAAACAATTAAAGTAGAGGTAAAGTTCATGCTGTACAGTACTGTATGCAAATATATGCACACCTGTGGATATAGGTCAAATGTTATCCACTCGACGTCTTTGACCAATATCACCTCTGCCACGTGCCAGGGTTGCCCTTGACAACAACATGGGTGTGGCCCTGCTGCGCACACGTGACAACATGGACTACACGGGCGTGATCTCGGGAGAGGACGAGCTGGGGCAGACGAGCGTTACGTCCGCAAGCGCCACCGCCGTACCGCCAGCCGGCAGCGATCTCTCGCGGGCAGAGTCGGGAATCAGCGGTGAGTTGCCCTTGCAGCTGTGTGCCAGCCACTTAGCGGTCAGCGGAACAATTAGCAGAGAGTCACGGGGACAGATCACACCCGCATGTGAGCTCCGCATCCTTGGAGAACCATCGCACATTGCAGAACATCAGAATTAAATATACTGCATCATTACAATAAAGATTACTAATAGAAGTTCGAATGCATTTTCTTTGCGATAGCAAGAAAATGGTAGTTCAATTATTATTGAGCTATAGTACCGTTTCCTCTAAAATAACTATAATAAAGTTATGAATAAAATTATTGATGATTTTCAGTATAATGTATTCCCCTCTACGAAATATGCAGTAAGGATATTATTAGAAAATAAATAAAATTAAACTAATAAGAATAACTATAAAAAATGAACTCGAACCAAAGAAAAAAAAAAAACAGAACAAATTAATAATTACTGAGTGGCTATATGGCTACATATAATAGAGAACAATTATTAATTATAAATTTTAGATAATTTACAGAAAACAAAAATCATTCCTTTTATTTTTGTTCTTCTATCTTGAGTATGGACAACATTTAAGTGTACTCATATTACAATTCAATCCCTACATCAAAGGAAATCAATGAAATTAAATGTTGCAGTGAACTGTGAGATGACCCCTCCCGCGACCCCGGTTGCCCCCCGCGTCACCTCAGACATCGTGGTGGTGTCCAGCAAGGACGAAAAGGACAGCAAGATGAAGCTGCGCAAGAACAAGGACGAACCCGGACACTACAGGTATTATACTTTCCTCTAGCTTTGTGGAGATTTTTCATTTCGAATGTACGGTAACACAATCTTCATTATACATATATTGATGTGTATTCTTTTGGTGCACGATATACAGTAGTGCAAGTTTTCATTTCTTGAGAGAAAATCAAATATTTAATTTTGTTTAACTAAAAAACATAAAATTCATATTGCTGCAATTGCATAATGATATTATAACGTAAAGAATAATTGTAAATGTAATGTAATGTAAGTTAGTATAAGTTGATAAGTTGATTTGGACTAGTAATGTTCTAAATGTTCTATATTTGAGCTCAATAATCATTATTGCTTATCATAAATTTTTAGTATATAAAACATAGTCTGTAAGTTGTTCAAACAAAATATGTAATATTAATGTAATCAATTGGTCAGGGGTAAGAAAAGGCATTAATGCCTTACCCTCGCCATGTAAGACGAATAAATAAATAAATAAATAAATAAATAAATAAATAAATAAATAAATAAATAAATAAATAAATAAATAAATAAATAAATAAATAAATAAATAAATAAATAAATAAATAAATAAATAAATAAATAAATAAATAAATAAATAAATAAATAAATAAATAAATAAAAATTAAATGAGACAAAAATTTAGTTTTCAAGAAAAAAAAAGTTTAATGACCTTTTGTTGACAACTTGTTAGCTGCATTAAACTTTTAATCTGGTACGTCAAAAACAGGTAGGAAAGTAACTGATAAAACTTTCCCACTGATAGTGGGTGTTGGTAGTTTAAACGTTAAAAAGTTTTTTTAACTTATCCAATTTTCGTCGCTGTACTCGCAAATTAAGACTTACTTTTAGTTTTGGGAACAGAATATGATAAGGACTTAAAGAGAAGGCTTAAATCACATATTATAGCTGCTTCAAAAAAATTCAATTTCACTTAACTATAAAATTAAAATCCTTTGACAAAAAAACTAGATAAAATATGTATCCATGCCATTATTATATTGCAAAAATTCAAAATCCATATATACTTGATTTAGCCTTTTTGTTCTCTTTCGCTTTTTTTTTTTTTTTTTTTTTTTTTAATTTAGAATCCTATCTGAAGAACACTGCAGGATATTTAATGTTAATATGTTGCTTATAATACCCCGGCAATATGTAACCTGAACCTTCCTACTTGTGACCTGCAGGGGCTCCGGTGGAGTGGACCTTCCCCAGGAGGTGATCAACAACCTAACGCAGTTCACACGAAAGCAGAAGAAGGGCACCATCGACGTGTGGTGGCTCTACGACGACGGAGGTGCGAGCTAGTGACGTCACACTCTCTTAGTTATTAAATGTTATTATAGTTATATGGGCAACTCGTGACGTCACACCTGCGTCACTGAGGAGTGAGGGAAACAAGGAAACGAAGGGTTATGTGATGTTTACATTTCAAATGATTATAGATGGGGGATGAGTTAATTCGAATAATCATCACATTAAAAAAATGCTGCAACGTGTAGATATTTAAATAAATTCTACGCGTATTTCAATAATATTATTTCAAATTTGTATAGGAATTTATCATAGTAGTTATTGATGTTATAGACAAAGAACAAGAGAGAAAATTATTATTTTCAAAATTTCAATAAAAAACATTGTACATGGGAAAGTATTTGTGGAACTAAATAAAATAAATAATTTAATAATAAATATGATGGGATTCGAGCCGTGGATTTGTTCTAATTTTCAATTTGCTAATCAGCATTATCAGCTAATGACAAAATAAAATTAACAAAATAAATTATCTGTCTCTCAGGCCTGACGCTGCTGCTACCGTACCTGATCAACTCGCGCCACAACTGGGAAGGATGCCGACTCCGTGTATTCGCCCTGGCCAACTCCAAAGACGACCTGGAGATGGAACAAATCAGGTAGATGAACGTCAAGAACCGGCAATTTGTAAAGGTTGCTCCATAGTTTCATGTATATTGTGCCGTGATCAATAAACGTTTATACATGGATTCTGTTTATACCATGCAAAGACTAATAATTTTATTACTTGATATATAATTAACAGAACCTGCATAAACAACAATCTCTTGACTTGAATCTAAATTTTACGAGCAAATTATAAAAATACACCTGATATAAAACCAAGCGGTCACATTTAAAAATATGAGGAGACTCGGAGGAGAGACTAGTCAATTAATAGTGGTCCTCATTAACCAAAGTTTGTGGTTCTCTGACGCTCTCCCTGACGTTGCAGCATGGCGAACCTGCTGTCCAAGTTCCGTATCGACTACTCGGACCTGATCATGATCCGCGAGATCACGCGTCGGCCTCAGGACACCAGCAAAGCGTTCTTCAAACACCTCATCCAGGACTTCAGACGTAGAGGTTCTGTCACCCGCGAGGAGCAGGACGCAGGTGAGAGAGGGGGGACTGTCTGGGGTCTGGTCCAGCTGAACTAGATCGTCGATCTAGTAGCTTCAGTAGCCTCCCGTTTTGGTCAAAATATTAATAAATTTTTAAATCAATTTTTGACTTTTTTGAATTTTTGATGTTTTTTAAATTTGAATACATCAACAGTAATAAAAAGAAACAAAATTTTATGTGTTATATTTCATTATTTTCACTCTAAAATCAAGAAAACTAATTTATATGTATATTATAAACCATTGTACATTCGTCGCCTATGAAAATTTCCCACTTACAGCCTTGTTAATCCCCTTGCCCTGTGTAATTCTAACAGGGCATGAGGATTAACAAGGTCGCAAAGGTACCAATTTTTGTTTTTTATACATATCATATATCAATTTTTCAAATAACTTTTTTACAGTGCATGATGTTTTTAATTTATTCATCTTGCTGTTGCTTTTTACGAATACGTTATGGAAAAAGTCCCTAATTTTCCTGTCTCGGTTCCAGAATGCATCATCACAGACGCTGAACTGCAGGCGCACCGCGAGAGAACAGGCCGCCATCTGCGCCTGCGCGAACTGCTGCTTGAGAACTCCAAGGACTCCAACCTCGTCGTAATGTGAGTCCATCAAGTGTACACTCACGTGCAGGCAAACTGTCCAGCTGTTAAAATTTCAATTACTATTTTATTATTTCTCCCATTCCGCCACAATTCTGCAATTTGTGTGGCATGCTATATATGGTAGGACCATATTTTATTGTATAAGAAGATTCAGTAATACTACAACCAACCTCCGAGTTACAACTTTAAATTACCTTAATTAGTATATATCACATGATATGTAAATTTTAGCACCAGCCTGTTAAATATAATTTTAATATATTGAATCAAGATTATAACATTATATGTCATGTAACAAACAGGAAAGGAATATTTGTATAAAATAATAAAAATATATATATTTTTTTATATTTTCAATACAATTCAAAGGAGTCTTATAATAAACATCCTTAAAAAACAAATTAATATATTTATAATTTAAAAATATGTTAATAAAAAATAATGTTACACACTGTCATCTAAACAAAAAGATGCTTGGTAAATCCAATAAAAGTAGCATTAAATTGGCATGATAATTGGGGAGGATGGCATATTATTGCAATTTTAACAATCCAAGAATCGAGAGTTATTAACCATGGCACATGCTTTGTGCCCTCAGGACGCTACCGATGCCCCGCAAGAGCGTGGTGTCTGCTCCGCTCTACATGGCGTGGCTTGAGACCCTGACCAAGGACATGCCACCTTTCGTGCTGGTCAGGGGCAACCAGTCCTCCGTGCTCACCTTCTACTCTTAGAGCTGACCTGGGAGGACCCTGGCACTACATCGCCTAGCAGTTTGGAGCCAACATTCGTTCCATGAACGGCGGCGAAACATTCACGTAACTTCCGGCAGTTTGCAAAGAATTATTACGTGGACTTTTTTGGATAAAAGATGATGCTGTGGAAAGGACAGCACTTTTGAATTGTGATTGTGGTGATTGAGAATTTTCTTTTTTGTTTGTAATATTAATATTTTAATGTTCTCTCTTTGTAAAGTATACACCAGAAATATTGTAATTAAATTGTTGAATCTTTTTATTTAGTTTTTAACTATTTTTTTTTTATAATTCAACTTCATTTTTATATAAAAAGCAAACATAAGAGTAAATTTTCACGCCTATTCGATCATTATATTTAAGTATCTTGTTTTGTTTTTAAATCAAATAAAATTGTACTTGCTTTGGACAAGAAAAGTAATACAGTCTAATGTTATAAAAAAACTCAAGGGCTTAAACATTTTGTTTTATAACAAATGATGTCTTTATATTTTATGTATAAAATTACTTTTACATAATTCTCTTTGGTTTATGTGTCAGTAAAAATATTCTTAAACACTACAAATAATAAATATATCTTAATATTTTTTTTTTTAGAGCGATGCGATGCAAATTTTGCACACTACGAAATTTCAAGATCCGTAATTGCTTGAAGCATGGATTTCATGGAAATTGATACCGTGTCGTATCGCTGTTATACTTGTAAATACACCTTAAAATGTTGATAACAGAGGCATTTGTATCGCATCAGAACTGTAGGACTTTAAAAATATTGTGATTTAACTCCTACAGTAGTCAGATAATTAAAGGCTTTATTTGGACACTCGATGCCTCAGAAAATGCCACTCGCCAATAGATGGCAGCACAGTCGATGTAACAACATATCAAGCTGAACAAAAAAACTGCCTACAAAAATGAATAATTAGATAGAATTAGAGGTGTGCATTCATAAATTAAATGCAATAATTATGTAAATAGCAATGTAGTCATAAGGAATTATTGATTAACATCAATTACACAATACACCCACAGAAACACCTTGTAAATATCTCTAAACTATAGAATATATTACTGCGTTACATACATATACCTATACATGTTAAATTTGTGTCTCATTGTAAACATTATATTAATAATTATTATGTTTTATGAATCAATAAATTTGCATGAGAGTTATAAATTATTGTGTTTAATTATTTTATGTTAGCCACCAAATCTTCTTCATAATAAAATTGGCTTTTAAGAAATTGACAACAAAGTTTCAGGTTTATTAAAATCAATATCTCGTTATGAAAGGTATGAAACTGTTACTTACATAAAGGTGAAATGTTGATTTCTGACGGCTATACTACGAATTTTATTTTTATTTAACCATTAAAAAGTCATATGTTAGTTTTTCACACAGTTTAGTCTTTTTCATTAAATCTACTAACACGTGCTGTGTGGTTGTAAATTGTAAATAATGTATAACACTACATTTAAATAAAAATATAAACTTTATTAATATGGCCATATCGGACATTTTTATATGTATGTAGTGTACACAACATACAACCTCATGCACATGATTATGGGAGTTAAATTTAGAACTTACTGTAATATAATTTTCATATTGAAATATTATCTGTTTTTAAACTCAAAATAATATTAGGGACTATTAATTAGTAAATTGTGTTTACATATTTTGCACCAAACCGAGCATATTTCCAAAATAAATGCATAAGAAAATGTATTGTATTACTATTATATTGAAAAAGAGAGTGAGGAAGAAGGGAATATGGGCATATTCATTTGGTTCTCTATATAACATACATCTCAAATCTGAGCAATAATAATTGTCTTTTACTATATTTTGTTACAAATTTTATCTCAATTGATATATTATTAATTAGATTGCTAAACATTTTTTGTTTGTTTTTAAATGCAGGAAAATAAAAATATATATTCCTTTGGAGGTTTTGCCATTTCCATTTCAAAAATTAATTCCTCAATAATTTTTGTGAGTTAAGTTAATAAAGGTTAGAGTTAACTGGCCTTTAAAATATCATGCAGATTTAATATAAACCTTTATTCGTACAGCTTGATTACAACGATGCAAACTGCATCCCAGGCTTGCGCTGCAAATGACATTGCGCTCGTCGTGCTAAGTGGCATATGGACCGCAGAAATTACCGGTAAAAGGTGTTTAGAATCGTAACGAGACGCGCAAACACGGCGTGCTAATCGCGGCGTGACTGCGTAATTAGTCGCTATTGCGGTCGCTCGCCACTAATGAGCTGCGTGGAAAGAATTAGTCCACAGTATCAATCAATCTTGGTATCTGATAAAGTTTCTTTGAAGATACTTCTTAATAACTGCCCCGGCTCATTGAACACACGATAGTGCAATAATTATTTTTGCATATGTTATTCTTTTGGAAAATTAATTTACGAGTATTCAAAGAACTTTTGATTTAATTTTTTTTAGCATATTGATGCAGTTTAAATGTCAACTCCATAAGCTATTAAGGTTCTGAAATACTAGATTATCTTAGGATATAAGGAGTATCATGAAATACTTAACCTGTATATTAGCTCAGTATTTTTTTATTGACAGATTCAGTGCTTTTGATTTTATAGCAGAGTTTACTGTATAATATACACATATCATATTGTCTTCAAAATTTCTTGGTATAAGTTACAATCAAGAATGTAAAATATAATATTAAACGTAAAAGCCAAGCTCTTTGTTAATACCTTCTTATTATAGGTGAATATTTTTTAATAAAATAAATAAGTTTAAAAATTGAAGAGTTGAAATACATGTTATAATATATTGTAATGTGGAGCTCATGCAGGCATTCCCGCAATAATCCTTTAAAATTTACATTTTATTTTTCAATTTTTTGCATTTGAGGCAAAAACTTGTATTAAACAGCTTATCATCAGATTATTTGAATAGTGAAAAACTAAATAGTTGATAGTGAAGAACTTGCTTGGGTGCTCCCGGTGGGTGATTGGCTGATGGACCAGCCAGCATCCCTTCTCTCCGGCACCACGTCACTGCTCATATAAAAGCGGAGGCGGCGCGCGCGGCGGTCGATCATGGAGAACCGCTTCAGTGTTAAACAAGTGCTCGAGGCCCGACGTCGGGGGAGCTCTAACATGGCGGATGTACCGGAGAACGGGGTGCTTGAGACAAGTTTGGGGGACGACCCCGTCATGGGGGCCCATCAAGCCGGCCCTCGACGCTCCCTGGTGCACATGACCCGCGAGGCCCTCCCCCGGTTAGACAATTACCGCAACATGATGTCGATCCAAGCGGCCCAGAGGCCGACCCTTGGAGAACTGCATGAAGGAGTCAAGGAAACTACGGTATGGAAATAAAGGGCGTGATTCACGTAGAAGTTATCTAGATAAAAATAAATAAATAAATATTCAGAATTCTCACTAAAATGGAATGAAATTTATTGTATAAGTAGGATTAAGCACTCAATCTTAAAAAGAAATCTTAATGAGATATTAGAATTTGAAAATTTTAGTGGCTTCAGTATTTTGGTGCTACAGTATTGGTGGCCTCACCCAAAAAAATTTCAAAAATGAGCTATATTTGTCAATTTTTATTTTTACTTTCTTTTGTTTGTTGTTTTATTATTCTTTTAATTCTGTTGTAAAATCTAAATATGTATTTATGTATAAATTGACATGGGTGAAATAAAATAAAAAAAAAAAAAAGAGCGGGTAAAAATATGGTACTCTGAATTTTTACAGATTTTTCTGAGACCGGGAACTATTTTTAAAAAATTATTGAAAGTCTATTTTGATGACATCACGAGCGGCACTGCCTTATCCTTTTTCTTAAGTAGTGCCGCCCGTGACGTCATCAAAATAGACTTTCAATAATTTTTTTAAAAATAGTTCCCGCGCGGTCTCAGAAAAATCTGAAAAAATTCACAGTACCATATTTTCACCCCCTCTTTCGATTAAGCCACTAAAATTTTTACATTCTAATATCTCAATGTCTTCAAATATTGAAGCAAATAATAAAATATATAAGAAATATCAAAACAAAATCATGCAAAGAACAAAATATAGCATAAATAATGAAAATGTTACACTGTATTGTACATAGCATAATTATTCTTCTGTTAATTTTTCAGTGAATTTTAAAATTATTCCTTGAAATTATTAAAAAAAAAATAAGTATCAATTTTTTAAAAAATGTCATTTGCTTGCCGTGTGATTAAATATTAATTTAATATTGAGAATTAGTTGTTTTGTATATACCAATGGCATTTTTATGGTTCTTTGAACTAAAGTTAATGAGGTGCCATAAAAATTACTTTTATATCAGTCAACTTTTCAATTAATTTAAAAAAAATATATTTAATAAATTTAATATTGGAATTTTTATATAAAAATTATACTATATTTATACAAAGCAAATTACCTGTTTTCACTATAATTAATCTATACGGACAAAATATATTTCCCAGTGAAGCAGCACCTGGCATTGCCACACAAAGCTTTTGTTAGAAAGTGTTAAAAGTTGTATTAGAACGTTTTCAAGTGCTAACTCGGCGTTTTAGGATGTTAATTTAACACTAAAAGTGAAGCTGTTTGCCTAATAGTTGTTCTTTTTGTGTTCCCTTTTTTTAAACTTTATAATTTTAACTAACAAAAAATACATGTATAATATGATAATTTGCAATTTCAGTGCTTTAATATTAAAAAATTAAGTTATAAATTTTGACTTCTCGGTTTAATTACTTTAAGACTTTAATAACTGTATTTTTTAAAAAAAAAAACATCACTGGAATGAGTTCGTAATTTAATCATAAATTTAAAAACAAATATTATTTACAACTATTTTTAAATATTATTTTTAAAACTTATAAGTTAATAGACAAAAAATAAACTAATTCTTCCGTTATATAGAAAAAAAATCAAAATATTATATGATATATTCGTGTACTGCCATTAATGCATTATACCAATAGGTCAATAGGAGCTAAAACCAAAATTTATTATACAATAACTGAAAATCAGAAGCAATTGACCTCATTTCTCCCCCGATTCTGTACATTAAAAGTCAAGTGAACGCTTATGGAAAGTTAACGCAAAATAAAGTTCTTTTGAAATTATGTTTTTAATTTAACAAATCTTGAAAGATATAAAAGCGATTAAATACACATTAGCAATAAAGATGTGAACTGATTTACCCACTAAAAACTATATGATAACTAGGGCCCGGATCTCCAGTTTAACAAGTTTTATAAATACGCATGTAATATGGGATCTTACTTCAAATGTCCACGAATCATGAAGTTTCATGCCTAAAAATGCAAAAAAGTTTGGACTTAAAAAGACTGATTTTGAAAATCTAGAACTCTTTCAGTTTTTTAGAGTTTTTTCAAGTTTTTAAAACTTTTTTCAGTTTTGTAAAACTTAAATCGATGTTTTGTGTAGAAAAAATGTGGAATTATTTAAAAAAAAAAATAAAATGAAAACATGTGTTTGAATTAATTTATTTCTTCCCTCCATCTTACATCTGCATTGTACTGACACTTCTCACATTAAGATTTGTGGTTACCAATACAATGCGTTAAACAAAAAAAAAAATTGAGAATTTTTAATGTTTTTAAATTTTTCCTTTATTTCTAGGTTTTAAGAGTCAAAATAGTCAAAAAATCGTAAAAATTATATAAACTGGAAATAACTTATTTTACGTTTTTGAACTGAAAGTGAACTGATTTTAAGAAACTTAAAAACTGATTTTGAGAAAAATTTGGATTTAATCCAGTGCTTAAATTCGTACTTTTGAAAACTTAAAATCCGGGCCCTAATGATAACCTGAAGCTAATGTTATATATTAGCTAATGTAATGCATTATTGCCAGTCCGGTAAATGTGCTCCAACTTTACGCTGTCGTGTACCTAGGAGGAACCGCAGGGGCCGGCGGGCGGCGGGGGTGGTCACCACTTCAAGCTAGGGTGGATCCAGGGAGTGCTCATCCCCGTGCTGCTCAACATCTGGGGGGTGATGCTCTTCCTGCGTCTCTCCTGGGTCGTCGGGCAGGCCGGAGTGGGTCAGTGAGCACCAATTTTCTTACGTCTTCATACACAGCAAGTGTACACATACAGCTATTATTATCTAGACATGATATTTGACAATATAGTGTAATTTTTTACCTACAATTTCAAGCATAAAATTTAAAGGACACCTGAAAAACATAATTATTAATCTAGTCTAGTATTAAAAATTTAACCTGTAAGTATCGAGTTTTCCGACCTTTCTTTTAAGTTTTAAAACTTTTTAGATGAAATTGCAAAATATATAGGAATTCTGAAAGTTACTAAGAAAGTAAATCGAAAGTTCAACTGCACTTAGTTAAATACGAACAAAAAGATAGAAACGTGAAAAACCTATAACTTCTAGCTACTTCTATATTAAATTAATTGAAATATGTAGACACAGAAGGGCTTACTCTAGTAATGTTGCAGCAATGTCACTGGTGATCATCGGCATCTCGGCCACTGTATGTGTCATCACCACGCTCTCGCTCTCCGCCATCAGCACCAACGGAGAGGTCAAGGGAGGTAAGACTCGTGTCCATTGCTCTTTATTGTTGCAAATATTAAATCTATAGAAATTGTCACAACAAAATAGTTTTAATTGACATACTTCGTATCTGCTACCTCGGTAAGGAAGCAATATAAATGGAATTGATAATGTAGTTTCCTAAACATACTGATTATTTCCAGCCAAGTTGAACATTGTTGCTACCTCAAATTTGTCTTTAAAAATAGTGTTAATTACTCTCTCATAAGGTGGTATCTACTACATCATCTCTCGCTCCCTGGGTCCTGAGTTTGGTGCCTCAGTGGGTATCGTGTTTGCGTTCGCCAACGCCGTGGCGGCCTCCATGAACACGATCGGCTTCTGTGACTCTCTCAACGGTCTGCTCAAGTCCCACGGACTAAAGATCATAGACGGGGGGTCCAACGACGTTCGACTGGTCGGCATGTTCGCCCTCCTTATCATGATCATTATTTGTGCCGTGGGCATGGACTGGGAGGTCAAGGTAAATCGAATATTTAGGATAAAAAAAAATGGAGCCATTAATTAAGTGAAAAATTATGAATTTAAAAAATGCTATTAAGCCGGTATTACACGATACAATTTGTATAACTATTGCATACAATTTTTCCTTTCAAGAAAACTTGAACTTCATTTGTTTGTATGGAGATGAAATTTTCTTGCAAGAATTGTATACAAAATTGTATCGTGTAATACCAGCTTTAGAGTAGCAGGAGGTCTTTGCTTAATCAATCAAGAATCAGTAGAACCATCTATTCGTACAGGAAACACAAGATAAATCTTATTTTTTGTTCTCATTTGACTGTGTATTTAGGAAGATATCTATGTTTTTGCAACGTGCCAGTATAGGTTATAGTTTATATTGATATCGGTAATCATTTATTAATATCATAAAATATATTATAATAGTACATTTTCAATTGTGTTAAATTTATTATACTTGATTTTATTCATTCCATGCAGGCATATAGACTTCACTTCTTAAATTTGTTTATTCAGAACTCAAACATACATATTACAATAGAAATACAAGATAAACCCCAAGAGTTAAGAACTCGTAGACGGGGAACGTTAGTTTGTTATTTAAAGATTTCGAACAAGATGGCAGAAATTACAAATCATACTATTTTATACATTAATTGAGATAAATAATACAGATATTACACCACATATCATAATTAAAAATAGTGATTATATAAAAAAAAATATATCAAATTGTATGGATATAGACACATAATGACAACTTAGTAGCATAAATAAGAATAATACTTCAAAAATAGTACACACGCACAAACTTTATTTTATCTTATTTCCTCCTTGCAGGCACAAAACGTTCTGGTGGTGATCATTGCTGGAGCGATTGTTGACTTCGTTGTTGGCACGTTGATGGGTCCGGGGTCAGACGTAGAAAGATCTAAGGGTTTCCCGGGCTGGAGCCGTAAGTTACCAATTCAAGCTGAACGTAGATATGAACTGATACATTGTTATACTTGCAGTCGACCAACTGCAGAAGAACATGGGCACCGATTTTCGGTTCAGTGAAAACGTCGACCAAGATTTCTTCTCAGTGTTCTCCATTTACTTTCCATCGGTGACTGGCATTCAAGCTGGAGCCAACATTTCTGGAGACTTGAAGGCAAGTGGGGATTTATATTACCATCTTGTTTTACACCGAAGTTCATTCAGAGAAGACCAAAACAGATAGCAATAAACAGCAGTAGTACATACGACCAGACGCGGATCCATTAAGGCGGGGGAGAGGGGAAGAGGGGGCTAATGGTGCTGCAGCTGCCCCCTTGAATTTAACGTGGACAATATAGGCAGTTCTCCTGCTACTTTGTTCTATTACCATTAACCTTATGGGGCCAGCCCTCTCCGAACTTTCTTCTGGATCTACGCCTCCATACGACCCTGTGAAGAAAGAGCATAAATTCTTAATTAATTAGTTTTGCATTTACTTATATACTCAAGCAAGTATGATAGTGTTACTATATAGCCAAGTAACGGGAAATAACCCCCCTGGTTTCTGCAGGATCCGGCCTCCGCCATCCCCAAAGGCACGCTGCTTGCGCTTGGGCTCTCCATGTTCTCGTACGCTTTGTTCGCGGTGCTGGCGGGAGGCGGTGCCCTGCGGGACGCCAGCGGAATTTTGGATGAGTTCGGGAACGGAACCTTCACCAATTGCACCGGCCGCACCGACCCATGTGAATACGGACTGCAACACAGCTACTCGGTAACATGACTGATATCATGTCCCTAGAAATAAGTTGTAACTTGAAACACAATAATCTCATCATTTGTACTGAAAATTCTCACCATTGGGATGAAGCAAAAGTTCTCTATTGCCTCTATTTATTTTGCCAGCGTAAGCAATTTTAAGATTCTGAATAAATATGATTTTTATACCTGTATTTTGCAACATTTCACATCAACTTCAACTGTT
This sequence comes from Siphlonurus alternatus, assembly GCA_949825025.1. Taxonomy (NCBI): domain Eukaryota; kingdom Metazoa; phylum Arthropoda; class Insecta; order Ephemeroptera; family Siphlonuridae; genus Siphlonurus; species Siphlonurus alternatus. The sequence goes on from OX463778.1 coordinate 16,154,357, forward strand.
GATAAAATATGCCCGCCTTCAACTGCCAAAGCTCTCCCTCACATATCTTCCCCCACCCCCAGGTGATGCAGCTAATGTCCGTATGGGGACCCTGGATCTACGCGGGGTGCTTCGCGGCAACCCTCTCCACGGCACTCACCAACCTTCTATCCGTGCCTCGTCTCATCCAGGCGCTTGGAAACGACCAGATCTACCCTGGCCTCATCTTCTTTTCCAAGGGCTATGGCTCCAAGGGAGAGCCCTTCAGAGGGTATGCTCTAACCTTCGTCGTCGCTGGAGCTTTCCTGCTGATCGGTGAGAGGAAATTTCATGAATAACTAATATGTTGTTACTATTTACACCTTAAAATGTAAACTAATTGTCATTTTTACTATTTTCAGCCGAGTTGAACGTCATTGCACCACTTATCTCTAATTTCTATCTGGCGTCGTACGCACTCATCAATTTCTGTACTTTCCACGCGGCATTCGTCAAACCTATAGGCTGGAGACCTACCTTCCGCGTAAGTACAAAGTAATATAAAACTGGAAAAATATATTAACTAAAATAAAATAATTACTCTTCAGTTAACGGGTAGATATATTTATATGCTTAAAGTCAAGTTTGCTAAAAATAATAGCTTTTGGACTATAGAAAACTAAATAAGAAAATTTAGTACTCGTTGCCTGACTTAAAATCATTGCGAGCTGTTTACAAGTGTTTGTTAATTTCAATGTTCTTTTTTCTGGTGCAGTTCTACAACAAGTGGCTCAGTCTGATGGGTTTCGTGTTGTGCGTGGGCATCATGTTCCTCATCAGCTGGATCACCTCGCTCATTACCTACGTCACCATCCTCGCGCTCTACCTGATCGTCGTCTACCGCAAGCCTAGTAAGTCTGCAACCCGCAACGCTCGGGCTCACCACAGGTTGCATACCTTCCAGGCTGAAGTAACGATCCAAGCCTTTTGAATCTGAATCTGAATCTGAATTTAGCCATGCAAATAAGTCTATGGCAAATATATTTTCCTGCTATATAAAATTATTAAAAAGTTGTAATATTTCTAGTAGTATATTCTACAGCTCCACTGACTTATTGCAGACGTGAACTGGGGCTCGTCCACGCAGGCGCAGACGTACAAGAGCACGCTGAGCGCAGTGTACCAACTGAACCAGACGACGGAACACGTCAAGAACTACCGGCCGCAGATCCTCGTGCTGTCCGGCACGCCCCCAGCGAGGCCCGCGCTGCTCGACTTCGCCAGCCTCATCACCAAAAACTTGTCCCTGCTCGTGTGTGGCAGAGTTGCGCAGGTGAGTCGAAGTTCGGCATGCAACTGGAGAACGTTAATATTACAGGCAAAAGTGAAAAAATTGAGACAATTGTTATCATATTTAATTCGATAACCTTTATATATTTAACATGGAAAAATATAAAAAAATAGTACTCAACAAAACGATCTTGTTTATCTCAGATTCAGGCGCAGGTTTTGACTCGCACATAAAAACATTGTTCAATTTAATTAAACTTTTTCTATTTTGAGTATTTTGAAGTATATTTTCTGCAACGCAATAATCAAATTTGTTTTACAATCTTTATTTTCATTGTATACTATTAGAGACTTTATGATGTAATAATGCTTTATAAAATTATAATTTCAACGGATAAAAATTTCAACAATATTTAAGTTAGAAGATTCAAGTAAATGATGTGTCAAATGTTAATTAAAAAATAAAAACTGACGACGAGGTTTCACTGCAGAAAGAGATGTCGTACCGCGAACGTTCTGCGTGCCTGGCTGAGGGCAGCAAGTGGCTGAGAGACCATAAGGTGCGTGGCTTCTTCAGCGTGGTGGACGGCCTCTCGTTCGAGGAGGGCACCAAGGCTCTGCTGCAGGCCTCGGGTATCGGCAAGCTGAAGCCCAACGTGCTGCTGATGGGCTTCAAGAACGAGTGGTTCGCAGCGCCAAGAGGGGACCTCGTCGAGTACTTCGATATCCTGCAGTGAGTTCAGATTTTGTGTAATTTTATTGCCTGGAGCGGCCAGTCATTGACAACAACATTCGTGTCTAATGGTATTAAGTATTATAAGAATTAAATTAATAAATAGAAGCAATGGTCATGAATGGAAATTTTTTTATTGCAGAAATGAGTAGAAGAACCCAAATTATGCTACTCTAATTTTGGCAAAGTTTGGATTTGAACCCACCCCCCTTTTAGTCCCAATTAAGAAGTGATGCCTATTGACGCCTCACTTTGTAATTTTAACATTTAAAAAAAATAGTGGGCTCCAAAAGTCTGAAAAATAACATAATTTGGTACCTTCTATTTATTTCTGCAATAAAAAATAAGTTGCCAATTATTGTTTTTTAATGTAATTTTTTAGCCAATGCCTATTTTGTTTCTTACTAAAAATCACTGCTACACAAATTCAATCAATAGTATCAATACTAATAAGTTTGCATCAACGTTTCAGCGAGGCATTCAACAACCGCATGGCTGTCGCGATTCTGCGCGTGCGCGGCGGGCTGGACTACTCGCGATACACGGAACGCGAGGACACCAGCGACCCTGGCGTCAGTCAGAGCGCACCCAGCCTCACCAGGGTCGACTCGGACGTGTTCATCAACCTTGGTAAGACCTCAGGGTGCCCATCCTTAGATAGTCTTGATAGCTTCGTTTCCAAAAGAAATTAGTTATAATTACAAACAACGGTACTATATAATAAACAATTTTGATTTTTAATCCTCCGCATCCATTCTGATAAGTATAATAGGTCTAGAATACCTGGATAGATATAGTTAAAACTCACATTTTATTCATTCTAGATATGACAGCTAATATAGTTAATTGTTTTATTTTCTTTATAATTATGTTTTCCTTTACAATGGTCTAATCTACTGCCCCATTCCAGCCGGCAGCGAGAGCGGCACGCCCCCCGAGTCACCAACCCTGGTGAAGCGCTACGTGGTGAACGGCCCCAGAGCAGTGGAGCGTACGCCGCAGGAGATCCTCAAGAAGAAGAAGAAGGCGGAGACGGACCACAGTCTCTACAGGTAAGTTCTGCAAGGTGAGATGACGTCAGGTGGTAACGAAGTGATGTTGCAGCGGTCCGGACGGTCAGGCGCTGCCCCTCGAGATCACCGAGTCCATCTCCGTGTTCCAGTGCAAACAGAAGAAGGGAACGGTTGATGTCTGGTGGCTCTACGATGATGGAGGTATACAATTACTTGCATATTAAAGAAGGACACTACATGATTATTCTGCATGCTAATTATCATAGCCTGTATACTTCCTAGCTCACTTTTTTTTCAAGGCTATAGAAAAATTATAATTTTAAAATGTAGAGAATGCAGCTCCTCATTACATGGGCGTAGATGTGCAATAAAAAATTAAATCGCAAGATTTTTTCATTTAAGAAGAGCCATAAGAAATTGTGGTAAAATGTGTGAATCAAGCTAATTATCCATTTTTTCCATTCATTAAAATCCCATCCCACTCAACTTTGCTTACGCCATTTTTATCAAGTATGATATTATCATTTCTATATATTTTTTTTCTACAAAACTCTTTCATATTTATATTATAATTTCACACTACAAATGAATATTTTTCCGTCTTGTATTTGAATTGAAACTACCCCCCATCCTCAAGGTCCCAACTCCATACTCGATCTGTTTACTCCTCAGGTCTGACGCTGCTGCTGCCGTACATCCTGACAACGCGGCCCAGCTGGAATGGCTGCAAACTGCGCATATTTGCGCTCGTCAACAAAAAGGACCAGTTCGAGGTCGAGGAGCGCAAGTGAGTGAACTGTGACGTCACTGGATACCTCCCATTGAGGTGTTGAGGCAATGTTAGGGCCTCTGAATTCATGTCTATAACGACATGGCGCTATTTCTCTTCAGAACTGCATCTTCTGTTGGTCACTATATTAAAAGTAGAGAATATTTTTTTGCAATCCCTACTTCCTTGCGGGTGCTACTAATAAAATAGGACTAAATAAAATAATTTATTGCTTAAACGCTCTAAAAAAAATTAAACTGTAAAAATAAAACTACACAAAAGTTTTTTTGAGATTCTTGCTAATTATGAATGAAGTCTTAAAGGAGAAAAATTTCCCCATACCTCTCACGACACCACTTATGGTCAGACAAAATAAGATAAGATGATGAATTTTTATCCCATGCAGAGACACAACTAATGTTACTGAGAACACTTAGAACTTAGAACCTCAGTCAAATGTATCCTCCGTTCTCGCAGCATGGCGAGCCTACTGTCCAAGTTCCGTATCGACTACTCGAGCCTGACGATGATACCCAACGTCAGTGAGAAGCCGCACCCTGACACCTCAAGCTTCTTCGAGCAGATCATCGCGCCATTCCGTGAGCGCCCTGGACAGGACAACAGTGAGTACAAACCTGACTCCGGACACTCAGATATAGCGTGTTGCATTATAAGTACTAGCAAAACTGGTGATAAATATCAAAAGATGACTTTCGCTACCTTTTTATTACATATATTTATAATGAAACACTGCCTATGTTTCAGAATGCTCAGTGACGGTCAGCGAGCTCGCAGCGTTGCAGTACAAAACCGAGCGTCAACTGCGCCTGCGTGAGCTTCTGCAAACTCACTCCAAGGACGCCAACATGATCGTTATGTAAGTTAAAGCAGCCTTTTTAATTTAATATAATGGACAACCTACATAAAAAATCTTGTTGCAGAAATTAATAGAGGGCACCAAATTATGCTACTCTGATTTTTTTCAGATTTTTTTTTAGACATGCAACTATTTTTAAATAATTATTGAAAGTTCTGTAAGTTAAGTTGGCATCCCTGAATCCTTAATAAAAAGGATTGTACTGAATTGACGCCTCCAGTGGGCGTGGCCGCACTTTCAATAATTAATTAAAAATAGTTCTCAGGGGTCTCAAAAAAATCTGAAAAAAAATCAGAGTAGCATAATTTGGTACCCTCTATTCATTTCTGCAATAAAAAAATTTCATGATGTAGGTTGTCCATTATGAGGATAAGTATTATATACTGTTTATATAGCTGATTCTAGAATTGCTATGGATAAGCATTCCCCATAACAATAACATATTAAAAAAAATTGATATAAATTTGTGCATAAATTCATTCTCTTTATTTGAGTTGTGAAATCTAAAAAATTCAGTTAAGAAAAATCATAATTATAATTCTTTTAGTAACTATTAGTAATTTCATTTCTGACAGTGTATATAGGAGTGTAGGTATAGTCGTGTCTGATTGGTTAGAACCGTGCGTTGAACTCTCTAAAACAATATGTTTGCAGGACGATGCCGATGCCTCGCAAGGGCGTGGTGTCCGCCCCGCTCTACATGGCGTGGCTGGAGGTGCTCACCAGGGACATGCCACCCTTCCTGCTGGTCAGGGGCAACCAGACCTCCGTGCTCACCTTCTACTCTTAGACCAACCCTCAAGACAAAAACGAGGGCGGATTATGTGGTGATAACGTTTGTCCTCCCGCCGTGATTCTGTTCGTAAATGCACTATCAGATAATATTTAAAAATCAGGATTTCCTTATTATGTTACCTGTATAGATGAATCGCCTGTGCATTCTCGAACAAATAATTAACCTGTTATACATGAAACGATATAAGATGATTGTTATTGAAATGTTCCACCTGCTGTATGTTTGTCTCATTAAAACATATCTTCATTTAAAACAAAAATATGTTCAATTATTTAGACTGCAATTTATCCAGTAAGCATAGTCAGAGACCTGTTATATTATTTGAAATATTTATTTCAATATTATTATATATGGCTTGCAATAAAAACGAGTATCGTCTACTGTGATATAATTATGTGTGTTCTGGTAAGTTAACAGTTGAGCTAGAAAAATACCTAAGCTTTACGAGTGAAATTTAAATGTTCTTAGACGTTCTAAATACGAAATATATTTGTCCCACTAAAATATTACCGAAACTGTCTGTCGACCTAATTAATAGTTATCTCAAAAAAACTGACTTCACGTCGCTTTCTTAGAACTATATATGGTAGTATTGTTTCAAGGTATTTACAAGTCCTGTTTGGTAATATATTTTTATTGTTTGTAATTTTCAATGTCCACCAGAGTCTTCTGCGCGCAATGTTTTTACAAAACATTGTTCAATGTCTGTCGCGTGGTGTAATTTTCGATTGTTGAACGCGAGAAAGGAAAAAAGTAAACAAACTCCGTTGTTTACAATTTTTGCCGGTGGCGGCGCCACCAGCGAGCGGTAATTATCAAGGGAAGCATTATGAATAACATGAAAAACTAATAGAAATAATTAAAAAATTGAGGACATGTTTTCAAAAATCAAGTAGAATGGAATGAGAGGCATGATTAAAAATTTACTATGTTGAAAAACGTAAAAAACATATATATTATATATTTTTCATCGACATTTTTGATCTCGTGACCGATCTTTTTTATTTTTTACACAATTATACGTGTGGTAGGTATGATCGTCTTTACCTCTGAAGTGATGCAAGTTGCATACTGAAAAGGATGAAATTATATTTATATAATATATAAGAAAAAAATGTTTAGTTCTTTTTGTTTTATTCATATATAAATATAACATAATTTTATATATATGCATGTATTGTATAATAAAAAATTGCTTTAATCAATGCGATTATACATGAAATGGAGTTACGTACAGTGTAAGACGTACGTACGTATGCATATACATCGAAAAATATTATTTGCGAAATGGATGGAGGATGCAAATTAATTAAATTATAAATATATGCTACTGTTTTTTGTTTTTTTTTTTTAAATTAATTAAGGGGGTGAGATGACACGAAACTGCTGTTCAACATATAGTTGCATTTGATTAACGTGTTAATAACCAAATACCAAATCCATAACAAATCTGAATTTATTTGAGAGGCAGGTTTTAGTGCCTACGATGCCATGTAAGCCAAATATGCCATGGCATTGAAAACATTTCAAAACAATTAATTAAATGACGATTTTTTTTTAACTTAATTTGTACGTAGCTTGTCTCTCCATAGAAAGCCCTATATGCTGAAAATAAAAAAAATTATAATAATTAAGATCGGCTCGTTTAATTAATTTGAAATTTTTTTCTACATCTTTAGGCACTAAAATCTGCTTCTCGAAAAATTTTCAGAATTTTGTAATTTGTTAAAGTTTATAATTTACATGTCAATCAAATTGAATTGAAAATTTATTGATGTATTGACTTCGGGTTCTGTGGACCATTGCAAGCGGTCATTGCCCGTAAAAATGTGAACATGTCAATCAAAGGGGACTACGTTGAACAGCTGATATGTGTTATCTGTAACTTGAAATCTGGGAACTATTTTTAAAAAATTCATTTAAGTCAATTTTATGACGTCATGATGTGACTCTTTTTAAGAAAAATATATACAGAACTTGCCGCTTCTTGACGTGTTGTAAAATGAAGTTGCAATTATTTTTAAAAAACAAATCCCAGGCTCTAAAAATCTGAAATAAATTGGTGTAGCATAACTTTGGATCATCTATCCAAACCTGCAATAAGTATAATAATAATAATAAATAGTTCAGTACACTACATTAGTTCATTTATTTCTCTCCCGTAATAATTACTATATATATATTATTACTTGGTATGTCTTCCAATAATATAAATAAACAATGGAGAAGAAGAATTAATAAAATTTTGTAAGATCTTCAGCTAGATAAATGACTCAAGATATCAAGATTTAATTAATAATTTTTAAAAATAGGAGAAGACATGAAAAGAAATTGAAACATTTATTTTTTTCAAAATGATATTATATTTAATGTACATTTTATTGTACTATACTCTGATGTGCATATGGCACTTACACTTGGCAACTATAAGTTACAGCTTCAGTCTTTTTCTACTATGAGTTTTATGAGATGGTGTCCACCGTAGGATCTGTTCCGTCGTGTTTAGGCCGATGTTTGTAAGGAGAGGTGAGAGGAACTTCTTTAGAATCAATTGAGCAATAGATTTACGATGGATCTCAGAGCTGCAATGCAATACAGTGGATTCCTTAAGGTAGGGTAAAATAATGTCACTTAGGTATTTTGAAATATTTGTTGATTTCTTGCAGAATGGTAAAACCTTTTCAACAAATTTTTTAAGGATTTCTAAACAAGAGACAAATTCTGGCGATGGATATCTTAGGCCTCCTCGGTCATGAAGTGTAATCAGACCATGCAATGGTTGATTTGATGCAGGAACCTCCAAGCCAGATAAACATTCACTACATGACGATTGTTCAAACACAGTTTGAAGAATGTAGCCGGTGAACATTGCCAAATTTGCAATTTCTAAATTCACTTCAGGAATAGCTACTGGATCCATCATTTGCTGAAGTAATTCATTGGCTTCGGGACAATCTAGATCAAGATTAGGTTCATTCTGTTCTTTTACAGGAGTTTTAGGAAATTTTGCATTTGAAATGAAGGAACTGGGGACTGCAACATTTGAAGTTCCTGGCGCTTGCAGCACACCAACAGCCAAAATTTTCCTAATGGCACTCTCTGCAGCTCTCGTGTCTGTGATATCATTAAATCCTCCACTGGTACGTACAGTTCCAAAGATGGACTCAACAGGGTCACTTGACAGGTTTCTCGTCAACACGAATTTATGACCTTGGCCTAGAAGATACTTCACACATTCTACAGTAGACTGAGCAGTAAAGATGAAGGCATTGAAGGTTTGTTTTGTGAGTCCTTTGAAACCACTGGCTTTGGAAGCTTCTTGAAGTTCAGTCAGATACTGTGGGAACTCGTAACTGAGCCAGTGAAGTCGTTCATCATTTACACTAGTAAATGGTTTTTTTAAAGGATTATTTTGCACAATGTATTGTGTGCAGTCATGAATGTCATGGAGCTGGAAAAATTTGTTCATGTTCTGCATGAATCGCACAGTGGGACCTGCATCTGCAAAATTCAGTTTACTGGTTACTTGAAAGCTATTTTTCATTAGGTAAATTAATAGAATGATGAGTTCAATACCAAAGACTTGAATGGCTGTCAATACATTCATTTTCTGTAAATTAGATGGATGTAGGTGTTTTTTCCATGTAATGTATCTTGCTGGTTTCAATGTCCAATCTTTCTGCATCTTATAGATTTCTTCTAGGTATTTGCTGTTAATTTTTCCGATCAGATCACACATTGTGTTCTCAAGAAATTGAGTTCTTGCATTTTTAATCAAGTGACAGTAATCATAACTAAGTAGCATGGTATCTGACGTTCTAACAGGGTGTTCAACAGCAATTTTCATCTCTCCACGACCAAACTTTCGTTACATATTGATGTTTACCTGAGCATTATCAACCACAATTCTTATCATTTTCAGGCCTAGCTTCTCCAAACCAGAAAGGACCCGTACAGTCAAAGAATATTGCTCCTCACCTTTCAAGGATCGAGTGAAAAAATATGAAACTGGAATAGTAAAGATTTTTGTCAGGCCATGCACGACAAAACACAACATTTTGTTAGCAACTTTCTTCTTGGCTTCAATGTCGTTACTATAGATGTCTTCAGCGTCTACCAAGCCTTCAAACTTGCCTGTCTTTCTGTTGTATTCCAGTCGTTCGAACAACTTCAATTCATCAATAATGAGAGAAGCTGATCTATGCTTTTCAGGAAGTAGTTCAATTTCGGACTTGATTCTAGCTGTTGCTAGGTCTGAGAGACCGGTTCCAGATTTAAGGTCTCCGAGAAGCTTGTCAAGAGTGGTGCGGCATGGGGAATTTACCAGTTTCAATTTTCTAGCTTTCTCGTAACCTCTTGGTGATGTCATTCTCCAAATAGTACATAGACGGAGAGAAAGTTCACTCCATTTTGGTTTTTTTTTGTCAAAATTCATAATTTGATCGTAGAGAAAGGTTGCAAGAGGATCACCTTCCAAACATTTACATTTAATTTTTTCTATGATTTCAGAGTCAGCTTGGTATCTGTCTGTCTGGATTTGTTTTTGTTTGAGATCATTTTGGTAATTTTCAATTTTTTTTTCTAGGCGATTAATTTTCAAATTTAAATTCTTTTTTTCTTTTTTTAATGTTTCAACATCATGTAACAAATTTTTAGGGAATGTGTCAACTTGGATGTTTTTTTCACATTTTTTTATTATTTTTACTTCTTGATTTTGTACTTCATAAGTTGTAGATTGTGAAGAAAAGTTTACTGAAACTTTTTTTCTGATTTCTTGAGCATATTCTTCACATGTCACTGTCTCTTCAATGTCAGCAGGGGGATGGGCAGCATGGGAAACTGAAACAGAAAGCAAAAACAAAAATCAATAACAATATCAAACAAGAAATGTGACTTCTTTTTTTATTCTCATGAATTTTTGATTTCACAACCTTTTTTTTTCTTTAAGCTAATGATTCCATCTCAGAGTAAAAAAAAAAAAAAAAAACGGTTAAAATTGTTACAAAATAATATATATTTACAAATGGATAATAAAAGACTATATTTTGCTCATTTCATACAAAGCAGGTCCTTTCATCTTTAATCATCTGTTTTTGCTTGATCGAAGCATAGCATTACTACATTACAGGAACCAGTTCCGAGAATGCAATGATTTATGGTCATAGGACATTGCATGATGGGAGAGCACACCACCATTTAATCAATTATTTACCTTGTAGCTTGGCCTGCATCGTGATTTGCGATCTTGATCCCTGTGAGCCGTCGTCATCCGGTGGCAGACTTCCAGCTCTCTTCTTTGAATCTTCATCACCGCTCGGCACAGAATTCACATGGTCCTGTGGGACAATGATAAAAAATTAAAAATTGACATCACTTGTTTTTAAATCAGGAAGCAGATCCGGAACAATTATTTCAGCCTTTGCTTATTTAAATTTGATCAAAACTAGTTTTAGTCAAATCATAAAAAACAAAACCCGACGAGAGAAAAATCCGATTACCTCTCTCTCGTCGGGTCTAAATTTAATTTGCACTCAAACTGAATCATGCTAAGTTACAAGGAGTTCTTAAAAGACTTTTATGCATTCAGTAATTATATTTGTTGTGATAATATATATATATATATATATATACACACACACACACACATATTAAATAATTATATGAAGACTGTGGCAACCCTGTGGAAAAATTTAAAATATTCAATAACAGATCCATGAGATTAGAGGATAAAAACTCACGAGCATGGTCTTGACTAGTTTTTCTGGCCCTTGAAAATTTTCGATGGGCCTATGTGTTGGTGAGAGGATGATGTTCGCCTTCTGCTTGCCGTTCACTGTGACGATCACCTCTGAGCAGTGCTGCTCTTGCAAAACGCACACATCTGGGTCCGTCACCTCCACGTGCTCATTTATTTGGTTGGCTACAACATCTACCTTGGCCTTCTTGGGGGCGGGAGGCTCAAGATCTGCCGTGTCAGCATTACTGTCAGCTGCGAAACATTGGTGATAAAAATAATAAATCCTATAAGACAACCCATCACATCAGATTAACAATATATTAGTTGTCTTTAGCAATTAAGATTAATAAATTAAAATAACAAATAACTAAAATTAATTAAAATAAATTTAAAAAAAATTGTTACAATATAAAACCATTTAATATAAAATTGGAATCTAGGGGATACCAAGTAGTCTTTTCCTTAAAATAAGCAAATAATAAGTATGTTTCCAATTTTAAATGGAAAAAGTTTGACTTGTTTTTTTTTTTTTTTTTTTTCCAAAAAAAAACTGCATATAAATTAAAACTTTCTAACGTGTGCTGCACTTTCGTACTCCTCCACGCGAGCCAAACAGCATTTAACAAAAATAGGAAAAGCAATTCACATTATATTTTTTTTTTACAACATAATAATGTGAACTTGGATTAATAATTAAATTTTAAAAATTAATTTAATTAAATTACACATACACCGATTCTAGAAATTATTTAAAATTGAAATGACAGAAATGATCTGCAATAGGTACACATTTTTATTTCACTTGTGTGCAAGTCATATTTAACGAGAATAACGATAATCTAAAACCATAGTGAACAATACAAACCGTGATTAGAAAGCACTTAAAATGCAATTTTTTTCCGACAAAATTTCCGAATTACAGCATACTTATATAAAAATTTGTTAATACTGTATGTATAAATCCTGAAACTAATAAAAGTAATATAAAAGTGTGCACATGAAATACTTGATTTAATTTAAATGATATACTCTAAGTATTACTTATTACGTTAGTGCACGTATTGAAAAGAAATTATAAAAATTGGGTGATAAAAATATAAAATGTTAAAAAAGTTGCATCAGGCCATATTTTTTATTCTCTAATATATTAGTATTTTTTCATGATGTTACCTTAAAAAAGAGGCGTGCCATAAAAAAAACTTGCCTGCGGTGATGTATTGGGGGACACGCCCCCCAAATCCCCCGATGGAATGTTTTCGATCTTTATCCTGAGAACCCCCCTCCCCCCCTTCGGCAAATCTTGGCTACGTCACTGTAAAAATGTAAAACTTAAAAACTAGATCGAAGTTGTAAACCTGAAATTTGAGATTTATACTGATGCATAGGGTATATAGTGGAGAATATTTTGATTTGTTGCATAATTTTCATGTGTGGAAGTTTTTTAAACACTGGGCATGTTATCTTACTCTTAAAAGTGTTAGCAAATATGCTTCTAGCTCTGGCACAAGGAATATATTTGTATTTTTTCTTTCAATCAATTTAATTATATTTAACATCAGGGCACTTGACGCAGTGGTAAACGCCTCTGATTCGTAATCGGATGGTCGTGAGTTCAGGGGCGTAGACAAGGGGGGGGGGTGTTATACCCCCCCCCCTCCCCTTGAGAGCTGAACCTTAGTAAATTTTGAGGGAAAAATACAAAAAATGGTACTCGACGGATACGATTTAGATAAAATTTTATGACAACTTTTCTTTAAAAAACTTTAAAAATTTATATCCCCGAAACACATTGTTAATACATCTTTAAGGTAGAAATAACACGGATCAGCTGGCCCAATGCTAAAAAAATCCCATTCATATTATAAAAATTATGAAAACAATTTAAAATGTTCTCCTCTACATCCCCTATCAGTAGGTAAAATATCAGGTGTACAAAAACGAGCTAGTTTTCGAGTTATTAATTTTTAAAGTTGACTAATTTAACATGGAAGTTCCATTTCTCCATGTTAAATTAGAGAACTTTAAAAATTAATTACTCGAAACCTAGCTCGTTTTTGTATACCTGATATTTTACCTACTGATAGGGGATGTAGAGGAGAACATTTTAATTTTTTTTCATAATTTTTATGAATGGGATTATTTTAGTATTGGGCCAGCTGAACCGTATTATCTCAACCTTAATTTATTTAAAAACCGGCGTCTACAGTATTATGATTATTTAAGTATGCTATAATTCTATTATTTAATTCCAATGTGCTTTTTTGCTTTTTTCTTTCGTCATCGATAGTATAATCATAACATCTAGTCTATGGACTAAAAAAAAAATATTATTATAATTATATTATGTAGTATTCATTATTAAGTTATTTATGTTTTTGTAGACAACAATTTTGAAATATAAAAAAATGTTGAAAACATTCCCCGCATGATGTTCAGCATAAAACTAAAAATTATACATAAAACATTTTATTATTTTTTAATTAATTATATATTATAGGTATATTACATCTTACTATTAATTGCCAGTTTTACTGTCTAATGTATAATACTGTACATATAATATCTTTAATTTTATTACTGAATTTAAAAACAAAATCTGATTTTTTTAAATTATTTTTTATTAATTTTACAGTATACTTAATGTAATAAATTGATTTTCCTGTCTTGAAAATTTAAATATCAATATTTTTTCTTGCTCGTACATCAGTACATCGTCTTAAAATCTGGTATATATATATTTTTTTTTACAAGAAAAAGTAGTGACAAAAATATTGTAACTACATAATTAAGATTTACAACTATAAGAAATTTGCTGCAACTTCTCAAGTAAAAAAATTGTATAGGAATAGTATGTGAAATAATATGGGATAATGTATGGGCATACCCACACTGTTCTTATACCAAAAGTATGTGCATAAAGTATGGGGAAAATGACCGATTTTCCTATACTTATGCCTATACTCTTCTCCTACACTTGTGCCTATACTTTTGCACACACCATGGTACTATAATGGTACCCATACTTCTGCCCACACCAAATAATGGTATAGGCAAAAGTATGGGTAGAAAACTTATTTCCACTATCCTGTACTCTAATTAAATAAAAATTGCACAATTATTTTATTTTTATTAATTAAAATTTATTGGTTCATCAAAAAGGTACAATTAAACAACATATAAACAAAACAGATAACATAGTAAAATTAATCAACATTATTCCAATATAGAAATAAAATAGTCAGTAAAAACAAATATTATAATTTATTATATTATGAAGAAAAACATTATTTTTAATAAACAATACTTTATTTCTTATATTTCCTTCTAAGCATAATACAATAATCGGTAGAAACTACAGGTTCTGGGTAGACTCCCGGCAGCTTGGCTCTGATGATTCCAACGGAAGAGGTTTGCCATACCATATCCACAATCAATCTGTAATGACAAACATTACGTTAAAAAACATGAAATAAAATTACACAAAGTTACGTCCGATAATTTATTTTGACGTAAATCAAACAATAAACATATGTGTTCTATAATGCAGCTACGAGTCAGTACTTGACCAAGAATTAGCCTCAGGGACACATTTCTACCATAACAAACTGAGGACACAATTTAGTTTTGTGCGGTAATAGTATTTGTTACAAGGCAGCCATCTTGGTTCATGATGTAGCGACGACTCCCGAGTCAGAAGTTGACCAAAAAAACAGTCTCCGGGAGACATTGCCATGATAACGTGCTGAAAATACAAGTCAGTTTGTGTCTGGTAGCAGGTTACTTTAAATGGCAGCCATTTTGTTTACAAAATTCAACGATGAGTCAATACTTGACCAACTAACAAATTCAGAGATACATTGCCATGATAATGTACTAAAAATTCAAGCAAGTTTGTGTCTGGTAGCAGTTTACTTTAAATGGCAGCCATGTTGGTTTTATAATGTAGCGACTAGTCAGTACGTAACAAAGAAACTGCCTCCGAGACACTTTGCCATCATAACGTACTAAAATGCAAGTGAGTTTGTGTCTAGTTGAAGGTTAAGCTGAATGGCAGCCATCTTGTCTAAATTTAATAGCGACTAGTCAGTACGTAACAAAGAAACTGCCTCCGAGACACTTTGCCATCATAACATACTGAAATGCAAGTGAGTTTGTGTCAAGTTGAAGGTTCCGCCAAGTGGCAGCCATCTTGTCTAAATTTAATAGCGACTAGTCAGTACGTAATAAAGAAACTGCCTCCGAGACACTTTGCCATCATAACGTACTGAAATGCAAGTTAGTTTGTGTCTAGATGAAGGTTGAGCTAAATGGCAGCCATCTTGTTAAATTTAGTAGCGACAAGTCAGTACGTAACAAAGAAACTGCCTCCGAGACACTTTGCCATCATAACGTACTGAAACGGAAGTGAGTTTGTGTCTAGTTGAAAGTTCCGCTAAATGGCAGCCATCTTGTTAAATTTAGTAGCGACAAGTCAGTAAGTAACAAAGAAACTGCCTCCGAGACACTTTGCCATCATAACGTACTGAAATGGAAGTGAGTTTGTGTCTAGTTGAAAGTTCCGCTAAATGGCAGCCATCTTGTTAAATTTAGTAGCGACAAGTCAGTACGTAACAAAGAAACTGCCTCCGAGACACTTTGCCATCATAACGTACTGAAATGCAAGTTAGTTTGTGTCTAGATGAAGGTTGAGCTAAATGGCAGCTATTTTGTTTAAAATTAGTAGCGACTAGTCAGTATGTAACAAAAAAACTGCCTCCGAGACGCTTTGCCATCATAACGTACTGAAATGGAAGTGAGTTTGTGTCTAGTTGAAAGTTCCGCTAAATGGCAGCCATCTTGTTAAATTTAGTAGCGACAAGTCAGTACTTAACAGAGGAAGAGCCTCCGAGACACTTTGCCATCATAACGTACTGAAATGCAAGTGTGTTTGTGTCTAGTTGAAAGTTCCGCTAAATGGCAGCCATCTTGTCTGAATTTAGTAGCGACTAGTCAGTATGTAACAAAGAAACAGCCTCCGAGATATTTTGCCATAATAACGTACTGAAATGTAAGTTAGTTTGTGTCAAGTTGAAGGTTACGTTAAATGGCAGCCATTTTGTTTACAAAATTCAGCAGTGAGTCAGACCAGCTAACAACCTTGACAAACATTGCCATGATAACGTACTGAAAATACAAGTTAATTTGTGTCTGGTAGCAGTTTACGTTAAATGGCAACCATGTTGGTTTTATAATGTAGCGACGAGTCAGTACTACTTGATCAAGGAACACCCTCCGAGAAACACTGCCATAATGACTTACAGTAAATAGTGAAAACAAAAGTTTGTGTCTGGTACTCACCATTCTTTATGACTACGATGAGGTCCTGCAAGGAGGCGTAGCTGCCCTCTATGATCTCACCCCGCATCTCTCGCCTCCCTTCCAGCTGCAACATCCGCTTCACCACCCTCACGCCAAAGTGCAACCTGCAAGGTTGGATAGGATTATTGTAATTACAATAATGCATCAAACCAGTAGAAATGTTAAATTTGTCTGCACGTACACCACGTAGCCCGGTAACGGATCCCCTTAAGACATTTCGCACTTTTAACAATTTTTATCTGCCATATTTAGGGTTCTTAAATTTTTGAAAAAATATTAACATGTTCAATAGAATGTAGCAATTGAGTTTATCCATAATTTTAGTTCCATATCAGAGCATCTCTTGAGTAAAAAAATAATTTGTGTGGTGGGATATGAAAAAAAAATAAGAAACAATTTTCTTTTTTAACTTTTTTTGCCTATAAAGAGCCTAAAAGCAGTTCGGAACCAAAAGAGAGCTAAAATCCAAAACTGGGCTGTGCACTGTACAGTACAGATTATGTAATGTGTTATGGTATGCATACAGTAAACATGCGAGTCAATATACAACAAGCACATAATCGTTTTTGATACATTAATAATAAAGAACAAGATCCTATATAGACTTACCGTTTATGTGAGCAAAGCTCCACTCGCTGAAGCTGTATGCATACCATGCAGTTTGGCCGTACTAGTTGACATCATCATCCAGGAGACACCTGAAGTGATTGAAAAAATGAAATTATAATGTGTCCCATGAATACTCAAAACAATATAATATGAAGTATGAATTAGTAACTTACCGATATAACGAGCCAGAATGCAGTTTTTAGCATTTCTTTTCTCATAAATAGACAGAAATTCACGACAAATTGAAGAACAGACGCCATCTCAAAACTTTCTCTTTGAGAGCGTTACAATAACAAATAAACAGCTGACGCATCTGTAGCCAATCACAAGACAGGGAAAAAAAATTCAACTCGCGCGGCGCGGAATATATGAAGTGGTAGAAAACAACTAAAGTATAAGAAAGATTTTGAGTTGCGGATTATTTATTAAATCGATCGAAATTATATTAAAATAAAAAAAAATAAATAAAAAAAAAATAAAAATTATAATTACAGAAAACGATATATATAAAAATTTGACATAACAAAAGATAAATATATAAACATACGATTTTATTATTCTCGCAATTAAATATATAATTAAATTAGTTGCAAAAGGCATGGGATAAATTAAATTATGTTTTATTTACTAATTCAAAAAAATTATACCAATTAAACATTAATTAAGTACCGTGTATATACTAGACAAAATTATTCTAAGTCCAATATTGGACTTTAAAATTTTTCACCACCCAATGATGGTATAGGCAAAAGTGTAGGCACAGTTTTGATAATTTTATAGTATAGGTAAAAGTGTGGTCACAGTTCTCACAAAATAAAATAAAGGGGTGCCTATA
Organism: Siphlonurus alternatus; assembly: GCA_949825025.1. Classification (NCBI taxonomy): domain Eukaryota; kingdom Metazoa; phylum Arthropoda; class Insecta; order Ephemeroptera; family Siphlonuridae; genus Siphlonurus; species Siphlonurus alternatus. Next base: position 16,172,332 of record OX463778.1, read on the forward strand.
CTTCTGACCACACCATATTTTTATCAAATATTTCGTGCCTATACAATACCTATACATACTCAATGCATTTACCTACCTCTTTCTATCAAATCCCATACTATTTCCTATACGTCCCATACTTATACCTATACATTATTTTTACTTGAGTTTTCATCGAATAAAATTAAAATCCACGTCCCTGTTTCAAAAAAATCGCGCATCATGAAACTAATAAAAATAATATAAAGTTGGTTAATAGATGAATTACTTGATTCAACTAAAATTATTTACTCAAAGCTTTATTTATTACTTATTACGTTAGTGCAGCACGTACTGCAAGTATTGAAAATAAATTAAAAAATGGGGTGCAAAAAATATAAAATTTTAAAAAAATTGCATCAGGCCATACATTCTCTATAATAGTATTTTTTAATAATTTTTTCCCTAAAAAGGGGGCGTGTCCTTAAAAAAAACGCACCTGCGGCGGGCAATTGGGGGGCCATGCCCCCCGAACCCCACAAATCCTGGCTATGCCACTGCGTGAGTTCGATCCCAGCCATGCACCGCCAAACTTTTCACAAGTGGCGGTTGCTAAAGAACACCCACTCGTGCATCCGGGAGGTAATTGATGGCATCCTCCATCAATTGCCAGCCATCCTGACTGAGGTTTCCTCAGTTACAACCAGGCGAATGCTGGGATGGATTGCTTAGACCATGGCCGCCCCGGTTTAGAAGGGACCCACAAAAGTAGGCTCTAAGAAGAGCCGGGAGGTTAAATTCAGTCTCTTAATTGTGGCCAGTACCCTATACTAGGGTTCAGTTGAAAAGCTAAGCTAATATCACTCATTACCTTTTTTTATTTGGTTCAATGTTTGAATTAAAATTTAATATTACTTAATATTAAATGAATTAATATTTGAATACAATATTATAAATTAATGTTTATGTAACTTTTCATTATAAAAAAAATTAAGCCACGCCCCTTTTTCCCAAAAAGTCGCACTTGCTCTGGCGAGAATTTTGGACCTTCAGGCCTCTATCTGAAGTGCACTGGTAAGAGATATAAACTACCTTCATCACTGTGTACAAGTAACATTACACTACTTGGATTGTACTAAAACTCACCTTTAACAAGCATCCGTCTTTCTGTTACTGTCTTCGGCTGCATATACTTTGGATACTTGTTGAAGATTGTAGGAACTGCAAACGTTTGTAGCCTTCGGGGTCCAGTAGTTGAAATATAGCAGTCACTAGTAAAATGATTGCTACACACGAGAGATTTCTGTCTTGGTTCCCAGCTAGAACCTGAAATTAGACAACGTAGTTTATTAATATGAACTGTACAGAGTAAATATGAGCTTGACATTTTCCATCAAACTTCGCAAGAAATTGCAAGGATACGTAAATAACTCTAATGCATGCTTAGTTATTTCCTATAAATATTTAGCATTTTATGTTACCAAGATTTTAGTTGTAAAAAAATTTTGTGCGTGTATTTTAACTAAAAATGTTTTAATGAACTATTGTATTATAATTATAATTGGATAACCTAACCTGTAGTCTGTTTTTAGAATAAATATAATAAATAAATAAATAAGACTAAAAATAGTATGCATGCATATGATACTAGCTGTGAATGCATATTATTATAGTAATTTTATATACCAATAGGTATGATATTGCTGGAAAGGAACAAGTTGGAGCCGTCTATCCATCAAGCATATCACCTTGTTAAAAGATGACAGTCTGTTGATAGTTGTGCTCTTTTCCAGCAATCCTGATTCATATAATGCACCATAGTTCATAATATAATTATGCATTATACTGTATACATACGTTACTTTGCAAATATTTTTAATATCTTATGCATACTGTATGCATATTCATACGTCTGGATATAACACTGTGTGTCTGCTGAAAATTGGAGGGGCCAGTCAGGGATCCCTGCATATATGGTCCATCCTTACGTATAAAATGCCAATAAAAGACTGTATTATGTATTAGAAACATTGACTAATATATTTACAGTGTTTTTAGCACAAACCAATGCATGGTGTTCAACAAATAAATTAACTGTGAGCATAAAGAAAACTCAGAAAACCGGGATCACATGCAAACTCCAGTGCTCACTGTTTCTTCCCCCTTCCCCTGTTGGTGTATGCATACACACCACAGAAAATAATGCTTCACATTTTTTTCCCGCTAAATTCAGAGTACATAATACACTCACCTATCGTCTGTCCTCGACGAGAAATGTTTTGGAGCCATTTCTCTCGACGCGGCAGATCACTGGGAAATTCGTGCAAACCAAGTGGCCTTCCATCCGTCCCAACCTCGCCAGATTTTGAACCACATAATGGAACACAGCACGTTTTTCGGTTATCTTTCTTCGACAAAACCTTTTCTGTGTTCATATCTAAAATTTTACTTTCTTTAATAACTGTATTCTCAAAATTTCTGACGAAAAATCAGAAATTATGCCGAAATTTTGACATCCTCCTATCTAAAACAATGGAGAATTATAGGGCGTATTCGAGAATAAATCTGTCTTCTCCGACAGATAAGTCACAGATAAAGGAAGTGACGTCACACACTCAGTCCGTCAGATATTTTAAAAAACACTTTTTCTAAACCGATAGACACGCCCATGATAGTTGGCTCCGCCCCCACAGATGTTTGGCGAGTTATTTTGTTTAGTACCATAAAAATGGATGGATTAATTAAATTATTGTTGCTGCAGCGGTTTTAATTGCTTACGACAGTTTCTGTGCTCATTATTTGTGTGAAGAAGAAAATAATCAGCTCCCAAACTCCCGCGATTACGCTTTTCGACTCTCACAATTAGTTGTACACAGGGTTATTCTCCTATTGTTATCGGGTATACGCGCATCAGAAAAAGTGGACATTTTCTTTGTTGGGGATACGTAACTCAATGTTAAAATCAATTTTTTCGATACTTTTTATGAAGCTCCAGAGGATTTACATTCTTAACCAAATGCACCAAGGGGTTTTAAAGGGTGAAAAGAACGATTTTTGAGACGATGGAGACCTTCACTTAGTGAAATCATTGATTATAAAGCATTAAAAGTTGGACGCTTCTGATTGGCTGATCAGAATTTGTTGATTTTTTCAGTTGCAAATTCCTATTGTTGAAAATTTGCGCTTGGTCCCTGTATAAATAATTAATATTTTTGAAATAAATTAATATAACAATTTATAACACTATTTTCTACCATTTATGATTTTTTAAATAATTTTTATGGTGTAAAAAGTATTTTTTTAAATTAAAATATGGGCAAGCAAAGTGGTTTTTTATTGCAGCTCTCTGATTGGTTGAAAAGTGGACATTCTTTAACCAATGATATCGCTCGAAAATTTTCAACAATTAAAATTTCAGCCAATCAGAAAAAAATCAACAACTTTATTTTGGCCAATCAGAGCAATTCCAAATGACCACTTTTAAGCCAATCAGAATTCAGTATTTAGCGCCATAAGCCAGACAGTGGCGCGTATACCCTCTATTATAGGAGAATAGCCCTGGTTGTACATTTCCTCGCCATGGCGCTATTTCCACTCTTCTCGTTTATCGCTGCCGCCGCAGCGAGAAGCGGGAGGACTCTTGCTGATGGCGCGCTCTGGTGGTAGAAAGACGGGCGTGACGACTTCCGCCAGATCTGGACTCGCAGATTTTCTTTAAAAACACGGATAAGCTTCTCCGACATATCGGAGCGACTTCTCGAATACGCCCATAATTTCGACCGCTCGCTGGTGGCGCCGCGACACACTCTGGTGGGCGTTTTCTTGTACTTTGTTGGCTCGCAAATTTAAACTCACGCGACAGACATTGAACAATGTTTTGTAAAAACATTGCGCGCAGAAGACTCTGATGTCCACAATACATAATAATATTTTATTGGTGACAGCAGTTTGTTCTTTTTTTTCTTTCAGTCTGTAAGGTAGAAAATCCTGATTGCAATTTAGCCAGAGTTTTCTACATAAATGTCTGCATAATTTAAAAAAAATATATTCTATATGTAAAAAGTTAAATAATAATACAGGACAGATCAGGATTTAGTAATATTGCCTTATAGCTTTATAATACTGTACGTATTGTGGATGTATGGATAAAGACATTTCTCTTTGCTGCTCTTAATGATGGCTATACTGTATTCTGAACAGTACAGTACATACAGTACATAAGAAAACTTCAAATCACTCGCATGCATTTTATCGATAGTATTATATGGAAAAGTCTTCCGGAATCCATCAAGAAGAGTAATAGAACGCTTTTAACCTCACTTGATTCTCTGCACTAATTAAGCAAGTCTGTGCCTATAAAAAAAAACAAGGATATATTATATTAACGTAATTTAACTTGAGCTCGATGCGTCATGATTTTGATGCACAAGCTGTGAAGTCCCATACTTCAAGTGAATTATATCACGTGTTGAATTTCAATATGCTTCTTATGATCGCTAAATATGGACACTATTGAATTTTACTGTATCAAGGGTGCATGGTTCGCGTCATAAATATCACGTATGCACTGGCTGAAATTTGATCATGTAAATCCACCTTTAAACCCGTCATTGTTTCATATACTGTTATTCAGTGTTACAGTAAGATAGTATATAATAATTTCTCCTACGGTAAATATTGAAATTGGATTTGTGATTGAATGACGCGGATCATTATACAACGTAACATGCACGCATGCACTCTGGAAAGTGGCGGGTATCAGCTCAGACCAGTATACTGCGGCACGCCGTGACGCCCGCACGAAGTTATCAGTGACAGCGGGCAAGCCGCCTTGCGTCACAACGCCACGCGTTCAAACTTGAACTTCAATATTTACTTTCATTTATGTATGAACCAAATACAAAGCCGAAAATTGGAGATAAGAAAAATAGCTTGGGAGGTATAATTCATCCATCTAAAATAAATAAAATATTTTATAAACATATGGTAATAATATTATTATAATATTTATGATTGGCATGCAGTAAGATTTTATAACTTTATAATAATTTAACTTTGTTAAATTTGATGCAGGCATTTTTTAAATATACGATATTATTATACACATGGCATAAATAAGTAATATAATGTTTTACAAAACTAGAGTATTTCATCATGTAAGGCAAGTTTTATTAATACGCTAACTGAGCAAAGGTTGAGCGTGGCGAAGTGCATTGACCGGTTCTCGTTAAATCACCGAAGTCAAGCTACGTCGATCGTGGTAAGTACTTAGATGGGTGACCGTTTCAAGTAAAAATTACGTTGCTCCCTCCCTAGGGTAAATTTATCTCGCTTTCCACCCAGTGCAGTGAAGCACTTGTGTGTGGTTCCCCAGGTTTTGGACATCACTTTAGTTTTAGAGGTGTCCGTCCTGACTGAGGTTTCCCACGCCCTCAGTCTCACCTCAGTTCCTGCAAGTCACTTTTGTTGTAGATGTACATTTTAGCATTTCTCGTTAAATGATATGAATGTTATCATTCAATTCAAGTACATAATACTAGACTTGATTAATATATTTATGTTGAACTTCATAAAACATAATTACAACCTCTAATAATATTCAATAATAATAATAATATTGTTAATATTCAATCTTATTGTTAGTATTAAGAGTACACATCCACAGTTCTAGTTAATCTTGGCATATTAAATATAAATTTTAATAATATCCTTGACGCCATTTTACCCTTTCGGGTGTGGCCAGGTATTTAACCTTGTGTGTAAGAGTTATCTTGCGACCATGCTGGGGCTTACCAGGCTCCCAGAACCCTTTCCTGCACTCTTCTGGGCTCCTACTACCAGATCTGTGCAGCCTGCAATGGTAGTGCAATACTGCAGGACAGCGGAGTATAGACATCCATAAGATGCCTTCCTCCTACCAACTCCATAATCTAGTAGTCAATCACACCCAACTCAGTCACAAAAAGTCTGCCGGGTTCGGGAATTGAACCGGGGACCTCTCGGACCAAAGTCAAGTGCTCTAACCACTACACTACAGAGCAGGTCAAATTTATTGCTTTATATTTTGCAGGATTTGTAAAGGATATATTTTTTTTTTAGTTACACTACTCCATTTTATATAGTTGAAAGTTAAAAGCATAAAATATATAGTTTATAGCATGAGAAATAATAAAATAATGATAAATATATATCTTTTCATAGGTGAAATTAAATACTTTCTAACATTTATAAAGCACTCCAATATAACTATATAGATATTTTTTACCTTAATATATCATCATACCATCAACATGTTTATTCCGTTTAAGATGGGAATCTATAGTTAATCCAAGATATTTGTAATAATCAACTCTGGGACTTTTATTACGAATAAACTAAATTATAAAAAAACGCGAATATTAACTAAATCTTCTTAAAGCTAAAGTTGAAAAAAAAAGTTATTTCATACATCAAGATATGTGTGCTCTTTAATACTTGTTACTTGTAATACTTGTTACTTTTTGAATGTTGAAACGTATAATACCATGAAGTATGATAACATTACCGTATCACTTATTATCAGTTTAGAGTACAACAATGATGTAACAAAGTACTTGTTTCCAAACACTGTTTGTTGTGACACCTTTGGTATATAAGTACTGAGTAGCGGCAGGCGGTGCACTATTATAGTGCAGTTCTTGGAGTGAGATGGAGAACCGGTTCGAGGTTCATCGTGCGGCGCCTCCGGACCCGGCGGTTAACATGGAGACCAGCTTCAACGGAGGTACACATACTGGCGCCATGAGCCCGAGGCGCCGCTCGCTGGCCCAGATGACCCGCGAGGCACTTCCCAGATTGGATAACTACCGTAATCTGATGTCCGTGTCTGCGGCCCATAGACCTACCATAGGCGAGCTGTACGAAGGCGAAGTTGAAGTGAAGGTACATATTACCTGAAAAATTCAGGGGACAGTTCATCTAGCAATTAAGTTGTTACATTTTACGTTAAAATTTAAAGAAACGACGCACACTCGTAAAATGAGATATATAAATTTTTATCTGCGGCTAAATCGGGTAAAAATACTAAAAATGCCAAATAGAGCTGATCGAAAAGTTCATTTTTGGTTGTATAATTTATTAATCGATTATTGAGAAGCTCCAACTAGCAAATACTGCATGCATCAGCGAGTTCAAATGTACACGGAACAGCGCGAAATTACTGTACCAATAGCTCTGTTCTCTCTACATCGCTCCGTAGAGATTAATTTGTTAAGAGAAAAATAGTATTTTATTTTTTCATGCCAATTCTATACGGCACAAAATTTTGAATATTGTTTTTATACAATGCAAAATGAAATTTCTTGTATCTTGCAATTAATTAAATTATGCCGCATGCTCTTCATTAAAAGCATCATAAAAATTTACTTAGAGTAGTACCGCTAGGTTAAAAGATAGCCATAAATAAATTAAGGGATAATGATATTATATAATATATAGAACATGTCACCATGCGCGGAATTTTGATTGGCCGAGAGAATCATCTCGACAATTTTGATTGCATGCAATTAATTACTTAGGAGCCACTGCCCGATGCCGGACACGCGTTTGGTCACCACGTGAAGCTGGGATGGATCCAGGGGGTGCTCATCTCTGTGATGCTCAACATCTGGGGGGTGATGCTCTTCCTGCGAGTCTCCTGGATCGTCGGAATAGCTGGGATCGGTATGTTCTCTCTTTTACATTCTTAAAAATCGAAGTTGAAAACGCTGTGGCGTCAGAACAGAATGATAAAAATTGCCTCCGACCTTTTTTTGGGTAATTTCTGTTTCTGTTTCTGTTTTTTTTTTTTTTTTTTTTTAATTAACAGACAATTTGTTTGTCTTCAATTTTGAGATAATATAAATATCAGTTGAAAAAAAGGCATATCCATTCCAAGTTTTTTACTACAAATTGTCAATAAAAATGTATAACATGCACGTACAGTACAGCCACAATCAAATTTAATAGGACAAGCCATTACGTTACACCAAAATAGTTCTGTATACTACTCTTTTTTGACTAACACTGAATATTAATTGTTTCAGGTTTAACATTGATTATCGTCCTGATTTCTTTGATCGTATGTACTGTAACTACACTCTCCTTATCTGCAATCAGTACAAACGGAGAAATTAAAGGAGGCAAGTAATCTAATGAAAAATCACACCAGTCCATTTTATATTAACACAAATTTCCACAGGTGGTATTTACTACATCATATCAAGATCTCTCGGACCCGAGTTCGGTGCCTCAGTAGGTGTGGTGTTTGCATTCGCTAACACAGTAGCCGCATCCATGAACACCATTGGTTTCTGTGACTCACTCAATAACTTGCTTCGTGAATCTGGATACAAAATTATTGATAATGCACAAAATGATACTCGTATTATTGGAACTATTGCTTTGGTTATAATGATTGTAATCTGTGCTGTTGGAATGGATTATGAGATCATAGTAAGTATATCAGATTACCAATAATAGATTTAATAGATTTATTCAGTTCATTTGGCTAAACAAATAGCATAGAACAAGTCATATATACAGTCATAATAACATCACAACAAAACATACAACAAAAAAGAAAAACATAAATATATATTATATACACATGAATAACTAGTTAGCCAAGTAGCACATTACTTTTTTTGTAAAAAATCTTTAATGCTATAATAAAACAAATTCATCATAAGACATTTAAATAATTCTTTTTTAAAACATGCAAATGATCCAGAATTTTTTATATAATCAGGTTAACAATTAAATATAAGAGGCACAATGTAGCCAGGATTATGACCACATAATGATAACTTATTTTATTTGCAAATTTTCGCGTTGTCGCGTCCCGTAATTATGTATATTAATGTTATTACTAAATAACTCTGGATTCTTCTTGGCAAATTTAGCACATATATTATAAAAACACATGGAAGAGGCAAAATATCCAATTTTTTAAATAGGCTAATACATGACGTAGGCAAAGGCACACCACACATAGTACGAATGAGACGTTTCTGCAATGAATTACAAAGACGCGCGGAAGATGCTTTAGGAGAGTTTTCCCAAAAATAAAAGCATATTGTAACAATAGGAATAATACACAGATTTTAAGACTGAATCAGACACAGTATTATGCAGGGAATGAAGCAAATAAACCTCTTTGCGTAACTTTGAATTGAGTGCATTATAATGATCATACCAATTCAAATTTTCGGATAGACGGAGACCTAAAATGTATAAATGTACTTACAGTTTAAGTTTTAATTTAAAATAAAAATATATTTTGTTTGTTTTCAGGCTCAAGACGTGCTTTGTGTTGTTATCGTAGCTGCAATTATCGACTACATTATTGGAGTCTTCATTGGACCTATAAGTAACGTTGAAATTGCTCAAGGATTTATTGGACTTAAAGGTATTTGAAATACAATTAATGGTGGGAGTGATTCAGAAGATTAAGGAGGGATTTAAGAAGTTTTTTTTATTATTTGTTAGTCTTACTATATATAACTCATTATGAGATCTTTTTAATTGAAATATAAATCTAAACATTCTAACTATATAGATCAATAGGAAACTGAATAAGTTATCAAAATATTAACAGTATAATATAAAACCCCCAATATTCCAGGTTTATAAAATAAATATAAACAAATTAATATTATAAATATGTTAAAAATATCTTCTTTTTTTTCAGTCTCAATATATGCTGATAATTGGGCTCCAGACTTCAAATTCAGCCAGGGACAACAACAAACTTTCTTCAGCGTGTTCTCCCTTTTCTTTACGTCGGTGACTGGTGTTCAGGCTGGTGCCAATATTTCAGGAGACCTCAAGGTATAGGCTCGAGGACAGGAAGTTAGAGCATGTCTGTTTACATGTCATATTTTTTGTATTGTATTTATTTATTACACATAAAGAACCGTGAGGTACAAAGTGTTTACATTGCTAATACCTGTAATAAGAACATTTTTATAATGGACAACATACATTTTATGAAAAAATTTTATTGCAGAAATGAATAGAGGGCACTAAATTATGCTATATACTCTGAATTTTCTCAGATTTTTTTGAAACCCAGAACTATTTTTAAATAATTATTGAAAGTGCGGCCACGCCCCCTGGAGGCGTCAATAGGCGTCCAGTCTCTATCCTTTTTATTAAGAATTCAGGGGTGCCAACTGAAATCACAGGACTTTCAATAATTATTTAAAAATAGTTCCGGGTCTCAAAAAAATCTGAAACAATTCAGAGTAGCGTAATTTGGTACCTTCTATTCATTTCTGCAATAATTTTTTTTCATGTATGTTGTCCATTATACAATTTAGCTAAATGAATCCACATAGAAATCTATTTTATGTTTTATTTTTTACTTATATGGAAATAGTAAACTTTGACCTACTGATTTGGTCGCAATGTTCTAACTGAAGGAAACTCATATCACTCGTATGCTGATTTTAGTGGATTTTGACATCATTGTACAACGACGTTTCCTCGCAGATTTAACGCTAAAATATCAGAACCGTGATTTTTTTTAATTGTCAAGAGACAGTTAAAAAAAAATCGCGATTAAACACCTAAACCTAAATACCTAAACTGATCTAGGGCTACTATTTTAATACTGGAAAGTTTAAAAGGTTGGTGACATTGATTAATTTTAAATTCGTAAACAGGATTTGTGTAAGGAGTTAACAACTCGCGATTGAAAAATTGCTCCGTAGGATATTACGTGCGCCCAATCTTTTCTTATAGTAGTAAATAGTAGGACAAAGGTTGATGACGTTGATATGAAGGTCTGGGTCAACGTTGACCGTTTTCACCACTAGAAGGTAATATTGCCGTGTTACTGATTACATTTTTGATCACAATTCGTCTATGCTTCTATTTTTACTGAGAAAAAAAGATCAAAAATTGCATTGATTAGGGATATTTTTTCAAACGAGGTACATCATAACATCATTGAATAATTTGTTTTGATATTGTACTCTTTGCTTCTGACTACCCTTAATTGTTATGTCTATTCAGGACCCTGAGTCTGCAATCCCGAAGGGCACGCTGTTGGCCATCGCAATCACGATGGCTTCATACTTCCTGTTCGTACTGCTGGTGGGCGGCGGAGAGTTGAAGCAGGCGAGCGGCATCGTGTCTGAGATTGCAGACGGCTCTTTTATGAACTGCACCTTCCGTACCTGCAATTATGGACTGCAGAACGACTATTCGGTGAGAAAAAAATCAGGGTCTATATTTAATTGCTTTAATTAAAGTACTCAGCTGTTGGAAGAATAACAAAACAAGTTGGTATTCTCTAAAAATAGTTCAAATTATCTCCATATCGAACCGACATCCAAAAATTTCTTTTCTTCTACTTATCTTATTATTCACTTGAAGTCTAAATGCCACGAATAAACGTTATGAAACCCTAATTTAAAAAAAAAATCTTTCAGAACAGGGTTGACCATGGCCTTAGAATCCATCTCTACCTGATGTGTCTGAGCGGAGATTGATTCTCAGTCAAGATAGACGCTACAACTTTTGTCAATATGAATAATTTGACTAACTTTCAGCTTCTGTCACCCTGCAATAAATCATTTAAAACAATGATCTCCCTTTAATTTGAAGGTTCCATGAGACTAATAATATTCAATGGAGGGTATTAGTTTTACTCATCTCTCTCGTTCTCTATCCCCAGGTGATGCAACTGATGTCCATATGGGGACCCTGGATCTACGCGGGGTGCTTCGCAGCCACCCTCTCCACGGCCTTGACCAACCTTCTCTCCGTGCCCCGCCTCATCCAAGCGCTCGGCAACGATCAGATTTATCCCGGAGTGATCTTCTTCTCCAAAGGCTACGGCTCCAAGGGAGAGCCCTACCGCGGCTATGTCCTCACCTTCATCGTGGCTCTGATCTTTATTCTCATCGGTGAGTGGTATCTCTGTCTAACTAAGTCAATAAACTAACGCCCTCTATAATTTCAGCTGATCTGAACGCCATTGCCAACCTGGTGTCCAACTTCTACCTGGCTGCTTACGCGTTCATCAACTTCTGCACGTTCCACGCGGCGCACATCAAGCCACTCGGTTGGCGTCCCAGCTTCAAGGTAATCACTCCACACCTGTGTTACCTGTGATCACATTCTAATAAATATTTGTGTTGCAGTACTACAACAAGTGGCTCAGTCTTTTCATGACGTTCGTTTGCATCGCCATCATGTTCCTCATCGACTGGTTGACGGCGCTCATTACTTACTTGATTATTGCCGTGCTGTATTTGGTTGTCGTGTACCGCAAACCCGGTGAGTTATGCAACCCGCAATACAGAGGAGATAGAAAAGTTGCATACATGTCAGGGGCATGTTCATGCATTTTTGTCTTCTTAAAGTTTGCTCATTTTTTGCAGAATTAGAAAATAATTTCCAATATTTAAACATTAAAGCAAATCTCAATAATACTAAATAATAATAGGCATCAGCAAATCTAAATTAAAATCACAGTAATTGGAAATATTGAAATTTATAATTGAACCTTCTTTGTTGCAGACGTGAACTGGGGAGCGTCCACGCAGGCGCAGACGTACAACACGACCCTGAGTGCCGTGTACCAACTGAACCAAATCGGCGACCACGTCAAGAACTACCGGCCCCAGATTGTCGTACTGGCCGGTCACCCTTCCTCGAGGCCGGCGCTACTCGACTTCGCCAACCTTATCACTAAAAACCTTTCACTGCTCATGTGTGGACACGTCTGTACGGTAAGAAAACATATATTGTAAATGACGGCGAAATATGGATTTCATAATTAATTATGTACTTCAAGCGTTATTTTTTCATCAGACACTTGGCAATTGAAGTGCTGAAGTTCTAAAGTGAAAGACGTTCATACATGTTAGAAATTCAACACAATCTCTTCCAGCCTTAGAAAATACAATAAAATAAAGACTTAGCGCGTATACTTTAACTGCTGTAACGTTTTCACAGTGAAATACAGATATCTTTGAACACGGGATTATTTTAATTATTGGTGGACAGAGTTTATCACTTTGACATACTGTAAATAACACAAATTATGCGTTAATTAAACCCACTGGGTTTTCTATTAGTTTTTCTTTGCAATAATTTCATTTTAACTCGATTTTAAGGATTTTTTTTCTATATTAAAAATTATTACTACAATAACACAAATTATGCGTTAATTAAACCCACTGGGTTTTCTATTGGTTTTTCTTTGCAATAATTTCATTTTAACTCGATTTTAAGGATTTTTTTTTCTATATTAAAAATTATTACTATTATACATACTTCAAGTTTCTTAAATATTTTGAGAGTTATAAATATTAAAGACAGGTAGAAAAACTCAAAATAAAATTAAAAATATTTCAAAAATTTACTACAAAAATTGTAACTTATTTTTTAACTACATTTGGCAACGGTGAACTATTGCATCATTGATGCAATAATTATACTTTAAGTCGCAAATTTTTTTCTGGCAGTAGTTCATATCTTATCGGCTTATAACAGTGAAAACAAAGTTGCTGTGTTTTATCTTTAGAATATTGCAACAAACACAACAACAAACTTGATAAATTCCAACGCAAGAAACTAAAAACGTTAACTGTGGGTGGTCGCTTGAAGAGAATAATGTCGCCTAAAATTTTAAAGCAACAAAATAAATCCCTCGAATTGAAATTAATTTAAAGTTTTCCCCGATTCACCCACATAACAAACTATTAGACATTATAGAAGATTATTTCATCCTAGCATTTATGGAGCATGGAATAATTTATTTTTGAGATAAAAACACGTCAATAGATTTTAGATAGAACGTGTTAAAAAAACATGCAATTCCTATAAACTATTAATTTTCACGTGTGCTTATTATTTAATCCTGCCTTTAACGAAATAGTGATTACAATTTGACTCTGTGACGTCACGACGACGTCATCACACCAATGGAAAAACTCGGTGATGTCATCGTGACATCACAAAATCAAAATTCCAATTTCCATATCAATAAAAAGGGGCAAGTAACAGGTGAAAATTGTACGTATCAGGTGAAAGAAAATAAATATAATTACATTTTGTGTATAAAATGTTGTCAAAAGTTTTATTATGCTTCCTTAAGAAAAGATTGGTGGCCTTCTGACATAAAAACGTATTGATTTTATCATGCAGTCACGTAGAACTTGCCAATTAACTTTTTCAGCACAGTTTATACATAGTAACTAAAGGTGAATTCTCCATGATCTGAAAAATATAAAATAAAAACATAAAGAAACTGTTATGTCGGTGAGACATCGGAAAGAATATTTTCAATCTAGTTATAAGAAGTAACTTTTCCATGTGTCTAACCTGTTAACTCAGGAGTAGAACCTATAGACATAGACCGAGGGTGGCCAGGAAAGGCCACCCTAGTGTAAATAAGGTGCCTGACGACCCTAAGGATGAAAAGCTAGAGACGCTAGAGTAAGATGTTACTAGGATAGTTAAGGAGGCGGATGTGGCTGTGGGTTAGAGATTGCCCTGTTATCCACCTGGTGCAGGTGACGATTAATTTAAACTCTGCTTAATTACCAGCCATCTCTATCGTACCGCGAGCGCGTGGCGATGAACGCGAGCGCCAACCAGTGGTTCCGCGAACACAAGATCCGCGGTTTCTTCACGCTGGTCGACGGTCTTTCGCTGGAGGAGGGCACTAGGGCGCTCCTACAAGCCTCGGGCATCGGCAAGCTCAAGCCAAACATCCTGCTGCTGGGCTACAAGAACGAGTGGCAGCAGTGTTACCCTGACGAGCTCAGCGAGTACTTCGACGTTCTGCAGTGAGTGAGGCCTCAGATTGGAGTATTCGGAAATGTAACCTGCTAGTAAAGTAAATGAAGAATTTCTCGATATTTGATATCTTTTTCTTAGCACAAAATAATTTTTTTAAATAAATTGTACTACTTGCACACAGAATATTATTTTCAAAAAACAATATAATCAAATAATATGAAAGTAATCAAAGTTTCTACAATTGAATATGTTTTTCTTTTCCACAGCGATGCTTTTACGAACCGTTTATCCTTGGCCATCATCCGACTGCCCGGAGGCCTCGACTACTCGCGCCACGCCCCCAACATGACCCACCAAGGCCTAGACCCGCAAGGCTTGTCTCGCATTGATTCTAACGACTGCTTTGTTAACTTTGGTAAGACTTGGAGAACAATCGTCATTCAGGAGCCTCAGGATACATATTACTGTTCAAAGTACTTAATCTTGTCATACAGTACAGTAAAAAGGGCACGTGAATCAAGAGTTTATTAACTCTTGGTCAGGGGACTCAAGGGTATATGTCACTGGTTAGGGTTCTTAAAAGCTTTATGAAAATACCAAGGTTTGGAGAACAAGGGTCAAGGGTGCATGACTGAGGTCAGGGTTCACAGAGGCAGATCCCCCGGAGAGCCCCGCACTGAGTCGCTACATGGTGACCAGCCAACCACCCGCCGTACCCTTGCCCTTGGGAAAAGGCAACAAGAAGAAGGCCGCCTCCTACATCAACCTTTACCGGTAAAAATTTTCTAAGTTAATTGAATTCATATGGGCTAATAAGTGAGGGAACATTGCATTTTTTTACAATTTCTATACATTCCAACCAGCATATCAAATATATTTTGTATATTAGTTATATATTTATATACTTTGTATATTTTATATTTTTTGTATTGTCTCATCTTTAGGAGATAAAACAATACTATCAATAACAGCTTGTTTCAAATTTTGAATGTAATGTAATACTAATATTAGTGTGATAGTGTCTATTGCTGGAATATTAACCCACTCTTATTTTACTTATATATTTTTTATTAAAAAAACTAAAATAAGGAATTGTAATTGATATTAAAAATCACAATTATACACTATAACATAATAATATGAGTATCGTGACTTACAAAAAAGTTAAATAATTCTGAGTGTTCCTGTTTGCAGAGGTACGGATGGTCAGCCGCTGCCCAGCAGCATCATGGACAACCTGTCCATGTTCCAGCGCAAGCAGCGTAAGGGCACGCTGGACGTGTGGTGGCTGTACGACGACGGAGGTACCAAGACTCGCCACCGGGGCGCTGGAAGCCAGGTGTTAATTGAATTGTGTGTCCAGGCCTGACGCTGCTGCTGCCCTACATCATGTCCACGCGCAAGAAGTGGTCCAGCTGCAAACTGAGGATATTCGCGCTAGTCAACAAGAAGGATGAGCTCGAGGTGGAGGAACGAAAGTGAGCATCGCCAAAACATACTTTTAAATTGAACCAATAAAGAGAAAATTTAGAGAGCATATATATACCCATAGTTCTATAGTTTGCATAAAATCAACTGTATTATATCTCAACATTTCTGCTTTCGCTAATTTGGCTGTCCACTCTCGCAGCATGGCGAGCCTGCTGTCCAAGTTCCGTATCGACTACTCGAACCTGACGATGATCCACGACGTGAGTGAGAAACCACACCGCAACACGGAGCGCTTCTTTGAGGACATCATCAAACCTTTCAGGGAGCATTCTGGAAACAACATGGACAAGGGCAGTGAGTGCACCAAACACATGTTTTGTAACGTCCTCGTATTATTTTAGTTTTGAGGAAAACATAACAATTTAAAGTCACCAAACAAAAATTTGAAGGTGTAGTATTTTAATGATAATAATGTTTTATAGCTTAAATAAGAATTTGGTTAGCATATTTATTTGTTCCTATGTAACATGCTTTCTTTTCCAGAGTGCGTTGTCACGGATTCTGAACTGAGCTCAATGCAAGGCAAGACGCAGAGACAGCTTCGCTTGCGTGAATTGATTCTGCAGCATTCTAAAGATTCAAATTTGGTTGTGATGTGAGTGAAATATATCAGTTGTCAAGTACTATTAAGATTTTTTAAATATTTTTTTACCAAATTTGTAGAAGCGAAACACAATATATCCAAGAACGGTATATGACGGGGGTGTGATTAAATCGTTTTTTAATATGTTTGCAGGACTATGCCGATGCCTCGCAAGGGCGTGGTGTCCGCCCCGCTCTACATGGCGTGGCTGGAGGTGCTCACCAGGGACATGCCACCCTTCCTGCTGGTCAGGGGCAACCAGACCTCCGTGTTCACCTTCTACTCTTAGACCCTGGTCAGCTCGGCTACAACTTGAAGGACGTATCAGTCTGGCCACACCCTTTTTCAACAACAGTTGCATGGCTAGATGAGAGCAGAAAGTGACGATTTGACATCAATACCTGATGTCAACTTTACTGTCACTCAAATGTACACAAATTTTCAACTTTTATAAAGAATCACTATTCGTCTTTTTGAATGTTTGGAGTGGAATAATTTAATTCACTATCTAGCAGTACATTTATTGTTTTCTAGATGATTCGAATAATTTATCCGTATGTACAGTTGCATAAAATTGCATTGATTGCATTGCAAATTTCAGGTTTTTAACTTTAAACGATCTTCTTTCCTAGAATTTCCTAGTATATTTATTTAGTGGCAGAGTGTCAAATATAATTATATTGCTTGTCGTCAGTTGGTAAAGTATAGCAACAACCTTGATTGCAATACAGTCAGAGATGTCTGCGTCACAGAATTTATTTATTTGTAAATATATATATATATATATATATATATATATATATATATATATATATATATATATATATATATATATTATAGTATTGGAAGATCTGAGGTTCAAATCCCAGCGGTGTCACTTTTTTCACAAAAGTTTAGAGTTTAATTTTGAGTGCATACTATAAGATGGTGTAAGCCTAAGTAAAATAATATATCCTATATAGTAGTGTATCCTTTTTATATATATATTTTTTCTTTACCTTTTCCAATATTTATTTATTGCTTGATTTTTGGTAGCAGAATATATGATTTTATCAGAAATATTCTTCTAATTGTAGTAGTGATTGTCTTATTTTTTTATGTGCTGTGGACGATTGACATGATGTTTTGAAAAAAATTATTTTACCTGCTTATATTATGTACTCAATCGAAAAACAATAAAGAAATTATTACATTTATGCACCTGTAAAAAGATATTACTTTTCAATGATATAATAAAGTATAATTCAACAGGAAATATAACTACATCAACATTTTTACTAACGATTTCTAGTTAATTAATTGATTTAAAGTTTTTAATCGATTATATGATAGCACAGAAAAATATCTTCATGCAGATCTTTTCTCTCTGATAATATGAAATTAAAAATTTAAATATTATAGTTAATTCAATACATTGAAATTAATTCAATTCTGGTTTTGTTTGATCCACGGTAAAACGTGGTAGAGACTTCCATTATCACCTTGCATACCTCATCCCATAAAAAAAATATTTACCATCTAATATTATTCATCCATTATTCGTTACAAAACCTTCGCTTACCTTTTAATTAGTTCATTACAAAAAAAAAAAAAAAAAATACATTACTCTAGTATTGGGTGCATGGATATAGTAAGTTCTATTCTCATAAAAAGAACAAGAAGAAATGCACTCTGAGAAGAGGCGAGTGTCAGCTCAGGCCAGTTTTTACTGCGACACGCCGTGACGCCCGCAACTATACTTAATTGTGACAGCGGGCAAGCCGACTTGCGTCACGACGCCACGCTTTCAAACTCTCGCTTCAATATTAAATTTACTATTTACTTTCATTTATAATTTATGTATAAACCAAATACAAAACTGAAAATTGAAGATAAGAAGAAAGACCTGGGATGTGTAATTATCTTGATAATGATTACTAGATAATCCATATATTAAACAATTGAAATATTATACACTCTGTCATAATATATTTATAATTGACAGCAAGAATTTGTACCTTCATAATTAAACTTCATTTTGCATTTCTCTCTCTCTCTCTCTCTCTCTCTCTCTCTCTCTCTCTCTCTCTCTCTCTCTCTCTCTCTCTCTCTCTTTCAAATCGAATGTTTCGTACTGTATGGCAAATTAAGTTCTTTTAAGTTATATAGTGTAATAAAAAATAATATATTATTATCGAATCTCTTCTAAATAAATCCATCCGGGTCTTGCTGTTATAGATTGCATATTATAATAATAATATAATGAATATATAAAAGTATTATAAAAGTATTATAAAAGTATTGGAAATTGTTAACATATTTTGATGAAAATATTGTCCCTATCCCCTATAGTTCTTATAAAATATCAGCGTAGACGTCATAAACACGGCAACCTCTACAGTTCATAATGTATTGTTGGTTTTGAAAGTTGAGAGAGGAAAAATCTCTTGCACATCAGTACACGGATAACATCTATGAGAAAATCGGGGCTACGAGTATCACCCCGTGAGTGGGATAAATAACCTATAGGTAAATCTCGAGATACCATAAAAGTTATATCTTTGTATTAAATGGTGGCAGTTGTCACGCCTCAAGCAGTCTATATGGAGACACATGTAGAGAACTTATTTGGAACAACTTTACCGAATTATCTTCTTAACTCTTGAGAAAATGCATATATCTGGTTTTTATTTTCTTTAAATATTTTGTAGCTATATACATCGCCATAATAAAGTAATCAAATACTGCAATACTATTAAAGTAGTAATGTGAATGCTTTTTTTTTTTTTTTTTTTTTAGTATTAATTAGCATTTTGTTCTTCATTGCCTTGCTTTTTCTTGCTTGCATGGTAATTAAATAAATATACAAATATTAATATTATATATCTTAACTTCAAAATTAGCATTTTTTTTTTTTTTTTTTTAATTCTATTTAGTAAAAAATATTTAAAAAAAAAAACTTGAAACACACTAGCGATAACATTACCGTATAACCTATTATCAGTTTAGAGGCTAAAGCACAACAATGATGTAACAAAGTGATTGTCTTCAAATATTGTTGGTTGTGACACCATTGGTATAAAAGGACTGAGAAGCGGCGCGCGGCTCACTATAGTTCTGTTCTTGGAGTGAGATGGAGAACCGGTTCGAGGTTCATGGTACGGCGCCTCCGGACCCGGCGGGTAACATGGAGACCAGCTTCAACGGAGGTACACATACTGGCGCCATGAGCCCGAGGCGCCGCTCGCTGGCTCAGATGACCCGCGAAGCGCTTCCCAGATTGGATAACTACCGTAATCTGATGTCCGTGTCTGCGGCCCAGAGACCCACCATGGGCGAGCTGTACGAGGGCGAAGATGAAGTCAAGGTATAAATATTAAATGTGGAAATTTGAAAGATAATGCTCAGGGGAAGATTGCTCTTATAGCATTAAGTTCATTTGATGTCAAATTTTACGTTAAAAATTAAAGTAAATCACGCACTCGTATAAAAAGGAGAAAAATAAATTTTCACAGGTCTGCGATACGATTTAATTCAATTCATGTTGGGGGGAGGGGCAGGAATGTAAAATAGATCTTTCAATTAATTTTTAGACTTTTTTTTAATTTGTTTCATTCAAATATTGTAAAGGTGGAAAAAAATTCTCATTTTGCACATCATGTGCTGGATTTTTACTGGCCGAAAAAATAATCTCGACAACGTTGATTGCATGCAATTAATAAAAAAATTAATTACTTAGGAGCCACTGCCCGATTCCGGACACGCGTTCGGTCACCACGTGAAGCTGGGGTGGATCCAGGGGGTGCTCATCTCTGTGATGCTCAACATCTGGGGGGTGATGCTCTTCCTGCGAGTCTCCTGGATCGTCGGTATAGCTGGGATAGGTATGCTCTCTCTTTTATTGTCTTAAAAAAGTGAAAAATGCATTTTCAAACATTTGAAATACGAACACAAAAATTATACTTTTTAAACCTGAGTGAGAATAGTTCTAATTAAGTACTCGAGATATATCTCCTTTGAAGAATAAAGAATAATGGGTGCGATTCACGAAGCAGTTGGCCAGATTTCTAACCACGTTTAACTATAACTAGGGGTGGTTTAACACGTAAAACAGGTAGCTAAACGTGGTTAGAAGCCTGGCTAACTGCTTCATAAATCGCACCCAATATTAAGTTTATTCATATATTATATAAGTTGCTTCACTATTATACTCCGGAAAATTATACCGTAAGGAAGATGGGGATAGACATATGGATATGCATAGTAAATAATATGGTCATTAACGTTTTCCGAGATACTTAATCTCGTAATGAGAAAGAATAAAATTATATTTTATCGTTTCAGGTTTAACATTGATTATCGTCCTGATTTCTTTGATCGTATGTACTGTAACTACACTCTCCTTATCTGCAATCAGTACAAACGGAGAAATCAAAGGAGGCAAGTAATCTAATGAAAAATCACACCAGTCCATTTTATATTATTAAAAATTTCCACAGGTGGTATTTACTACATCATATCAAGATCTCTCGGACCCGAGTTCGGTGCCTCAGTAGGTGTGGTGTTTGCATTTGCTAACACAGTAGCCGCATCCATGAACACCATTGGTTTCTGTGACTCACTCAATAACTTGCTTCGTGAATCTGGATACAAAATTTTTGATAATGGACCTAATGATACTCGTATTATTGGAACTGTTGCTTTAGTTTTGATGATTATAATCTGTGCTGTTGGAATGGATTATGAGATTATAGTAAGTATAACAGATTACCAATTAATTCAAATTCAAATTTTTGTAAATGTACTTACTGTTAAAATTTTAATTTAAAATAAATTATATTTTGTTTGTTTTCAGGCTCAAGACGTGCTTTGCGTTGTAATCGTAGCTGCAATTATCGACTACATTATTGGAGTCTTCATTGGACCTATAAGTAACGTTGAAATTGCTCAAGGATTTATTGGACTGAAAGGTATTTGAAATATATAATATATGGGAGTGATTTGTAATGCGTTAAGGAATTAGCTTTTTAGAAGTGTTTTAAAAAAAATCTTTTCCTTACATAACTTGCGTAACATAATATTCATCGTTAATATTTTTTTTTTCCAGTCTCAATATATGCTGAAAATTGGGCTCCAGACTTCAAATACAGCCAAGGACAACAACAAAATTTCTTCACCGTGTTCTCCCTTTTCTTTACGTCGGTGACTGGTGTCCAGGCTGGTGCCAATATTTCCGGAGACCTCAAGGTAGGCCAAGAATTTTAATAAAATCAATACATAATTAAATCTCCACTTTATGATTTCAACCTATTGAGACTTAAAGTCAGCTGATTTTGCAGTGTTCCCACCACCCTACCTAATATAATAATGTTATAAAAGTTTTTTTAGTATTTTTAAATTATTTCTTAATATTTCATTCTCCCTCAAATACCGCTAGATGAAAGGATAGGATGTAATTATTTTCAAATCAATTGCTTCTATATTTACATACATCATAATATATATGGCACCATATTCCTTGCAGGGTAAGTCAGCAGCATTATTGCCTCGGTAGCCGACGTTCGAGGCATTTTTTTCTGCTTTTAAGTATAAGATGCTATTTTAAGTGGTATATAAGGCTTACTTGATTTCACGTACCAAGGACATGTTGCTAACAGCTTGTCCTGCCGACCAGACTTAAGGATTCATTTAACCGCTGAACCACAGAGGCAATGTACTCATTCCCTTGAGCCAGGAAACATGCTGCAGGAACTGCTTCAAAAGCAGGTTCAGCGTTGCCCGTGCTTATCACTAGGAGGTAACAATTAATGCTTTGCTATATTGATTCAGAACACAATTATTCAATGCTTCTATAATTTCTATATTTACTGAAAAAAAAAAAACAAACAAAAATTGCATCAGGGATTTCCCCCCCACCCCACCCCCCCGATGAGGTACACTCGTCGCTTCGGAAAATTTCCTTTTGCAGCCTTGTTAATCATCATGCTCCGTAAGAATAACACAGAGCATGGTGATTAACAAGGCTGCAAGTGGGAAATTTTCCGAGGCGACGAGTGTACATTAATGACTATTGTTTTTGTAATGCACTCTTTGCCTCTGCATGACTACCCTTATTTGTTATA
Source organism: Siphlonurus alternatus (assembly GCA_949825025.1). Taxonomy (NCBI): domain Eukaryota; kingdom Metazoa; phylum Arthropoda; class Insecta; order Ephemeroptera; family Siphlonuridae; genus Siphlonurus; species Siphlonurus alternatus. The sequence continues at coordinate 16,195,243 of OX463778.1, forward strand.
TCCATCCAGGACCCTGAGTCTGCGATTCCGAAAGGCACGCTGCTGGCCATCGCGATCACGATGGCTTCATACTTCCTGTTCGTACTGCTGGTGGGCGGCGGAGAGTTGAAGCAGGCGAGCGGCATCTTGGATGAGATCGCGGACGGCTCCTTTATGAACTGCACCTACCGTACCTGCAATTATGGACTGCAGAACGATTATTCGGTGAGACAAAAATCAGGGACTTTTAAAGTAAAGTTAACCTCAGTTTTTGGCAGAAAAAATATGAGTTAGTATTTTCAGAAAATAATTCAAATATTCCTCCATATGAAAAAAAATCTAATAACTTCTATCTCACAAAGGTTCTTCACTAAAAAAAATCAAAATCAGAGTGAAATCGTCGTTTAACCTTACCATAACTGAAAAAAACCCTCAAATATCGCAAAAGAAAATACTGCATTAGGTGGTATGACAAAAAATTCTTAGACGACACTACAACTTTTGTCAATAGATTAATAAATTTGACTAAATTTTTTGTTACTCTGTGGTAAAGTCTTTTCAAAAGACTGACACAATGCTTATAAATTTTAATATCCAATGGAAGATATCAATTTTGCTCGTTCTGTCCCCAGGTGATGCAGCTGATGTCCATATGGGGACCCTGGATCTACGCAGGGTGCTTCGCGGCTACCCTCTCTACGGCCCTGACTAACCTAATGTCCGTGCCTCGCCTCATCCAAGCGCTCGGCAACGATCAGATTTATCCCGGAGTGATCTTCTTCTCCAAAGGCTACGGCTCCAAGGGAGAGCCCTACCGCGGCTATGTCCTCACCTTCATCGTGGCTCTGATCTTTATTCTCATCGGTGGGTGGTATATCTATGTATGTGTTAAAGTATCAGATTTTAATTTTGATGAATTGTAGTAATCATTTGTAAATACAGTATATCACTATGCCTATTTTTCTTTTACAAATTTAATATAAATAGATATTTCTTTTGATGATGCTAAAATTATTCAATTTATATAAAATTAAAATTTACAGATCAGATTGTCCCAGCTATAAATAAATCGTTTGTTTATGGAATTACCATTAAACATAAAAAGTTCTTAAGCAAAAGAAGTCAATGAACTAACGCCCTCTATAATTTCAGCTGATCTGAACGCCATTGCCAACCTGGTGTCCAACTTCTACCTGGCTGCCTACGCGTTCATCAACTTCTGCACGTTCCACGCGGCGCACATCAAGCCACTCGGCTGGCGTCCCAGCTTCAAAGTAATCACTTCACACCTGTGTTACCTGTGTCACATTCTAATGAATATTTGTGTTGCAGTACTACAACAAGTGGCTCAGTCTTTTCATGACGTTCGTTTGCATCGCCATCATGTTCCTCATCGACTGGTTGACGGCGCTCATTACTTACTTGATTATTGCCGTGCTCTATTTGGTTGTCGTGTACCGCAAACCCGGTGAGTTATGCAACAAAAGAGATAGAAAAGTTGCATACCTATCAGGGGCATGTAATGAGGTTGAAAGTAAATAAAAATCAAGGATTATTCTCTAAAATTCTTTAAATGTTGTCAAATTTTTTTCTATTTTCAGCAAATAAAGCTTAATTGTAGTGACTGCTAAACTAAAATCACAGTAATTGGAAATATTGAAATTTATAATTGAACCTTCTTTACTGCAGACGTGAACTGGGGAGCGTCCACGCAGGCGCAGACGTACAACACGACCCTGAGTGCCGTGTACCAACTGAACCAAATCGGTGACCACGTCAAGAACTACCGGCCCCAGATTGTCGTACTGGCCGGTCACCCTTCCTCGAGGCCAGCGCTACTCGACTTTGCCAACCTTATCACCAAAAACCTGTCACTGCTCATGTGTGGACACGTCTCTACGGTAAGAAAAACATTGAAAATGACGGTAAAATATTGTGTTATAGAGTTGATTGCGCTGACGTCATGCCCCTGTAAGTTAGGCTGCCCCATGGAGGTACAGAATGCACAGACTTTATAGTATATAAACAAATTACATATTGATTTTTTTTTTTTTTTTTTTACTTTATTAAATAAAATAAAACGGTTTTAAAAATTGTAAAAATACACCAATAAACGATAGATATAGCATAAAAAAAATCGCATCATTAAAGAACAATCAAAACTTTTTTTTTCCATTATTATTATTATTTTTTTTTTTCATCTATCTAATGCCATAGTATTTGGACCTCCACTTTCTCTTTTCTACCCTCCTGACCGTCCGTTTACTTGCTATACTATTTTCCCTCGTAAACAAAAACAGCAAACAACTCTATTAATTATGTACTTCAAGCGTTATTCTTTCATCAGACACTTGTGAAGCACTTGAAGTGTTGAAATGATGCAGAATACTAAAAAAAAGCATACAGGATATATCCGTGACATTAGGTGAAACATTTTTAATACTTTTTTAACTTTTCCATATGTCTAACTTTTAAACTCATGCAGGAGTAAAACCTATAGAAATGGACGGAGGGCGGTCAGGAAAGGCCAAAGCCCATATACCCTAGTGTAGTACGGTGCCTGATGACCCTGTTTAATTTTCACATGTGCAGTCATCTCTATCGTACCGCGAGCGCGTGGCGATGAACGCGAGCGCCAACCAGTGGTTCCGCGAACACAAGATCCGCGGTTTCTTCACGCTGGTCGACGGTCTTTCGCTGGAGGAGGGCACTAGGGCGCTCCTACAAGCCTCGGGCATCGGCAAGCTCAAGCCAAACATCCTGCTGCTGGGCTACAAGAACGAGTGGCAGCAGTGTTACCCTGACGAGCTCAGCGAGTACTTCGACGTTCTACAGTGAGTGAGGTCTCAGACTGGAGTATTCAGAAAAGTGGCCTGCTAGTAAAGTAAATGAAGAATTTCTCGATATTTGATATCTTTTTCTTAGCACAAAATAATTTTTTTTAAATAAATAGTACTACTTGCACACAGAATATTATTTTCAAAACACAATATAATCAAATAATATGAAAGTAATCAAAGTTTCTACAATTCAATATGTTTTTCTTTCCCACAGCGATGCTTTTACGAACCGTTTATCCTTGGCCATCATCCGACTGCCCGGAGGCCTCGACTACTCGCGCCACGCCCCCAACATGGCCCACCAAGGCCTAGACCCGCAAGGCTTGTCTCGCATTGATTCTAACGACTGCTTTGTTAACTTTGGTACGTGGTTAAGCCTTAAAAAACAAAATGGTTAGAGGAATCAGGGTGCATGTCACTGTTCAAGCTCCTTAATCTTGCATACAGTATAACACCAAGGGTGCATGAATAATGGTTCACTTATAATTCTTGGAGAACAAGGGTATAGGGAAAAATTCACTTCTTACTTGTTAGTGTTCTTAGCTTTTATAAAAGCTTTATTAAAATACCAAGGGTTGGAGCTCAAGGGTCAAGGGTGCATGACTGAGGTCAGGGTTCACAGAGGCTGATCCCCCGGAGAGCCCCGCACTGAGCCGCTACATGGTGACCAGCCAACAACTACCTTCGCCCTTGGGAAAAGGCAACAAGAAGAAAGCCGCCTCCTACATCAACCTTTACCGGTAAAAATTTGCTCACTGTTCAGCTTATTTTTTATTTATACTCGCGGGCTAATAAATAAGAGGTCACTGTATTTTTTTTACGATTTCTATATATTCCAATATATCCAAAACATTTTGCACGTTGTCTCGTCTTTAAGAAAGATAACACTACTAACAATAAAAGTTGTTTCAAACTTTAAATGTAATGTAAAATGTAATATGAATATCAGTAAGATAGTGTCTATTGAAGACAAGATATAGCCCATGTTATACTTAATGCACAGTACTTACACACTTTTATTTTGCTCTAGATTTTTTTATATGGAACTAAATTGTTGTCAAAAACCACATTATTATACAATATGAGTATCGTAACTTACAAAAAAGTTAAATCATTCTGTGAGTGTTCCTGTTTGCAGAGGTACGGACGGTCAGCCGCTGCCCACCAGCATCATGGACAACCTGTCCATGTTCCAGCGCAAGCAGCGGAAGGGCACGCTGGACGTGTGGTGGCTGTACGACGACGGAGGTACCGAGACTCGCCACCGGGGCGCTGGAAACTAGGCATTAATTGAATTGTGTGTCTAGGCCTGACGCTGCTGCTGCCCTACATCATGTCCACGCGCAAGAAGTGGTCCAGCTGCAAACTGAGGATATTCGCGCTAGTCAACAAGAAGGATGAGCTCGAGGTGGAGGAACGGAAGTGAGCATCGTCAAAACATACTTTTAAATTGAGCCAATAAATAGAAAATTTAGAGGTCAAATACCCATCTATACTGATTGCCAACTGCATTAAATTAGAGATGATTTTATGATAAATAATTTTAGTGTCATTTAAAATTTGCAAAGTTGTGATTTTCAATTTTCATATTATATACTCACAATCAGTAAACAGTAAAGAGTCTATATTTTGGAATATAGGCTCTTTATTAATCGGCTTACTTCTTTAGAAAAACAGTTTTTCAACTTTTCGTTGACTTGCTTTAATTTCCCCCTCCGCTACCGCAGCATGGCGAGCCTACTGTCCAAGTTCCGTATCGACTACTCGAACCTGACGATGATCCACGACGTGAGTGAGAAGCCACACCGCAACACGGAGCGCTTCTTTGAGGACATCATCAAACCTTTCAGGGAGCATTCTGGGGACAGCATGGACAAGGGCAGTGAGTGCACCAAACACATGTTTTGTAGCGTCCTCGTATTATTTTAGTGTCGAGGAAAGCAACAATTTAGTCAAATTTTAAGGTGTGGCATATTAAAGATTACAATATTTTATAAATGAGAGAGTTTTGTAAGATTATTTTTATTTTTTTTTCTCAAAAATGCTTTATTTTTCAGAGTGCGTCGTCACTGATTCCGAACTGAGCTCGCTGGAAGGCAAGACGCAGAGACAGCTTCGCTTGCGTGAATTGATTCTGCAGCATTCTAAAGATTCAAATTTGGTTGTGATGTGAGTGATACTGAATTAATAATACATTTTAGCAGTCAAATAGTTACACTCAATTTGCATATATGAGGTCTAACTTTAATACTGGTTTATTTTTTTTTATTTTGATTGTTACAATAATCAAAATCAACGAACCTCGATTAAAGTTAGACCTCACCTATGCTGCAGTAGTCTTTTTTTACCAATTTTAGTAAATTGTGCCGAAGATAAAATCTGTTTCCAATTTCACATTGTTTTAAGAGCCAAAATACATCTCACCGTCAGGAAGGCTTTAAATGTACAGTTTTCATTGACCACCCTGACAAAGTTGGCTATGATCTTAAATTCAAATATAGGAACTTTTGATTCCATTTTACCCCCAAATCGTTATCAACCTTCAAATCATTTTACCTAGAAGACAAGTCACAGAGAATACAGAGAATAGTATGCATAGAAAAAAAATTATCTTGCATTTATTCCTCCACAAAGTGAAGAAGAACCCGTCTGAATTTGTTTTTCTGACCCTATACCACTAAACAAAACTCTGATTATATACTGTCATGTGCATCAAATGTGACACCCACAATGACCAAGAACAGTTCTGTGACGTGGGTGGGATGTAATCGTTTTTTAATATGTTTGCAGGACGATGCCGATGCCTCGCAAGGGCGTGGTATCCGCCCCGCTCTACATGGCGTGGCTGGAGGTGCTCACCAGGGACATGCCTCCCTTCCTGCTGGTCAGGGGCAACCAGACCTCCGTGTTCACCTTCTACTCTTAGACCCTGGTCAGCTGGGCTGCAATTTTCCTTCGCACTGATCTCAGGGGACAATGGTAGCACAGCCAAGTTTTTGAACTGTCTTCAATACGATGTTTATAAAATGCAACTAAGGTATTACCATGTATGTACTATAATATAAAAGTATATGTCCTCCGAATCGTATTACCACTCACCATGTTAAATGCTTTTACGACATTTCAAAAAAAATTATTTGCTATCATGCGTTATATATTTCATTTTTATTTTTTTCAGCACTCTATAGTAGGGCATAATTATGATAGCGCTAATATATAATACACTTTTGATCATATCTTGATATATTATGGTGAAAAGTTTCAATGATTATTCATTGTAACATCAACAATTTTGTTCTTCTTTAAAGTCTAGTATTTTTATAGTTTAATAAAATCTACTTTCATAGTATAAATATACACATGTACATAATTAAAAATTAAAAACAGAATAATTAAGCTCCATTGTCTACTTGACAAAATTTTTTTCTAAATAAATCATTGTTGAGTTTTAACAGTTTAATTAAAAACATAATTATTACATGTAACTAATAAACAGACTGACTAATTTTCTGATTGACTGTACTGTACGTACAGGCAAAATTGATTAAATAAAAATATAATAGGATAAAACCGATAAAAAAAATATGTACTCATGGCTCATGGCATAAAACATACTAATTTATTACTATTATTTAAGCCCTTGAGTATTATAAGTTAAATAATTATATTATTTTAAATAACTATAATAATTATATAAGAATTAAGTAATAATTATTAGCTAATCATACAATCCTAACTATAAGTATATAATATAAGCCAGATGGAATAAATTTTTGTATGCGATCGAAGTAAAATAAATTCATATATACCAAAAAAATGAATTTGGGTGTTTTTATTTATATTGTTTATTCCTGGTGTTGGCACCCGCAAAGAGCAATTAGGTGCAAAAAAGTTAAATATACATAATAAAAAGAAATATATTACATTTTGTTTACAAGGATGTACCCCTATTTTGAGCTTGTGGAGCTTGACACGGGGTAATGGGTAGAGATACGAGAGGGAAAGGATGGTGGCCTGTACGTAATACGTCCTAGAATTCACTGAGATGAGACTGAGGGAACCGTGGAAAACCTGTCACGACGGACACCTGGGGGGTCTTCAAATAACACCACTTAACCTAAACTTAACCTAAGACTGTCTTAGCGCAACAGTAAAGAATACGCTAAGACTGTCCTAATTTTAAGATTGTTGTAATTTGTGTTATTTGAAGACCCCCCTGTACTTTTTATCAAACCACCAAAGTATATGTTCAAAGCATCAGAACCACACATAAGTGCATCACTGCACTGACAGTGAGTAGATATTGGCGTCATAAAGTTAGTGCGAAGCTAGTGTTAAAACTGCTGGAACTACGTGCGTCTGGCAAGAATTGCTGTGTATGATTAACTCTGTAAAATCATGTAAATGCCCTGTCAGCAGCCACAGCATAATTTTACAGAAGTGACAACACCATAATTAATTGGCAAATACTTTCGCGCGGACAAATATAAAAAATATTTCAACTTCGTAAGTGATTTCTTTCCTAAAAATTTTATAATTTTTGTGATTCTCCCCATGCTATAGGTATTGCCGTATCCTCGATGCAAAAAGAACAAAAATTTCAAACTTGGTCCTTTATGTACTCTATATTAAGATTATTAAGCATATATACGATAAGCCCATGCACTGTATGATAAAATTCTGTAATTATATGCATCTTAATGGTGAATTTCTATTGTTTTTTTTTATAGCAGCACATAATGTGATTTAAAAAAAAAATCTAGCATGTCCAGGAAAATTTGCTTAAAGTCTGCCACATGACGTTATTTTGCTGCTCCAGCACGCCGGGCGCGTCATTTTGCGCCTGGCCAGCGAGGAGGGCTGCTAATGTCGCCGTTTGAGCGTCTGCTCACGTACCTCGCATCCTCCCGCAGACTGCAGTGGTCCCGGTCACCCGCGGGCCCGTAACGAACCGCGATTGGAGAACGCTGCCTACCACTTTCGCTTGCCATACTTTTGACTGTATTAAAGTTAGACCTCATCTATGCAGTAGTCTTCTTTAACAATTTTGACAAATTGTAGAGAAGACAAAATCATTGTAAAAGAAGGACGTCCTATTTGCTGCTCATTATGATGAGAATAAAAATACGATAGAAAGTATAAGAGTCTTTATTAAAGCCGATACAATATTTGTATTTATATACAAACGATTTTTCCATACATTAAAATTTCATATCCACACAAAGCAGTGTAGTTTTCTTGTAAGGGAAAAATCATATGCAATAAAATAATGGAAAATTTGTATCGTGTAAAAATGACAATTGCTAATTTGCTAAAGAACTTTAAGATAATAATATATGATTAATTATAGAATTAGAAGATATTCTAAAACAGACGGCATATAAAATAATTAAAATAATAATCTCAATCGATCGCTGCCATTGGATTTAAAAGGAAGTACGTAATATTCAAGCCACATCAATGCAAAAATAAAAAAAATGAAATCCAATATTATTATTCTTATATTCATAGATGCTCAAATTTAATAATCTTAAAAGCCACCAGCCATCAGATCAGAGAGAAATAACATTTATTTATTTTATTGGTAACATTTTTTTATAGACTGCAGTGCGAGTTATAAATTAAAAGTATAATTATATACGCAGTGAGCTTATGTGAAGGATTATTGCATTATGAAATCACATTTTACAACTTGAGTGCTATTTTGTTTCATATTTTTATGTATTATAATTAATTAAATATTTGCGCTTATATAGCAACCTACAAATTCAGAGAATACCTCATCAGTACAATGGCCAGATTTTGACTAAGAATTCAGAAAGTTTTATTATGAGCGGCAGTTGTGCTGTATACCGTCATGGAACCTTTTGTTTCAATTTTCTGCACGACCATTCGACACAGAGATCTTTGATGGTCTTAAACTGCTGTACAGATTAATGATTTTTAATTCATTCAATTCTTTTAATTAAAATTTAAAAAAATATGTTTTCATGCATCAGTACGTGCATGTCAATAATTAAGTAATTTCTACTGGAGTCATGCAGCAGGTGCAGAGAGTAATTACTGTAATGATCAATACTTCACAGTAGTATAACCATCAGCAATTACCAACCAACATTTAATTTAAATTTAAAAATACTCCTACAAAAGATACCGCTCCTCTATTATACTACTACAATATTAAAAGTAAACGGTTGTATAATTGCATAATTTAAACGGTGGTGAAGCCAGCAGCAACCCGTAAGTAAACACAATCTGCGCACGTTGCTGGCGTGCGTCTTTATCGCGCGTGAGTTACAACGTTGGGTTTAGGGAGCGAGGAGGCTGCGGTACTGACGTCTCTGAATTAGCGAGCAAACATGCGGCAGCGTTTATTGCCACCGACACCCACCCACTAGACGACCGCTAATTGGGTCACCAATGTCCTGCCGTCCTGCCTGCGTGCACAAAGACTCACTTGATAATTTTTATATTAATTGAAATTAACATTGAAAGGTTGTATTACAGATATATGTTAAAATTTTCTATATATTATACAGGGTGTCCCAAAGATCTTTAGATTTTTCAAAGCCAAATAACAACCGTTTGGTATTTTTTAATGTTCACTTTATATACATCAAATTAAAGCTCTGAATTTAACATTTTCAAAAATGTGAACAGAAAAAACAAAATCTGAATCGGTATTTTCGTTTTTACCCGTTAGAAGGCAAAAAGGCCAAAATGGGAGCTTTTTACTCTGTTTCTTGCGTCGTTTGTGGACGAAGTGTTCCTAGGCCTCTAGATAGGCTATTGAGACTCCACACTCTATGGGTCCCCAGGTCCCCTGACTTTACTCCTTCAGAATTCTTCCTACAGGGCTATCATGTGGAAGGCACCGTATTCACAATTCCAGTGTGATATGCGCTGGAGCTAAAGCAGCGCATCACCACCATGATCCAGTCCACCATGCCTGTCATGCTGCGCAATGTGTGGTGCGAGCTCTTGGAGGGACTGGATGTTTGCTGAGCCACCAAATGGTGCCCATTTAGAGAAGCATTAATTGTTGCATTTTCTTTGAAAAAAAAAAAAAAGCATGAGAATTGATGTAAACAATTTTCAGGTGCAGTTGCAGTCGTGATTTTGAAAAAAAAGTGCTCATTTTGCTTTCTAACGGGTAAAAAAGAAAAATCACCATTCCAATTTTTTTTTTCTGTTGACATTTTTGAAAATGTTAAATTCAGAGCTTTAATTTGATGTATTACATATGAAATCAGTATTATTATTTTTTTATTTTTTTCGTTATTTGGGTTTGAAAAATCTAAAGATCTTTGGGACACCCTGTATAATCTTTTCTTTACTACTTGGTTGTGTGGAGATAAAATTTACTTGTAACAAGGACTTTTTTTTTTCAATAAAATAGAAAAATTGTATTAATGTAATGCCAGCTTTTTATTATATATTAATTTAAACATCTCTTGACTCAATAAGTTGAAGATGTAGATAAAATTGTAATATTTTTATTTGAGGGCAACAAAACCTGGATTATTACTATGAAACTTAATTATTTAATATTTATTGTCTCATGTCTCATATATAAGGAAAAAATAAAATTATTTTAATATTTTTTTTTATTATGGTTGCAATTTTAAGAGTTTAAAATTTAATTAAGTGGGAGGGGGAGGGAGGTACAACAAAAATTTGCCTAATTTCATGGCACCATGCCATAGAAATTTTATTGAGTATATTATACTGTATAAATCTAGATACTGAAAATAGGAAAATGCAGGTTTAAAGTAGCAAAAAAATGTGTATATTATCTCGTATGAAAAATTTATTGAACCTTTACACAATTTTCTTATATAATAATCAGTCTCCTTTAAAAAAAAATTAAGAAAAATAATCAGTAATGTTGAGGTAATCAATAGAAAGCACACAAACATCATTTAACTCGAAATAAACTTAAAACCATAATTTCACTCATTTGAAAATTGAAGGAAGCACACATAAATCTCCAGTTACAATATCAAAATCTAAATATCATATTACATACTAGACAAGCAACAAAAGACTTGAATCCAAAGAAAAAACAAAATTTAAAATGCAACTTCAGCCTTCTCTTGCAGAGTACTCTCCATGCTATTCTCCGTAGATAGCCTTGAATGCAGCATGCACCTCCGCCAACATGTCGGAGGCGCACGTGCTGCGGCCAGACTTCTCGAAGGCAAGTCGATTACACTCCCTCGTGAGACGGCATGCGGCATAGGCGGCCAGGATGCCAGTCTGCTGGGCTGAGACTTGCTGATAGATCTCCCAGGAGAGGAATGTCCCGAGACTGCCAGAGAGAAGGTCCCCCTGACCACCACAGCGGCGCCAGCTGCCCTCCGCTGAGCACTCCGCACTGTCCCCTGCGGCACCCACAATCGTGTCCCTGGCTCCTTTCCGAACCACCACGGCATTGGGTCCCAGCGCCTGGGCCAGAGTACGCTTGTCTCCCTCTTTGAGTAAGACTTGTGTGAGACGCTCATACTCAGGAGCATTTGGAGTCATTACAATCGGAGCTGGGTAATTTAAAAATACTTCTGGTTTCTGTGTAGCAAGCCATAATCCATCAGCATCAATAACTAGAGGTTTGCATGCTGCACGACATAAAGCAACAATATGAGACACTCCTTTTAAAACATCAGGGTCTCTTCCCAACCCGGGACCAATTACGACAGAATGAAGTCGTGGTAACCACGGTCCTATGGTATCAATTACTTTTTTCTCATCAGAGTCTCCCAATAAGGGATGTACAATCAAATCAGGACTATAGCCTTTCAGTACAGGAGCAGCAGCAGGTAAACAAAAAACATGAGCCAGGTCACAGCCAGACCGCAGGGCACACATTGCAGAGAAGTACGGTGCTCCTGTGTACTCCTCAGAGCCTCCAACGACCCCCACACGACCGGCCAAACCTTTGTGGCTCTTGACACTGAAGTCAGGGACAAGTTTGGTCCTGACCTGCTCAAACAGAGCAAATTCTTGAATGGTGGACATAGCTCGAGAAGAAAGCAGGGATGTGCGGAGGAGTCTAAACCACAACATACAATGTTGTCTGCGACTGAAACAAAATAAACGTGACTTTTAGCAAGTTTTCTAAAATAAGAAATTCTTGTGTCATAAATTGAAAAAGGCTTAGCTAGATAAGACTAGGTATAGTAAACATTTTGTTGTGTAAGTAAACATTTTCGATTTGCTATAAGATTTAAAGTTTATTCAAAAACTAAAAGTGCAATAAAGATGACAACTGTAAAATTGTTTACTTAATATTTTGTGTAAACAAAAATAAGCCTAAAAACATACCTAAATTCCAAGAAAGAAGAGAAAATTGACGAAGTTTATAAACTTTACTTATTTATCTCAAGATTTTTCGAACACAACACAGCTGATGGTTTTTTGACTCTGTATAGTGCTGCCACCTAGATAGTTGAGAGCGGTTAGATATAAAAGTGGAGGGCGAGCACGGATCGTGTTGCAGAGTTTGAAGCTTACGAGTTGTGGCAGTATACTGCTGACTTGAAGCATGGAGGAGCCCCAAGATCAGGCCCCTGAGGGCCAGGATGCAGATCAACAAAGTCGTTTTCAAGTCAATAAAGTTGATGGCACTGCACCTGTCGCTGCGGCCGAAGACGCCGACGCCGATGTCGAGACGGGCCTTGGCGGCGGCGATGACGATGATGATCTCGGACAGTTTACATACACTTACGACACGAGATATGCCAAGAGTATGGGTCAGTTGACCAGGGAGGCCCTCCCCAGGGCCGAAAACTACCGAGACCTCATGTCCGTCAACTACCGACCGACCCTTGATGAACTGCACGAGGGCCAATTCAGAGAGAAGGTAAGAAGATTATACGTATGAGGCGATGTCAGAATAATTTTTATACGAAAAAATTAAGTTTGTGTTTAACCTAGCCTCAGATATAAAAAAGATAAGGTTTTATGAATACACACTCTATATACTAGCTGTATTATATTATATATGATATAGCAAGACGCCGCTATTATATTTATATAGATGCTTGCACAAGTGCAATATATACGCGGCCCGCGCTAGCTGCATTATATTTCACATCAGCATGGCAATATCATAAAAATATCATTTGAAATATTACCGCAACTTTGTTGTGTTTATTAACTTTGTCATTTTTTGTGGGGGCAGTAAGTAGTAGCTCATATTTTATTCAATGCACTGAAGCAACAGTATATAGGATAATAATTACAAATATTGTATAATAGTTAATTTGAATCACACTATGTGGTGCAGACAGCAGAATGATATATTATATACATTTAAATATTCAGATTTCGTATAACGCATGCAGCGTTAGAAAATCAAAATTAAGCAACAAAAATAAATGTAGCATTCATTAGGCTTGATTTGTTACGCAAAAGATGGTCGAATGACGCAAATTTAAATAATATATATATATATATATATATATATATATATATATATATATATATATATATATATATATATATATATATACATAATTATTATAAAATAGTTGTTTTGCTCTTCTTTATAAATTTTATTAATGTAAAAATTATAAATTAAATAATGATTATGTCGAAGAGACAGGAAATTGTCCTGCTATAGAACAAACAACTGAAGGAACAAAAGCGCACTTTTGACCCCCGATGAGCACCATGCAGCCTTCCTCTATAGTAGCATGTGTGTGCGAGCCACCACCAGCTACCCCCGCCCGCTAGGCTGCAGGTCTTATCTCAACTGGTGCTCTTATTGATCTGATAAGTACAACTCGAGGGTTATTTGCCAATATTAAACAGCTATAATAGCAATCCCCTCGACAAGCTGCCAGCGTCGACCTGTTGCATTATAGCTCATGTAGTATCAACAGTTAGAAAACGATTTGTTATATTATAATATGAAAAATGTGAAGATATTTCTTTAAAAACTTCACTTTAAAATAATTTTCAAATTTAACATTATGTATTTTTTTATTATTTAATTATGAAGCTTTAATTTACGTGGGTCATGGGCGCCCCTCAGCCTCCCCATCTTCAAGAGATTTTATCTTAAAAAAATCAAAAGAATACGTTTCTTCCTCTATTGCTTCCAGTGGCGTAGCCACGGGGGGGGGTTTCGGGGTTTAAACCCCCCCCCATGAAGATCGAGTAGTGACTGGATATAAGAAGAAAAAAGGAAAAATTATAGAAATTTGAAAAAAAAAAAGCCAAATAAAAAATTGACATTTAGGGGTATCTAGTAGTCTTTTCTTTAAAATAAACAAATTATAAGTTAGTTTCCAATTTTAACAGGAAAAAGTGCGACTCATGCATAAATAAATGTTTTATTTCCCTTACAAACTGCATGTGCATATATAACTACTATTGTATAAATTAAAACGCTCTCACGCGTGTGCCGCACTTTCATTTAATTGGTTGCTCCACGCGCCCAGTGCAGACAAAATTTAACAAAAATAAGAGAAGCAATTCCCTTTTTTATTGATTTATTTTTCACAATATCTTAATGATATGAACTTGGAAATAAATTTTAAAAATCAAATTCAATTAAATGACACGTACACTGATTCTATAAAAATAATATAAAGTGGTTACATGAATTACTTGATTTAATTAAAATGATTTACTCAAAGCTTTATTTATTATACGCACGTATTCAAAAGAAATTGAAAAATGGTGTGAAAAAAATATAAAATGTTAAAAAAATTGCATCAGGCCATATATTTTACCCTCTAATATAATAGTATTTTTCCATTATTTTACCCTAAAAAAGGGGCGTGTCCTTAAAAAAATCGCGCCTGCGGCGGGCTATTGGGGGGCTTTGCCCCCCAAACCCCCCAGTGGGCTCTTCTCAATCTTTGTCCTGAAGAACCCCCCCCCTTGGGCAAATCCTGGCTACGCCACTGATTGCTTCATTGCTTGGCATTTTTCTTTTTGGTCTCCATGTTCAATACGAATTACTGAATTTAGAGTAAGTTATTATAAAAAATACATTCATTGAAATCATGCATTATAATTTTATTTATGTTTCTCACATAAAAAAATGATAATTTAAGAAAATTTAGTTGGAATGGTGTGATTTTTCCTATAATTTTCAAAATTACGTAAATCAATTAAACTTTCAAAAGAGAAGGTCCTAACATCGTATCAAATATAGGTTATCGTACTTATTTATCGTAACATTAAAAAATATACAAAGGTCAGCAAAAAAACAATTTATTTTCAAAATCAGAGTTTTTTCACAATCTAACGGCGAGGTCAATTCTAATCTGTATGAACTCGCCTATTGATTTCCTTAACTATTTTTATAAAATAGTTAAAAGTGCATCCTGCTGAATCTTAATCTTATACATAAACATTTTTTTCCAATGATGGCGTTATTATAAAAAAATAAAGTGTGCTGCATGATGGCATTATTCAAGATTTCATGTTTATTTTAATCAATACAAAGTAAAATTTCCTTTTAAAAAAAGTCAAAAGTTTGAACTGTATATATTACAAAGCACACTTAAAATATTATGATGTTACTGTTCAACTTTTAAATAAATAATTAACAATTATCATATAAAAACAATAAAAGTGAATTTTACTAATTAAAATGATAAAAAATAAATAAAAATTTAATTTATTTTCAAGTCTATTATAGTAAATCATTCCCGTAAAATACCAGCTGTATAATTTTAAATTTCCTGGGGGGTATTTCAACTCTTTTAAAAAAAGATAATGCAGGAAATCAGTCACCAAATTCCAAACCATGTTCTCCATTAAATTGATTGGAAATTAATAATTTCAAATAAAAAAAAAATCTATGATCACTGACCTCGGTTAAATAGTTGATAATTTGTCAACAGCCTCTGTTGTAAATATTTTATATGACATGAGGGTATGCATGTAGTTACTAGGCGATAAAACTATAGCTTTATAAAGAGCTCATATGTAACTAAATCCTCTATTCATCTCAAATTTCCTTTGTTGATTGCTAGCTGCATCAGAGCGCACGAGATATAATAGAGATAGAAAAAAAACATTTTTTGTCCACGCGAGTCTCGTGACAATAAAATTTACGACTTCTACGTCCACTTTTTGCCGTAAGCAAATAATACTGTAATCTTTTTTTCTACAAGCTTTACATTGTCAACTTGTTACGTTTCTGATTATATTATAAATTAAAATTGTGGTGTAATTTATTACTTGTTATTTAATAATATGCATACAGTATCTATATTTATTTAATATTTTTCTAGCTTGCTAGTCAAGTCACAATGAATTACTTTGTTGAATCAATGAGCACCGTTCTGATTAGGGCTGTAAATTTTAACCGGTTGATTAACCGTCCGGTTAAAAACCCACGGTTAATCGTTTTCATAAAATACTGTTACTCGAGGTTACGGTTAATTTAACCGTTTAACCGAACTTCGATTAAAATTAAAAATTAACCGACAGTAAATTTTAACCGTTTCTAGCCGTGTTATAATTTTAAACACTTTAAACCGCGATTATTTCTTTTAATTAATTTTTAAAAATGAAAAAAAAAAAAATGAACTGTGCATGAGTAAATTACTAAATTTTCGCAGTTAGGTTAAAAAATAATTGCGCTGATGGCACTGATTGCTAATAGATTGTTAGAAATTACCTTTTAAAAACTCTTTTATATCTTTATTTTCTTTTATTATTTTATTGAACCTTAATGCATTTACTTTCTTCATCATATAATAGTTACAGAGATGGGAAGGGAGTGAGCGTCTTGTCAGGCACTGCATGGCGAAAAGAGGAGAAAAATACTAGAGATTGAAATCATACAAAATTTAAAAGTAGCACAAAAAGACCAGCTCGCACTTACTACTTGCAGGTAGTTTGGCATAAATATATATTTATATCTTTATTCATAGAATATTGCTAGACTTTAAAATACAAATGAATTCCATTGAGGATTTATAAGTATTTGACCATCCTCTCAAACATAATTTTTTTTTTAGCTATATACATTGTCATCATTTACTTTTATTTTTGACAATGTAAGTTGGACTATTGTTCAACTTCCGTTTTAGGAAATCAACTAACAAACATATTTTATGAACTATAAGAAAGGAAAAAAGGAATTCGAGTGTAATTCACAAAAAATATATAATATGATAAATAGAGAACAGGTCGAAAATTAATTAACATTTTCAATTCATCTCCCCCCCCCCCCCCACGCTCAAAAATAGAATGCAATTGTGACACTGAAAAGTAACCATATTCAATAATGCATGTTAAATGAACAATATCAATATTAATAACGTTCATTAATGATATTTATGCTATACTTTATATTGTTATACTATACTTTATAATAATTAAAAACCATTACATGTTATTTTAATTTTAATATTGTTAAATAATGTATGATTAGTAATCTGTGTATGATGTTGATAAAAGGAAAAAGGAATATTCTATATTCAGTTTTGTATGCAATAGTAATGGTTAATGGTATTTGTATTAAATTTATATTAATTTAACGTGATAATTGCCAAAAAATAACCGATGGCGCAGAGTTAGCCGTTTCGGTTAAATTAACCGATCAAATAAATTCAAATAATTAACCGATCGAATAAAATTAACCGATAACGATTAGACGGTTTTTTTAATCGATCAAACATTTTCAGAATTCTGGGCGGTTTTTAATCGAACTTCGGTTTGATTAAAAACCGGTTAAAAGTTGACGGTCACCGGTTAAACATTTTTCTCGGTTATTTACAGCCCTAGTTCTGATGATAATAGACTTTACGTGCGAGTGAAACATAAGCCTCTCTCCTACCGGCTGTGCTCACAGCATAATGCATGCAGATTAAATTGTGTCGTAACCATATTGACTCGAGTCGTAATCAAGCATTCAATTCACCGACGAATATAACTTGACATTCGTACATTTGAAAATTTAATGTGTATCCTAAAATTTAAATAACACTCAATCCATTTAAAATTAAATCAATTTTTTAATATAGACATAAAATAGTGGATATGAGATTTATAATCTTCATTGTTTTTAAAGGTATAATTACTAGCAATAAACAATAATTTTAATGGATTCAATGATAAATAGTGATGATTTTATGTAAACCACCTTTACGGGAGATAATTTATGATTCAAGTATTAGAGTGTCGAAATTGGAGCGCGCGCAGTATATTATAATTTATTTGTTTATAAAGGTATAATTAAGTGCAGTTAAAATTATTATATATACTTATTATTTATTGTCATTTTTATTATTTCTTATATTGTTTATATATTGTTCATCGGTGGTTCATATTAGCAGAGAAAAGTTAACTTTTCTGTGATATTAGCTTTGAGATTAATATTTGGTATAATTGTAAGTTTTACATGCAATTAATTATATTTTGCATTATTCGTACACTATACATTTATAAAGTAAATGTTAGATATTTGAAAACCTCCATATATTGATTTTATGGTATCAAGGTCTTTTATATCAATTAAAAACATATAATTAATTTAATATTGATATAATTCTTAGTATTACAATATTTTGCTGTCTTACAACCAAATTTAATTTTTTTCAACACAAGTTCATGACACTATTTTAAACAACAAGCTTATAATTAACTGCTAAAAAGTATATCATAACAAACACTAATTATAATACTTAATTACTAAACACAATTTAAATAATCTTATGTCATCGCATATATTACATTATTAATGAAGTAGTATATAAAACGTATATTATGCATATTGCCGTAGGGTCATTATGTGCAACGTAAAATTACCAGCTTGGCATTGAGCGCCTTGTTATTGCCGTCGCCGCGGTGCCTGCAGTGGAGAACACACTTGTTACGACATTACCCACCCCCACCGATATACCTTTGCATGACAAAGACACTCTATCTGGTCTACTACAGAGAAGAAGAAGGATTTGTTTCCTTGTACGGTATAGCAATGTTGGCTTGGTTCGTCATTAGAATCACCCCCATTGGTTAACTGGAGCATTCCATAAGAAAAAGTATATCTCTATTAATATAAAGTTCTACATTGATAGATACAGGCGCGGATCCAGGGGGGAGGGGGCTGGGGAGGCTGTAGCCCCCACCCCCCGAAATTTTGGATTTAACATGGGCAATAAAGGCATTTCCCCCACTCCAAATTTTTTTAACATTGGCCTTATGGAGGCACCCCCCCCCTGATTTTTTTTTCTGGATCCGCGCCTGGATAGATAGATATTGATATATACCTAGGCAAAATCAACTTAGGTAGTAAAATTGAATTGTTCTCCATCTGTTCTCCAGTATAATCATACTGAAATTTAAAATTTAGTAATAACGAAATTATTCAATTTGAAAATGTCTTACACTATACTTTCTCAGAATATTGGTTATTTAAAAAATAATAGTTCAATATCATATATCTGCATGATACAATGGGAGTTGTAATTCGAATGCAATTCGGAAGCGATTCACTAAGCGTTATATTTAGGAATGATTTAATTAAGAAACTTTCATCTCGGTTGCAGATACAAATATAATAAGACACTTTCTTTATATTTATTGATCAAAAACTGTTCAAATGCAACATTATGTAGTTTTTCTGCACTTTGAGTGCACTTGATTTCCTTATTCAATTGGATATAAAGTCTATCACTGGGGCAGGGTTTTAAACAAACCTCCTATATAGTTTCAACTCATTAAAAAGGAGTGGGGGTACATACAATGCATCTCCGTCATTATTGCGTCTCTGTGACAAGGACAGTCCTCGTCCTCGGAACACCAGGCTGCAAGAGCCACGTGGAGAGGTGGGCGTGGCATCTCCAGAGGGCGAGATGAAGCAGCTGGAGGTTATATTTACCCCGCCGCCAACACAGCAACAGCCGCTGGAGAGGGCAGGGCTGCTATTGTTTACCTTTGTGTATCACACGGACGATCTAGCTTCTCGGTGACATGTGATCCAAGCCGGCTCTCGCTAGTTTGATGCCGCTACTGAGACTATAACGTAAATTATACAGTGATGCGTATAACAAAGATCAACATTTTCTTCTAGAATAGATTTAATGTATTAATACAGTATTATATTCAAAAGTATATATAAGCTAGTGCAAGTAAAATATCATGCAAGAAAGTCAAGTACAAGAAAGTGTTAGATCAAGAAATATCATTTTTAATACACGTCAGAGTAGGTTTTGGGATTTGAAAACCCCCTCCTTGTAATAAGACCAAGTTGAAAGCATAATGCAGGTGGAGTTAGTATAAGGTCACTCACTTCACTTTATGGCACTTTTTGGCGTTACCGCGTTCACTTTATGGCAAAACCTACCCCTTGAAAATTAATTTTAAGTTAAGCCACTGTTTCAGTGTTCCATCTATATGAAAATTATTATATTTCTTGCAGTACTGTAATATCTTTTAATATCCTTTTTCAAATAGATAGAGATTTTGAAAGGTTGGTGAAATCTGAAAATGTTAACGTTCAGAGACTAAAAGTTCTAAAGTTTTCATAAATGAGAATTTACAATGAATTAAAGTTTTGTAAATGTAGATAGTTTGATAAGTATTTTTTTTTATTCTTAATTGCTAATATTTGATATTGTACAATATATTAAAAATCTAAAATTTATATTTATCTTTGGAATATACAACAAACTGGAAGTATAAATAGCAAATAAAAAAATCAAGAAATTATTGATAATAAACCATGCAGCAAATTTATTTATTCAAATTTGAAGTTAATATTAAGTATATTACACAATTTTCCATACACAGTATTCACAGTGATAAATACTATAATTCATAATTCATAATTCATAATCTTTATTGCTTTTCGATTGATTATACAATAAATATAAGCAAGTCAATAATATTAAACTCAAGACATAACGTCGATCGTCCATAATTATACATAAATAACAACTTGTATCACTATGCACAACAAAGTATAAAATACATATCACAGATCACAAAATAGTTTGTAAATCCTGCCACTACAGATCAAATAAGATACCATATATCGTGAATTTCATGCTATTTATGTAAATAATTAAAATTTGAATGCTTATTGTACAGATGCAAGAACCAATCATGACAAAGCAAATTCGTAGCATAAATATATTCAAAACAACAAGTTGTGAATACATGAGATGTATGAATTTATAAGTCATTCCATTAACCAAAAATTACATAACTTTATGAACAATACATGAAAAGGATCAAATTCGATACAAATATAATATATAATATAAATTATATTATCACCCTAAAATTAACATAGTATACAAACTCAAGCCAATTTAATAAAATACAAATTATCCAAATACATATATCCCTAATTCAAAATTATATAAAATTTTTAAACTGAAAGGAAGTCAAGAATCGTTACAAAATCATTACAAAGCAGTATACCATAGCACTAATTTACGTGATAAATCTTTCATTTCGATAATCTTTAACATTATAGTAGCATTTCTCAACAAGAAATTTTTTCAATAATTGTGTAAAATTACTCTGTTCAGTTTTTTTCTTCAACGATCCTGGTAAGTTATTGAACAGTGATGCACACATAAATCCCCATATACAATGGGGAACATTCACAAAGCACTTTAACCCCAACTTTAGCCCCGATTTTTAACCCTGGTGCTAAACATGGTACTAATCCAGGGGCTAACCATGTTAAGCTCATAGTTTAGCACCATGTTTAGCACCAGGGTTAAAAATCGGGGCTAAAGTGGGGGTTAAAGTGCTTTGTGAATGTCCCCCTATATGTAATATTTCCAAAGGACAACCTACATGTTTATATATATATATATATATATATATATATATATATATATATATATATATATATATATATATATATATATATATATTTCAGTGCTGAAGAATAGAGGATACCAAATTATGCTACTCTTTTTTATTTTATTTATTTATTATTATTTTTTTACAATCCGAGAACAATATTAAAAAAATATTAAAATCACAAAGGGAGACGTCAACAGGCATTATTTCTTCATAAAATAATAGGGACTAAAAGAAGTGTGGTTTAAAACCTGCATTTTTAATAACTTTATGTTATAATAGGTTATAGTAATACTTTCCGGACTCTAAAAAATCTGAACAAAAAAACAGTATTGTATAATTTGGTGCCTTTATTTATGCAATAAAAATTTCGCGCGATGGAAACTCTGCTGCTGTCCTTGCTGCATTTCCCCGTGTCGAAGTATCGTGACACCACAGTGACGACATCGTGCACGTGACTCCATTGTCTTTTAATTGCGCTATTAAAAACCAGAATGGCTTCTTAAAATAGAGCTCTGTACATTGTTATTAATGTTAACTAAGGCTGCATGCAGAAAATTATTGTATAATACATTATTATATAAATAATCAATGATCTATGTATTCTAATACTATACAGTATATATTGATGTTTCTTACGGATTAGTATAATACTAAACTTGTTGCTTTAACAACAATAACAATTTAATAGCAATTTGAATCATCTGGTTACTGCAATACTTATATATAATAATATAATATCTATAATATCTATGAGCAAGTTGAAAAGTGAAATAATGTATTGTGATGCAGGAGTCAATTTCATAATTTTTTCCAACAGTATATAGAATAATAACACGCATTATATTATTAAATCGATAACACGTTATGTTTACCCATAAATAATTAATAGTGCAAAACATAGTTGAACCAAAAAACGATTATCATTACAAAACATTAACATTACTGTCTTGGTTTTCACTATTTTGTCGCTGTTTAGGTAAGACAGTATTATAATAGAAATAGATAAATACAGCGTCATTCATCCAACTCATACTTTCAGTCAAACAATCTCAATTAAATAATAAATATTGAACTTCAATTAGTAGAAATATAGGTCAGCAAGCGCGGTGGCGTAGCCTAAATCATTCATGATCTATGAGCTTCAAGTACAATATTAAAGTTCCTAACAAAAGAAAGTTATTTAAAGAATTAACTTTTGATGTCAACAGCTAAAATAAAAATATATAATATAATATTATTTCTGTGATGTTTCCTACGTTGTTAGCACTGAATTTCTCATTATACTGATATTTATTTTTATTTTGAAAAAATTAGGACATCATTTTTATGATACAACAATACTCGTAACAGGTAGATATTATATGTATATTGAGAAAATAAAGTTCATGCGCGGTGTTACAATTAGCAAAAAATACATAAAATAGGGTATCGATGTGAAAAAAAAAATACTGCATAAATGAATTGAGGGTGCCACCACTCTGATTCTTTGGCATATATATTTTATAGGCTAAAAAGTATTGCTAAAAAGTTAATCAAAGTTCAGGTTTGAACCCACGCCCCTTTTAATAAGAAGTGATGTCTCTTGTCGCATCTGTCTGTACTTTCATTTTTTTTTTAAATTGTTTACGGACTCTAAAAAAAAAATCTAAATGAAAAAAGTTGGAGTATTATAGCATAAGTATGCACCCTTTATTAATTTCTGCAATAAAAAATTGAGGTAGGTAATCCATTGTAAAAATTATATTTTTTAACACAAATTTATATTTAATCCATTTTAAATTCCTCAAAGGCTTTCGATAGAAAATTCTAAAAAAAAATGTATATTTTAAAAGCACTTATTTATAACCCAATTAATGGCCCGATAATAAATCCATCAATAGTTAATGCCATCAAGTTAGCCAAACATGTAAGCACCAGTGACACACACTCCCTCGGTGGACACGACAATTTATATGGACATCACCTTGAAAACGCCCACCATCCACGAAATGCAACACTAGTCCGATTTTTAAGGAGGTTTTTATATGAGCCGAGGTTAGCACTGGCGCAATCAAATTACACGATCTTTTAGGCCAGCCTGCAGGCCTGCATATTTTATTTGGGATGAAAATTATATAATCCCAATGCCCAAGCAAGTGAGTGACTGTTTTTATAAGATCAGTTCAAAAAAGCACAAACATTTTAAATGAAATTAACGATGACAAAACAAAATGAGAAATTAACATTGATGATAAATAATTATGCAATATTGGGTATCATGTTTGTATACTAATTTAAAAAAAAATAGAAAAAGGAATTAAATTAATAGTAAAGGAACATCATCATTAAGAAAAGTATTATTTTTTATTTCATAGAACTTCCATGAAAAACATCTATCTCATTACATATATATATAACGTGAATCATATCCTTAAACATTAAACGATACACCTCGAGATAGCACAAACAATACCATTGCTTTGTTTATGGGAATATTGCAAAGCTTAGCAAACTTTTATTTTTTGGAGAGAATGGCTTTTCATACCTCCCCTAAAATTGCAACTCTGCATCTCTTACATGGAGCAGCAGCCTCAGTAACTCAAACAAGACGCTGTCCCAATTAAGGGTAAGATAACGCCATCAATGTTAAAAAAAATCCCTCACACGAAAATTCCGAAAAAAAATTAAAATATTCTCCTCAATCTGCACCCCGTATCAGTAGCTAAAATATCAGGTGTACAAATACGATCTAGTTTTTGAGTTAGGAATTTTTAAAGTTGACTAATTTAACATGGGAGTTCCATTTCTTCATGTTAAAGTAGTCAACTTTAAAAATTCCTAACTCAAAAACTAGATCGTATTTGTATACCTGATATTTTAGCTACTGATACGGGGTGTAGAGGAGAACATTGTTTTTTTTTGTTTTTTTGAGAATTTTCGTGTGAGGGATTTTTTTTAACATTAGTGGCGTTATCTTACCCTTAAGTTGCGACAATCCTATATTTTTAAAATTATATGGGAGGTGTAGTGCAGTGTGTTTGACCGCGCGGGTCTTGTCAGATTACCGAAATTAAGCAACTCCGAATGTGGTTAGCAGTTGAATGGATAAGTATTTTCGACAAAGAAAAACACATTTCCCACTCAATCGTAGCGCTCTTTCACTATGTGGTTCCTCTGGTTTTGAACCATTGCATTTCCGGTTCATTAAAAGAAGCTGTTGCTGTTGCTGAAGCTGTTGTGAAAACCTCTGACTGAGGTTTTCACGTTTCCTTTAGTCGCAGGCAAATGCCGGCATGGATTACACGAGCGAGAATAAGCACGTGAAACAATCAAATTAGGGTTTCGGAAGGTGCGGGGTTTCAGACTTAGTTGAGTAGAAATACCCAACTGTAAAATATAGTTTACCAATATGACTATCACGTGCAATCCTCCTTAAAACCGTTCTAGTCTAAAAAGCGATACATTGTTGTCAATAAGAGTCCCCGGAGAGAAAATAAACGGGGTGTCACAATATATAGGAGGCGATTCGTATGGAGATTTGGGGGTGCTGTGATTGGCAGCCAATATCGATCAGCAAATGGCTACTCGAGTAGTATAAGACTGATTACTAAGCCAGATTACCAGGAACAACAGCTGGCTTATACCTCCGTGATTAAAATACGCGCTATATTGGAAGATATAATGATAATTAAATTGTCATGTTAATAATTAATGGCTTTACTTTATCATATATCGATGACGTTATTACAATACATTACAATACATATTATCCAGGGTTATAATTCATATATATATATATGTATACATATATTATAGCGTCATGATTTGTTATTTAATATTCGGAGCACATTCTTGCAAAGAGGAGAGAGAGAGAGAGAGAGAGAGAGAGAGAGAGAGAGAGAGAGAGAGAGAGAGAGAGAGAGAGAGAGAGAGAGAGAGAGAGAGAGAGAGAGAGAGAGAGAGAGAGGAGAGAGAGAGAGAGAGAGAGAGAGAGAGAGAGAGAGAGAGAGAGAGAGAGAGAGAGAGTTATAATTATTTTTTAATTTTGTTTGATGCTATTATTTTTAAGTATTTTAAAACGAAGCTAGTTTTTGCTTATATTTAATTATATCTCACATGCAGTTTCCTATAAACAACTCGTATCTTTAATTAATTCTGCTGCAAATATCGGGACGTGATCGAATGTGCATGAGCCCTTGAATTAAAATAATACATATCCCCCATTGTTGCGGCAATATTAGGGTTAATTACTTAACCCATTCGTTAACGACATGCATAAAATTCACTGAGTTCTGACGTAATCAGTGCATGCGGATAGTGCATCCCACTTACACAAGAGTGTTTTAAAACTTTCATCATAATATTTGTACTTCACTATGAGATGTTATTTGTTTAAATCTCCTATATTTGGAGCATATTGGAGCATAATTAAGGATTTCCTAACTAAAATCCCGGCTCACATTTGATTTAGTCATAGTAAGTTTATTTTCATGCATGAATAATTTTTAGCCGTAAAGATTATAAAGATTGTTATCCTGATTTTAATTATAATTTATTTGTTTTGAATTAAAATAAATAATTAATACAGAAAACTGATTCATGACGCCATTTTTCCTTTCTCTCTCTCTCTCTCTCTCTCTCTCTCTCTCTCTCTCTCTCTCTCTCTCTCTCTCTCTCTCTCTCTCTATCTCTGGACTTGTGCATATAATAATATAATACATAGTAAAATTCAGTTTATTTAATTCAGATTAAAGTACATAAGGGGCATTCACAAAGTCTTAAGGCCACATTTAAGGCTCGATAATTTAAAGCTTGATTTTAGACGTGTTTTTTAGACCCAAAATTTTTGGTCTTAAATTATTGAGCCTTAAATGTGGCCTTAAAAGGTTTTGTGAAAATGTCCCTTCATATGTCATATAATGCAAATTAATATGTTTGGAATTTCAAATCAATTTGAAAACAGTTCTTGAATTTGGTGAAATTTTAATTATTTTTATTTATTATTTTACCCAATACAAATATATACAAAAATCTACATAGTAAAATATATTATTTAGGGTGGAGATAACATGCAAAAGCGCTATATGGAGGCACCAAAACACTAAGAATGGCTGTTATCCCAAATTTAGGAAACAAGGATAGGATACTCTTAAAATGAAATGCAATTTTTTTAATTCACATTATTTGCCAATTAACTTAAATTGCTTGCAGAAAAGTTAAGATTTACCTCATCGAGAGAAAACGCTGCCATAGAAATGTTGGGTTAGCAGAACTTATTAACTAGGACGGTGCGTGCGGAGGAACCAGCTGGCAGGTGTCCCGACCGTGCGTGGCCTACTTGTGGGGATGCGTGGGCGCGAGGAGAACCCAATCAATTATTATTGGAGCCCTTATCTCAACGAGAGTTTTTTAGTAGCCAAATCGATTGCAAGTCGTAATAACAAGATTAAAAATAGCAGCGTCGTAGATGGTAGATCAAAATAGATTCTGAGGTTGGGAATTGATAATGCAGGACAATTGTTGTGTACCATCGATTCTTCTGATATATATAAAATGCTTAATAGATTAACTCTGCTGATATATATATACATGTTTCATACATGTTTGCATTATAAATTCATGCTTTGTCAAAATCATCCCTGTAACTGCATGCCATGCAATGATTTTGTATGAGTTATGCGACAAGAAATGTACAACAAAATATTAGCAAACACCGGATGCTTTTATATGCACGCACTTTTAAGTGTAAAACCACCACTTTGCTCTTGCCAGTGTGATGAAGTGTCAATCCTAGATTGACTGGAAGTCACGACTGGGAATCAGTCACCTTGTGACGTCATCTGTCAGGCCTGATCGAGAGCTGCCCTACTCAGTAGGGCCCGGGGTCCGCCAGCCCTGACGAGCGGAGCCTCCAGGTCAAGACATATGGCGTCACGTGGTCCTCTGACCCGCATGAAGGTACTGCTGAAGCCGCCACTTCAACGAGGCGTCCTAGGACAAGTCCTTACAGGCACGTCCTGACGAAGCAGAGCTCGCAGTATCACTGAAGAATTTCAACAATGCTTTTTTTCTCTTTTAAATATTTAATTAAAAAACATGTACAAATAAAAAGAGAGAAAAAGTCATCTTAAATTAAAAATTAAATTGGAACTCAAATGGAGATTTTAACCGTTTTACCGGATATACGTACACGTACATACTGTATATGCAGATGGTCAAACCTCCCATCACATTTTCTTACAGTTATTTATAGTTACTAAATTTGCAATTCTCACGACGTTATGTAAATGACAATTTATTATTACTATTATTAGAAGGAAAATTTGCATTTACTCAACAATTAAAGTATTGTGAAACATGCCACACCCACCACTGGTGTCTTTACTAGCTCTCATCCTATTTAACTAAACTGTGGACGGACGTATTATTAATGCTGTAAGAATATATAACGTTAATTAGAAATTATTGCCAAAGATTATGCACTTGTCTGTTGCAGCAGACTTGATTGGCATTAAGATGCAGTTGAATGTGTGCCAAGGTCCGATACTGAGCGAACATTAGCATTATTAAGTTGACAATGATACTGATGGGGGGACTTGTGCGAGCCTGTCCAGACCGAGTGTCCCATGTCCAGTGTGGTGTCACTTCGTCTGCGGTCGCTTTGATCACTGCAGGAGGAAGCGAATGACGTCTGAAGATGTAATTAGGGATGAGAGGAAAAATGGCAGATTTTTAATCAGGTTCTTCATATAGGGGATAGTCACAGATGGCTATACCCTAGTTGAAAAAAATCATCTTCAACTCATTCTTAACACGTCTAAAGGCGGATTCAGATGGCGACAACGGCGATGCGACGCGATTTTGTCACACAAGCTGTGAAATCCTATGCGGCGAGCGAATTTGCCAGGTTGCGGCAGCGAAATCGCGTTAATTGCGATGCTCTTTTTTTTTAATCGCCAAATATGGCCGCCAATAGATATCACAGCAAGTTGCCATTATTCGCGTCGCGTCGCATGATAGAAATCGCCATGTGAATCCGCCTTAAATCTTTGTAATTTAAATATATTATATTTCTTACCTTAAAAACATGCACGTTTTATTTTTTCCCCACTCAAAAGAGGATGAAACGGAGATAATATTCTGGGCGCGATTCACGAAGAGAGTTATCCAGGTTTCTCACTATTATCTCACTAAACACGTTTAATGTCATTGAATTAGGTTGGCGTTAACCACGGTTACTGAGACAGCTGGATAACTTTCTGGATAACTCTTTCGTGAATCGCACGCAATGGGGGCGATTCGCGAAAGAGTTATCCAGGTTTTTATCCGCGTTTAGCTTAACCACGTTTAACTATAGGTGGTTTAACACGTAAAACAGAAGTAGTTTAAACATGGTTAAGCTTATAAACATGGTTAAAACCTGGCTAACTGCTTCGTGAATCGCGCCCAATATTTATAAAATTTTATGCACGCACAAGAAGAGGAAAGAAGAAAAATATCGTATTTCTTGTTCTTTTTTTTCCCCTTGGAAATGGTGCAAAATAGGAGGAAGAAAGAAACAAGGAGATAGGTTAAAAGCGAATAAAAGATTATTCATTGCAATTCGGGTAACCTCTGGCTAGAAACTTATCGTCGGTTATGCTAGAGTACTAAACTTTATGGGTACATTGGGTACTATACAAAAAATTTGCTAAATCTATGCTATGTATAATACAGATTGTACAGGTACAACTATAGTTCTGAATTTTTCGTTATTTTTTTTATCACTCTTGTCAGCAGATTTAGTATATACACGTCATGATAGATTTCTATGTTAGTTAAAGTTAATTTGTTTTATTAATATAAGATTAAAATAATAATTTAATTTCATATCATAATTCGTAGAAATGATTTTTATCTACAATTCATTTGTTGTTTGTTTATATTATTATTATTATTATAAATTAAATTTATAGGTGTTTGTAGAACCTGCAAAATTTTTTAAACATAAAATAATATATTAATAGAACCAATATGTTATTATATTAATATTCATGGTGAGAAAGACAACCTTTTTTGTAGTAACCACAAGGTCGAGCTATAACACCAAACTGGGATTTAACAAAGATTCTCGAAGATTGTGCTAGAAGTATGCTAATTTGATGACACCTATCATATAATAACATCGTTTTTTTTATCTTACAATACAAATAAATTAAATACCAATGCCATATTATCATTTTTTTAATGCGAAAGCTTGTATTTTTATGTTATGTATCCTTTATATGCTAATTTCTTGTATACTAATTCTAAATAAATTATGTTAGCGTTTTGTTATTTAATTTTTACCTAACGAAAAAGTCACAGACTTGCGTTTTATGCGTCATCGATCATAGAAAATTTATATTTTCATTTAAAATTCAATAATTAAATAATACAATGAATCATTAATCATTTCCTCTTTAACTATTAGTGTAGCTGGACTTCATGGTATTAATTCACTGTTACAATTTATTTAAAATATAATTATATTTCTTTAAATAAACCATTTCAAGTACTTTAAATTTAAATAATTAATAAGATAAACTATCTATATTATGTGTTAATTATATTTTTTAACTAATAAATATAATGAAAATTTCAATATTTCTTTCTAATTTTCTTCGTATCCCAAAGAAAAAATTTGAATGAATTAAACCAAAAATGTTCGATCAGTTCGATTAACATGTAATTAAAATGCACTATTTACTATATGACATGAAATTTTTATTTATTTTCATCAAAGTGCATGCTCAATATATGTAAATATTTTACATTTGGTCCATACTCCATATAGACATTTTCATTAATAATAAAATAATTATTAAATTATTTGGCAAATAATTCAGCGTTCTCCACGCTCCTTCTTGCTTTGGACGCGAGCGGTGCACACCTGCGATCAAGTCGCTAGCTAGGTCAGCTGATCCAGCAAAAAGCACCACAGGCTACCACAACTATTGATGGATTATCCTGGTTATAAAATGATCTTCGGCACCTGCTGTGGCAGGCAGAAAAGAAGTCTTATGTCAAATCTCAGAAATTTATTGCGGAAATGAGTCATTCAATCGCAAAATATTGTAAAAAAAAAAATGTGCACAAGCTTTTAAATTTATACCAGAATATTAATGTATTTTATCTCCTTAATAATTGCTATTTTGCTGAAATAGGACTATTAGGAATGTATCAAAGATTTCATTTAAAATAAATTATTAAATTTCAATGTCTTTTACACAGTTGGCAGCAGTAAGAATAAACAAAATTTAGTTACTAAAACTGTATACGAGGTTCATAAATCAAGAGTAAAATTATATGTCAACTTCCTTTAAAAAATAAGAAATTAAAATTCATAAAAAACTTTTAATAAAAAACACCCGGATGTTTTGAATATGTCATAAAAAGATCTTCAAAATGTCTTGACATGCATGCAATAAAAATTATAAAATAATGAAAAACTATAATCCCTCCAAGCATGAATATTTTTTAATTAAAATTTTATCAGCAGGTGCACAGTCCTTCTGTTTACATTCGATACTCTTGGTGTTCAAATTTTCTGCATGGCTTGGTAGAAAGAGCACCTCTGCATACAAGGGTCTCTCTCTTCATGCCGGCTGGTCTGAACGAGGGTCGACCCCTACACAAATCTCAATCACTTTGGCAGCGAGAAGATTGGCGGTCAGCAAATTAGTCCTAAACAGTTTATGTCATTCAGACGTCACGACCCATTTACCCTCACCCACATGAGGACAATTTCACCAACAATAAGCATGTCAAAATTTAAAAAGACATTCATTAAATTGAGATATGAGCAAATTAATATATTATCAAGTAACAATTTCATATAATAAAAATATAATGTATAACAATAAGAAAGTTTATCATATTACAATTGTTATATGATACGGGATGTAGAGTATAACATAAATATACAATAAACATAATATATATAATCTGCATACATTTTTATAGTATTATAATATGACAATCGTTAAGGTTAAGATTACATAAAAAGTTTTTTGCAAAGAGTATAGTAGTGGGTCTAACCTTTGATTGGTTATTTCCTGTTCGTGAAATGAACCTTATGTATATATGTGATGATGGTTAGTGCGGTGGTGGAGGTTGACTTATGAGGTTATGAGTATAGCCCACAACTACTATAGAGCATGGTATTACTATACTATGAGAAGACAGCAGGCTAGATAGAGGAGGCAGGATGTAAAACATTCTGTGCTGTAGGCCCGAGCGAAAATGGCACCAATCTCCTCGTCTCTCTCTCTCTCTCTCTCTCTCTCTCTCTCTCTCTCTCTCTCTCTCTCTCTCTCTCTCTCTCTCTCTCTCTGTGCACACCATTATAGCAGCTGGTCTATACGATGGTACGATGAGGAGGAGAGAAAACGGTCCCTGTGACGTCATTATTAAATCTGTACAATGTACTTTACAGCTTCCTCACATAAACTAAGCACCATAAGAACATAAATTACCCTTATACACATCACCTACTTAATATAGTTTGGTTTGCAAACAACTTGAAGCGCTACCTACTACGTAAAACAGAGTAGAATATGAGAATCATTATAGGTGCAAATGTACCCATATATATAAATTACGTGACTGTTAGGTAAGCTTCACGTACACTTAGCGACCGTATCTCTGATAGGAATGACGTCATAGACCCAACGTTGTATGTTGAAAATCTGTGGGGAGGATGAAAATTTGCAGTAGTGATCAAATAGGCTCAAGTGGCTTATGAAAGCAGCAATAATTTTATCATATTATATGTATATATAATATAGTATGTACTTTAATTTTGGAAGTAAAAGAATAAATAAAATATTTTATTTCGTTCACATGACAACTTAAATTGGTTTACAATATTCTATTTGATAATGGGGTACTGACCGGTATTTGAGTTAGCAATACTAGTAAAAAGTACTGTGAATTCTATGAAGAACGAGCCCTATTAGAGCACTCTACGACAATTTGCTGATTTTATATGAATTTTTAAAACTTTTTTTGATGACGTCATAGCATTGAATCTTAAATGGGAAAATGCATCAGTTAACATTGCTAAAATGAAAAGTTATTGAGGTAGGAATTTGAAACCTTCATTATCGTGATTCTAGCACCTAAAAACCTTGCAAATGAAGTTTTGGTTACATTTCAATATAAGGTATGGGATTTGGCAATGTTAACTGATCTATTTTCCCATTTAAGATTCAATGCTATGACGTCATTTTTGAGAGGTTTTAAAAATTCATATAAAATCAGGAAATTGTCGTAGAATGCTGTAATAGGGCTTGTTCTTCATGAAATTCTTGTGCCTTTTGAAATATTGACAAAAACTTGAAACTTTTTTTTTTCTCAGTACCCCATTTGATGTATAATTTAATTATATTAATTTCTTAGAAAGAATTGATGTAATATATAGTTGGTTGTTAAACCATTGCAGCCTGCAAAATTTTTGACAGAACATTAAAGACTCAATTCCATTAATATATTAAGAAAGTAGAGAAATTTTATACTTTTATTTATTTTTTATTAATTAATTTGTTAATCGCAACATCAGCAAAATAACAGCGTTTGCTTATATTCAGCGTATAGGACTTACTATATTTTATTGAACTATTATATGCGTTTATTATTATAATATTTAATATATATGGATTCAAAAATATCTTGTGAACTTGAAATATCACACTTAATAAACAATTCCCAATAATAATTAATAATCCTCCTTGAAATAAAAATTCCCATTAATTACTATACATTATTTAGCAATCATGTACAGTACAGTATTATAGTATTATTGTAGTAGCGTCATTATGGCATTTCGCCAGTCAAAAATACTGAGCGTAGCTGCGGCAAATTGTATATGTTCTCCTTGCAGCGTAATCAACCCTCATATTAATTTTTATATCAAAATTAAAAGAAGAGCAGCAAAATTTGATGAAGCCAAAATAAATTCAAGACACTGAATGAGACTATGATAAATTGCAAGAGTCCCAAGAGAGAGTGGGTCGTGACAAAACGTTAACTGCGAGGGTAGGCTCATGAAGGAGTCGCTTCACATTTAACACAATAAACTGGACTCATTATCTTGTAATGATGACCAGTGACGGTTGGTCGGTCAGCGTCCCTCATCAGAGCAGACGAGCCATCAGACATTGAGAGCCGCGGGATAAGGGGGGGGGAGGGTCAGTATGGCAGACTCGTGCAACTTGCATACGTAATAAATGCAACTTGCAGATGATACTGCCGTAATGCATCATGGCAAGTATTTTGTATTTATGTATTGCAGGGATTAACAGAACTATATCTTCAAAATTGAGATTGGTTCTAAAACACCACTGTTTTATTTCATTGTTGTTTATTGTTTCTACTCTGAAATTCGATACAAATGTTAATTGCATAAAAAAAATTGTTTATTAAAAACGTATCAAATCCTGCTATTCTCTAAAAACGTTAACTTTCATTTGTTCAGTAGACCAAACAAAAATTTGTTGCTCGACTGTCGATCCACAGCTCCATGCGAATCTGTGACACTTTGCAGAATCTAAATTATCCCCGAGCGTGTATGCATTTCCAAAACATATATATACACACACACCTGGGGAAAGTGACTCTCAATTTTGTTGGAATTTTGTTGTTGACGTAATTCTGAGAAACCAAATAGCCCACCTGTAATTGCTTTATAATTAGACTGAAAAGGATCTTCAAAGCAAAAACCTGCTGTCAATCTAGAGACGCCAAAAAGTAAATACAAGGACAGAAGGACGCAATTATTAGGGCTCAAACCTTGACAGATATATGTTTTGTTTTAATGGCTTTGACTTAAAGAAATAGTAAGTTTAAAAAAAATACTTTCAACGTTTTTAAAATTTTAAAGAGTAACATCTCACGGTCATGATAACTACATTAAAAGAATAGTTTGTTATTCCACAACATAAATTAAGTTTTCAATGTAATAATACGTCACGAGACAAAAAAAAAAAAAAAAAAATCACCGTTTAACGTATTTTCCCATGTTTTAAAATAACGTGATATAATGATATTTGAGCGTAAAATTTCACACTGCTATTTTCCGCATGATAATAACTAACTGACTTATATAAACTTTCATAACTGTATACATGCAGAATATTATAATTTAACAT
This sequence comes from Siphlonurus alternatus, assembly GCA_949825025.1. Taxonomy (NCBI): domain Eukaryota; kingdom Metazoa; phylum Arthropoda; class Insecta; order Ephemeroptera; family Siphlonuridae; genus Siphlonurus; species Siphlonurus alternatus. The sequence continues at coordinate 16,230,002 of OX463778.1, forward strand.
TCAATTACTGTCTTTTTTTATTACCATAAAATATTAGCACTCTGCTGTTTATTATTATAAAAAATCGCACGCAAAATTTATATAATAACATATACATTATTTACAAACACAACTACAGCTGGGTCTTATTCTGTACACTGACCTACTTACTGATCTGATATTGGTGCGAGGGTGGTGTCTGCTTCGATCTCGTACAACCCCACTTGACGTTGAATTCTATTCTGGTTGCAGAGTACCAAGGCTGCAGTCGAGGAAGTGCAGAAGAAGGGGAAGGTGATCAAGTTCGGATGGCTGGAGGGTGTGTTCGTAAGTACAGACAACGTTGTGCAGGTCAAACAGGTGTGTGATCCTTGACCTGTGACCCTTAGATGAGATGTCTGCTCAACATCTGGGGTGTGATGCTCTTCCTGCGACTCTCCTGGGTCGTCGGACAGTCAGGAATAGGTGAGTCATACATAAGGGGTGCAGTGGTGCCATCATTATTGACTGAGGCTATACCCGCTATACTTCTCTGGATAACACGAACTTTACTCAGGTCTCCTTGCTAAAACTGCAGCTCCAATAGGCAGAGAGATGCGCAGATTTGTAATTTTGCGCAATGTAAGTAGAGCACCCAGTCTATCAATATCAAAAGATAATTTTGGTTCACCAAGTCTCCATAGAATGCATGGTAACGCCTACAACAATATAGGAGTAAAGTTCGTGGTGTCCAGATGTGTACATATAAAATTTGATATATTTTCGTACTTGGCAAAGTATTGAAATATTTGTAGATTATTTATTTTAATTTGAAGTAAAAGGTAAATTAGAGATGTCTGAGATCTTCAATTTTTTGGTTGCAAGCTAATTATCAGCCACTGAAGACTGGATTATTATAATGCTTATCACTAAAATAAAAATTATAATAAAAATTATTATCGACGGATCAAGAAAAATAAAATTCAAAATAATAATAATATTGAATAAAAATATATCAGATTTTTATCCAAATCAAAATTTAAAACAATTTCTTAATTTATAGAAATAATTTATTTTACACACGCATATGGAAACATTTCATTCATTCCGCATGATATGGAATTTCACAAAAAAATATATTTTTATAGTAAAAATATAAAAATTACCTTACAAAAAATACCTAACCCTGTCTTGTAACATTTCAGAACATTGACTGCTGCATCCCAGTTTATTATCATCCTGATATCCATCTGAGAGACTTGTGATTAATCCTATATGTTTCCCCAGCATTTTTATTACACAGTCAACATGACAATGTGATGATCTTAAATAGACAACAATGTAGGACATCGATCGTCTTTCTGGTTTTGCAGCCCTCTACAGCAGTGTTTGCACTTAATAAAATGATAAATAACTTAATTTTACAGGCGAAGGACTAGCTGTCATTTCCCTAGCAAATCTTGTTACATTCATAACGACCTTATCCATGTCCGCTGTCAGCACGAATGGTATTCTAAAGGGTGGTAAGTTACTGTAGATTTAAAAGTCCTGGATGGCGTGTTGAATGGTTGTAAGTGTGTAAACAGTGTACTATGTACGGAGACAAAAAAAGTACACTGTTTTAATTTCTTGTATCATTTTGTTATTGTTCAAGCATGTTACTAGATCACTCGTGAGCTCACCCCTCACGCTTGTGACTTGACTGATTGCAGTTGAGGGTTTATTGGTTATAACGTTAGCCAATATTGTCACTCTTGTCACGGCAATTTCGATGTCAGCTGTCAGCACAAACGGGCAGATAAGTGCAGGTAAGTTATCAACAAGAAGAAAAAACAACAACAGAAAAAGAAGAATCGTCTTAATGTTTTTTTTTTTATTATGCATGGCTCGTTATTATAGTTCTTTTGAGTTTTATGATTTTAAGGATTTTACATTGTCTCGTAAGGTGTAAAATAAAAATAATTAAAGACCTCATTATGTGAAAGTAATCAAATTATTGACTTTTTTAATGTGTTAATTTTCTTGATACTTGAAAAATAAACGCTGAACATATTATAATTATACTAATTTATGAGATTAACATAAAACGTATAAATTTCAACCTAATTATCTTATTAAAAAAATAAAAGACACGATAATTTTTATCTTGTCTTATTTGACAATCTTATCTTGTCTTATTTGACAATCTTATGTGAATGATTATTTTAAAAGATCAATAATTTGTTTATAAATTTTATATAATGACACCGTAAACTATTGGAAATAATTAAAATAATTTTATATTAAATTTCTTTAAACTTCAGAGGCGGCATTCACAAAATGTCATTAAAGTCTCAAATTTTTTAAATGGGACTTAAAATATTGAATAAAGTCAAGACTTAAAAATATTATATTACATGGTCGCTTTTTTAATCCTGCCTTATATAAAGAATAGTATGCAATGACTGCAAAATTTACTCAATAGTTTACATGATACTCAAGAAAATCTTTTAATGTTCACTAATCGCTATTGTTCCATAAACAAAACAAAAACAATTAAGAACCCTATGAAAGAGAACAGTTCTGATTTTAATTGCAATTTATAAATTTACCAAAATTTCTAATTCAATTTCAAAATATTAAAACAATCCTAATTTTTCTAGCAAATTCCTTCAAAATTAAGAGTTTTTCTCAGTGATCAGAACTGTTTCTGCCTCTCTCTGAACCCATCACTGATCTCCCGTGCTTCCACAGGCGGCATCTACTACATGATCTCACGCTCGCTCGGCCCCGAGTTCGGAGGTGCCATCGGCCTCATGTTCACTCTGGCCAACTCGATCGCCGTGTCCATGTACATCGTGGGCTTCTGCGAGTCACTGCAGGACCTGGTGGCCACCTTCGGCACCGTCATGATCGATGGTGGCCTCAACGACATCCGTGTCATCGGCATCATCACGCTCGTGGGCATCCTGGTACTCGCCATTGTTGGCATGGACTGGGTCACCAGGGTAAGTGTCCGGACTGCAGAACTCAAAGAAACTTGGGGCTTGACTTGTTTTAAAAACACTCATCTTGTTGGAAAATATTCTATATTTGCAGCCTTGTTAATTATTACCATGCCCTGTATTATTCTTACGAGGTATGGTGATTAACAAGGCTGCAAAGAGAAATTTTCCGAGGCAACGACTGTACTTGTATCATGGGGATGCGGATGAGGGAGGGTAATAACTATAAAAGAAAATAAGTAGCAGAATTTTCAATAAATTTCTGAAATATCCATTATTTCATTTCAGATTCCATCAATTATAAATTATAATTACGTTTGATGTGGTTTGAAGTTATAAAAAATATGAATATTTTCACCAGTTTACTGAGAAGATGTACATTAATATTTAATGCTAAATTGTGATTGTAACATGAATTAAGATTTAATTAATAATTAACCGTTCATATAATATACATTTATACATAATATGAAGGTAACTCTGCAACACACACTCACAAAACTACTGATCTTGCTTGCAGTTCCAAATGGGTCTTCTATTCGTGCTGTTGTTCTCACAAGTGGACTTCATCATCGGCTCGTTCTGGGGACCTCTCGACGATGAGGAGAAAGCCAAAGGCTTCATCGGCTACAACTGTGAGTGATGACGTCACTGGTGCTCAAACTGTTCGCCTCGCTCTGCTTGATCTCTCGGTGAAGCGATAAATTAAGCATTTATGAAAATTGTTTTAACTCACAATGCCAGCTACATTTGTTTCCTTAATTCGATAGCAAGGATCGAGGGATCGAGGGAGGGAGGGAGGGAGGGGGGGGGGTGTAATAAGAGACAAAGTAATCTGACGGATGCAGACTCGTTCACTATTTTTTCTATCTAGTCTGTTCGCTCTGAGAGCATAACCTGGTCAATTTCCCCAGAATATTATATGGTGCAGCTCACAATCCTCAAGTGCAGCGCGCTCCAGTTGGTGCCCTTAGAGTCTGTAGGACATATAATTACCTAATAATTAATAACCTCTGTTCAGGGGAAGCATTACTATTTTGAGTTCAAAACGAGTCTTCGTGAGCTGTTTCCAAAAATAACGTGATGACGTTCTCTCTTAGCTGACACATTCTGGACTAATATGAACCCTGACTACCGCGAGTACGAGGGCACACAACATGACTTCTTCTCTGTGTTCGCCGTGTTCTTCCCTGCCGTGACTGGCATCGTGGCTGGCGCCAACCTGTCGGGAGATCTCAAGGTACGTACAAATGTGAATGAAATCATGTAAATGTTACAATGGCTAACGTTTCGCCTTCAGGACCCCGGCAGTGCCATCCCCCTGGGCACGCTGCTGGCCATCGGCGTGACTTTCGTGTCGTACTTCGGCTACGCAGTGATGATCGGAGGGTGCGTGCTGCGTGACGCCTCAGGCAATGTCACGGAGTACCTGATGGGATTCAATGAAACCGGAGGAATGGACCCCTACTCCATCGTGAGAAACTGCACGGGCCGCCAGTGCGAGTTCGGTATTGAGACCGACAGCCAGGTGAGGAGGTCCACTATAGTTTATGTATCAGGTGAAAAAACGAGTTGAAAATTTAACATTTACGTCCTAAATGTAATTATTAATATTCCATGCCCCCCCCCCCCCAAATAAAGTATCAAGCTTGGAAATTGCAGGCAAATCCTCCCTCCCATGTTATTTTATTTTAACCGTGACATTTTTGTCTTCTTGATTTGCACTTTTTCATTGTCTTAATTAAATTGACTAGATTAAAAAATAAAATAGTTAATATTGATTAAACTGACTGATGAGAGGACATGGGTATTTTTATATCCCCTCCCTTATCCTCACGGAAATAGATCGATTTATTTCAGAAAATAGTTTTATCTTATTAGGTCAGTTTAATAAATTTTAAATACTGCTTTCATGGTAATTCCTACACAGTTATATTTATTACTTTGTTAATTCAATTGTTTATATTATGTTCGGTTAAGGCAATGGAGCTGGTCTCTCTGTGGGGCCCCCTCATCTATGGCGGATGTTTCGCCGCCACTCTCTCCTCGGCCATCGCCAGCTTGGTCGGTGCCCCCCGAGTACTCCAGGTGCGTTCAAAACCGAGATAATTTGTTTATTACGACCTGGTGTAAACAGAACTGATTTATGTGTTGAAATTGTTTTATGGAAAATGAAAATGATTGTTGTTAACCACTCGTATTATTTTTTTATAACTGTCAACAATAATTCTATTATTTTATTTGCTAAGTAATAAATTAATAGTATTAAGTCAAAACTAACTGTTATAATACCATGAACTGAAATTTCAATTGAGGATATAAAAAAACAACAATATGGCTATATATGGCTCTGTGTATACAAATTTTAATGTTAACTGTTTTTAAATGAGGATACAGCAATGCATTGTATAATAATAAGAATCATAAAAATAACAAAAATTATATAAAATAAGGCATCACATATATATTTGACATATTTTTTTTAACATTTGTCTGAAAGCATTTGACAACTAATTATGGTGTTGTCAATTCTATAAAATTATGCTGTGCCTCATGCTGTCATGCAGAGCATTTACATGACTTTGCAACAATCCTCGTTTGATCACGTATATAATTCGAATTTTTACCACTTTATAGGTTCTCCACCAAGCTTTATGGTCTTAGTATCTGTAAAAATATAATTCTACATTTGCAATAAAAAAATCAGGCTCGATATTAATGTTTTTTTATTGTTCTTAAAATGATATAAGATTGTAAAAGAAAAACACCAAAGTTGAAAACTATATTAGAAAAATTATTAAAATATGTGATGATTTTTATGCAGTTGCAGTATATTTGAGTTCTTGTCTGCTGCAATGGAAACTAACGTTATGGTCCCTCAGGCTCTAGCCAAGGACAAGCTGTACCCTTTCATCGGCTTCTTCGCCGAGGGCTACGGTGCCAACAACGACCCGGTACGAGGCTACGTGTTGGTCTTCATCATTTCCTTTGCCTGCATCCTCATCGGTAGGTATAGACCCGGAGAACTGACTATATACATGATGAATTACAATTTGTTAGAATAATAAGCACAATATCATTTACATTGTGGTTGTTCCCTAGCAACCACAAAAATATAAACAATGTTCATCTCTAAACTTTGACACTTTCGATATGATTTATAATGGAGTATCGACCTCAATTTTTTTTATTGCAGAAATGGATCGAGGGTGCAAAGTTATGCTACCCTGATTTTTTTTCAGATTTTTTAGAGCCCGGGAAGTTTAAAAAAATATTGAAATTCCTTTTTGTGACGTCACGCGGCGGCAAGTCCTATCTTTTTCTTAAGAAGCGGCGTCTCGTGACGTCACAAAAATAACTTTCAATAATTTTTTAAAAATAGTTCCCGGGCTCTAAAAAATCTGAAAAAAATCAGGGTAGCATAACTTTGCACCCTCGATCCATTTCTGCAATAAAAAAAAATTGAGGTCGATACTCCATTACAGGCCTGTATGAATTTTGAAAATTTGTAGACTCGATATAGATTTTTTACTGATAAACGGATATACCCTGACAACGCTTCCCAAGCATAACGAGTCCTCCTGTTGCTCCACAGCTCAACTCAACGCCATCGCCCCTCTGTTGTCCAACTTCTTCCTGGCAGCATATGCACTCATCAACTTCTCCGTGTTCCACGCTACCATCTCTAAGACCCCCGGTTGGCGACCCTCCTTCAAGGTAAGGACCCTTTAATTAATGCCAAATTTTAATTATTGAGATTTAGTGTTATGTTTTTAATTGTTTGTTTTAATTGACGTGTCTTACCCATGCATGATACCATGTTTTGTATTTTGTAACTGGAGAATTTGATAAAATAAATCATTTGAGTTTGTTATTTGGTGCTCTCTCTGACCCCTGGTGTATGCCCACAGTACTACAACGCGTGGGTGAGTCTACTTGGTACCATCCTCTGCATCGGCGTCATGTTCCTCATTTCCTGGGGCACCGCTCTCATCACCTTCGTGGTGGTAGTCACGCTCTACCTTTACGTCTCGTACCGCAAGCCAGGTGAGTACAAGGATCTATCTTTGGTTTGATGTCATGAACCTTTTCCTTTGTCCTCTCCAATACAATAATAATAGGAGGGTCGCGTGACGTCAAACCAAAGATAAACTGAGACGACTTCTCAGTTAGGGTACGGCAAAAATTAAAAGACATGTCAACTGTTAAATATATATTAACATTTTTAACGTTATAAGTTGTTTACGTCCATAATGTTAATTTAAAACTTTTGGGAGGTCAATTAATGAGATCTTATATAATATTCGGTGATATTTACCAAAAAAAATTTTGAATATTAATATGAAGGATAAAATTTACGTCTTTAATGTTAAGTGCGTATTCATGCACAATTTTAATCCAAGCTTGTTTCCAATACGTATTAAATCTCAAATATTGCAGAGGTGAACTGGGGCTCATCGACGCAGGCACAGTCGTACAACTCCGCGCTCAAGAGCATGCAGGAGCTGAACAACGTGGAGGAGCACGTCAAGAACTACAGGCCGCAGATCCTCGTGCTGACCGGCATGCCCGGCGCGCGGCCACCCCTCGTCGACTTCGCAAACCTCGTCACCAAGAAGGTGTCACTGCTCATCTGCGGACACGTGCTGCAGGTATGACCAGGCTCGGACTGGCCATAAGAGTTGGTGAGCAATTGCTCAGTAGGCCTCCCCGGTTGGAGGCCCCCAAAATGTTAAAAGTAGGCCCCCCTAGGGTGAAGTAGGCCCTCCCTACATCGCGAAGCGATGCAAGATTTCATGTAGACAGTGTTCTGAAGATGTAGAGTAAAACAAGAGGCTTAAATCACATTACAAAAAACTGACTAGCTATTATATTTAATAGGTATTACTATTATATATTCATAATAATCAATTACTTCTTATACATTTCCATTTATTTACTATGAATTTTCAACTTTGAAGTGCCAGAAATTTTTAAAACAAAAAGGCAACAATTACATAATAACATAATAACTTTCATGAAAAAATATAAAGGTCCTCGGCACAGTTGGAGGCCCCCCAAAAATATAAAAGGTAGGCCCTCTAATGAGGACCTATAACCTTTATTATTTTTAGGGGGCCTCCAATCGTGCCGAGGGTCCTTAAATTTATTTAAAAAAATATTGTGTAATTCTCCCTCATATGACCAAGAAGGCCTTATATACATCGCGATCGGAAAAGATGTGAGAAAAACGAAGGAAAATAATTTTGGAAAAATAATGTAGAGTAATTAAATCAAGATGTAAAGCCCTGAAGGCCCCTTGGTCCTGCACTAATATAAGTCAAATTTATTATTAACATATTCTGTTGCGGTATATATGTTTTATTATTATTTTTTTTTTTAAATACGTACACATTATCCTTTTATAATTATGCCAAATATTATAGAGATAAAAATAAGCCAGAACGGTCCGGAACGTCAATCCGGAAAGGTGCATGTATTATTGAATTAAAAAAACTCATAAATTTTATTTTTAAAAATATGTCTAAATTATAGATTAAATTTTGCAAGCTTTTTTTTAAAAAAAAAAAAACTTCCGCTAGCTTCGTTTTCGTAATTCGTAGTCTTCTTCATATATAAGACGAAAAGATGTATAGCACTTGCTTAATTTTTTTCTATACATTTTTTTATCTATTCATGCATTATTTAATGCTCAAAAATCACTTCTGCATATCCGGCCCAGAATGCAGTACAACTACTTTTTTTAGGAAATGGGGGGAAAAAAAAAAGAGTCTAATTTTGACCTGAAAATAAAAATTGGAGAGATTTTAACATACCGCAATATACATGCAATACATGCATGACTCTGAAGTCACTGAAATATAATATATATAAAAAAAAAAAAAAAAAAAAAAAAAAAAAAAAAAAACGGATGAAAATACGTGCATTGCGATAAAAAGGTTGGATTTTCCCAATTGAATCAAATTTCAATTATATAAGAAGTAAGAAATGTATCTGCTCCCTGAAAAAACATTTTTCCGGAAAAACAAACATTCCATCCAAAGTAACAAAATATTCGTCAACTTTTGCTGGCAATATATTTTTTATTCAAAGCTTGATTGATTTTTAATTAATTTTTTTACCGTTTAACTGTTCAACGCTGGCTAAAACTATACAAAATTATTTTAAAATTTATAAAGCTTTGAATAAAAAATATATTCCCAACAAATATTTTTGTTGGCAAAAATTATTTTGCGTTGGATGAAATGATTGTTTTTCCAGAAAATAGTTCCCCTATGGAAAAGATACACTTCTCACTTTTTATTTAATTCAAAATTAATTTTTCAAATTAGGACAATTTAACTATTTTTATCGCAATGTAAATATTTTCATTTGTTTATTTTAAATATTTCATTGTCATAACATGTTTTGTTAATTTTATATGAATTTTTAAGTGCCATGCACGTACGCAAATCGGGAAAGTCATGAAAATCCATTGAAAGAATCCTAGGTTGTTCTGTCAAAAAAATCACAGAAATTTAAATTTTTGTTTCAAAAACATGAAAATTTTACTACTAAAAATTAAAAAATAAATTTGCTGTGTGTCAGTATGTTTTTTTACAATATTCTGGGCTTATTGAAACCTGCAAAGCTACAATTTAACATTTAACAAAGTTAGGTGACTCAATTAACTTGTGAATCCAAGAGTAGTAATCCTTATTGAAAATCAAAATTTTAAATTTGAACCAAAATTAACACTTTTTTTTTGTTTTTTTTTTTTTGTTTTTTTGTTTTTTTTTTTTTTTTTTTTTTCATATTCGGGTACATTACTAGAATTTTATTTTGGTATAATTATATGTTCCACAATAATTTGATAAGGTTATTTTCCTAATTGTGCATTTTTTTTTTTACCCAAAGTCATACAGAAAAATGTTCCAATAAGGTTACAATTGGGACTTTATACTTAATTGCAAAACTCCACAATTAAAAAAAAAAAAAAAAGTGAAAGAAAAAAATATATAGTAAATATGACTCGCGATATCAGTGTTATCGGGAGAAAAAGGTTTCTCCTTAGACTCCAAAATTTCACAAAAAATAATATAAAATCTCGCGATATTTAGACATTTTTGTATTAAAAAATATAAGCAAGCCACGCCCCTTTTTTTAAAAAAATCGCGCCTGCGGCGGGCTGCTTGGGGGGCTCCGCCCCCCAAACCCCCCCATGGTGTGAGGCCCCCGCCTTTCATTGCTCAGTAGGCCTTTTGACCCCAGTCCGACCCTGGGTATGACGTCATAGTCGCTTCTTTTTACATCAGTTTGTCAAAATTTATATAATGGCTGAATATTTCGGAGGCTGTATACATTACTTCAGATAAGTGGGAAAAGACTGACAAGTTGAATAAATAAATTTAAATATTGAACTTTTTTTACGAAAGTATGGGAAGCTTGGAATTGAATTTTTAAATTTATTATGCAATCCGAAAATTTATTGACTGAAAATATGCATGCGGTGGTGCATGGCATGTGGAAACTGACAAGAAATAAATTTTGTTTAAATCTGTTATATTGCTGCCCAATTATTACGGACAGTTATTGTGGAGACAGTTCATTCACCCTCTTCCATTCCTCCCCAGGGTCACCACTCTCAACGTATCCACGACACGTTGCGTGCCAAGGCGTACACGTGGCTGGAGCGACACAAGACCAAGGCGTTCTTCTCGATCGTCGAGGAGCCCAGTTTCGAGGCAGCCTCCCAGGCGCTCATGCAGATCGCCGGGCTGGGCAAACTGAGGCCCAACCTCCTGCTGATGGGATACAAGGGTGACTGGAACTCTTGTCATCGCGAGGAGCTTCGTCAGTACTTCAACGTGCTGCAGTGAGTTACCCTGTAGGGGTGATATTTTGTTTGGGGAGGATGGAAATCACTGAAATAACCCCAGCTGAAATCTGGAAATAATCAATATCAAGAATTAAAAATTAATGTTTTAATTAATGATTGAAATTAAAAATGCAAGTGTCACAGTCTATTATACTTTAATGTTGTGCTGCATATTAATTACATTGCAAGCTAATTTACAAAAAAACTGGACCTTGCTTGCATGGAACTACGCTACAAACATGTGCGAGCTACAACATAACATAGAGCTACAGTTGCTTAAAGACGCCAGCACAGAGATTAAAACCAAAAATAATGCAGTAGTAAAAATGTAATAATAACTCGTCTCCGCTCATGTCATGTCTGTGTGTCGTTCAATTCCATAAATCTCACTGCTTATAGATTTAGTTTATATTTAAACATAAATCTAAACAACACAGGCCAATCGAGACTTGAAAATTCATCAATGAAATCACATGTTAATTTAGATTTGAGTGCGGAACTTTCATATATTTACGGTTGCTCGTTCATCATAACAAATATTTAATCACATTCTTATTTGCGACTCCTTGTGTTCAAGCTGCTTTTTTACTTGCAAGTTTGCCTTCTTGTACGAGAAATCGCTAATTTTAATTAACATGCACCCTAATTAAAAAAATAATTTTTTTCAAATCGTCCTTTACACGTCTAAACCTAATCTTATTACATCTTTTTACCTCACACAAAAACATCTTTTTTCCTCTTTCCACAAAGTGAGGAGATATTGAGACAATATATATTTAAAAAATTTACCTCTCAATAAAAGAAGAAATAAGACGTAATCTCGTCTTTCCCCCTTTTTTTCCTTGGAAATGGTGCAAAATAGGAGGAAAAAATACGAGAAGCAACATTAAAAGTGAATTAAATTTATTTCAACTCGATCATGCTTTGTTTTCGGCGTGCTAATAAACACTCTGCCTGTGACTTCAGCAACGCGCTGGACCGCCATCTGGCCGTGGGTCTGCTGCGTCTGCAGGAGGGACTCGACTACTCAAACGTGGTGGAGGAGGACGACCAGGTGCAGGCGGCGCTCGAGAAACGACGCAACCAATCAGGGGGACACCTGTCGCAAGGTAACTGTCAACGCCGGCAAACAGCTGAGAGCAACCACCGATCCTGAGAATATATTTGAAGAAGGGATCATAAGGTCAATGTTAAAAAATCTAAAAGGAGTGGAGAAAAATTTTATACCATCCGTGTAAAATTTAAGTCCCTTGAATTCTCGTCTAGCTGAGAGGAGTCGTCAGGAGTTATGATCGACGTTCCAGTAAAAAGAAAGAAGATAATTATTATTCATATGCTATAATGTATTTGTGTGGATGTTTATGATGTTTATGTGACACTCCATAGCAAAAGTATTTTTTATTTATTTATACTTTTTTTAAAGTCAAATTTTATTTTATTTTGGTCAAAATTTATTGCTCTCACTATAAGTTACAGAATTTTAAGCTGCATGTCGATGTTTGGGAATTAAGAATTCAAATACGGTGTTAAGTGCAGCTCTGCATTTTGAAAACGTGAATAGTGAATATGCATTATACTCTCACTCGATCTCTCAGTATTTTAATCTTCATTTTCATTGCAAAGTCTTTTATAAATTTGAAAGTTGTTTACAGTTTTTATTTTAAAAATTGTATTATAAATTATTGTTGTTTGTTATAAAAGCTGAATCAAATAATATATAATGTCAAAAAACTTCATATGGTAATATCTTCATCATTTGTTATCAATTAGCGGAACTAGCCAGGGAAATTAATGTACTGTGACTGTCTTAACCTCTTAACTAGCAGGAAACAAGTGCGACCCGGTCGGGGTGTCTTGGCTAAAGAGAGTTGTCATTGTGCGCTGCAGAGACGAGGAGCGAGTCGGTGAGTCGCGCGCGGAGTTGGAGTGCGTGCCGACGGTGTCTTGTGGTCTCGAGGGTCTATAATACTATGGTTCACATTTAACTTGGTTTTCGTCATGTTTGTAACGTCTTCAGTCATTGGTGTGTTGTTTGTAACGAAGAATTTTACTTGCCGAGCTAAGCCGAAGGACACCCGAGCGTTTCCGACGAAAACCAGGTTTAATATGAACCTACCTTCGTTCTTGTCGAGTCTTACATGTGCGGGGCTGGGAGGGCTGTTTACATTTATTATAAGTACGACAATGATCAGAGACCTCCGTGTCTTATGGCTTATGGCCATAAAATTGAGGACGATGGTTTCCTCTGTCATGCATATGTTCTTGGACGTCAACCGAGAGTTGAACAATGGCTATACACTACACCATGCGCCGATTTTTGCGCTCGAAAGTGGTGCTATAATATACCATCCCGGGAAAATGTTGGTAAAATTTCAAATAATAATAGACATGAAGATCTCTGATAGTCTATAATAAAATATTTTCATTTGACTTCAGGGGTTATTTCAAGGTTGTAATGAACACTGCTAAACTTGACAAGAACACTAATTGGTTTTAAGTAACTGCAATGCTGTAATAACTAACACGATTTTCTCTCCTAATGCATGCTGGCGCGGCAAGCTGAGGATTCTACATCTCAGTAAGTCATGGGTGTCGTAACTTCGTTGTCTGACTGCACTTACTGTTGTTGTTGTTGTTATCGCACATGGTGTTGCATGTTGGTGTTGTCTAATTAATGTCGTTTTTTTATGCACTTGCACAGGAGTTGGTGCGTATTCTACTTAACTATGGGTGTATATAGCAATTCATTTTGTGATATAATATATATCTAATAATAATAATAACTAGTCCTTTTTCTTTTAATAAATTTATACGTCTTGCAGTGTGAAAATTATTATTAATTAATAGCTAAAATAACAAGAAAATGTGATTGTAGTTGTTCGTTTTCATTACATTACGTATATACATTATTTAATTTTCAATTGCTAGTAATAAAAAATAAAATAATTAGTTGATAACCAAATTTGAACACGTTTTCAGATAAAATTGCTTTATAATGTAAATAAATTTTTAAGAGCATTTATTTTGACGTACAACAAAGCACATTGCATGCTGGGTGTTGGAATGTCCTTCCATAAGATTACGCAGACGCTGACTTTGTTTGTGCGCAGACGGCGGTACGAGCAGCGACGGCAGCACGCCTCCTGGCTCTCCGAAGGGCACCCGCAACAACCACGCGACGGCCGGTGCGGACCCCACGCTACAGCCGCTCACCAAGAAGAACAAGAAGAAGAAGAAGGGTGCAGGCTTCACTTACTCGGGGCCGGGTGGACAGCCACTGTCCAAGGACGTGCTCAACAGCCTCACTCGCTTCACTCGCAAGCAGAAGAAGGGCACCATCGACGTGTGGTGGCTGTACGACGACGGAGGTGCGTGCTGACACCCTTTTTGCAATCAATTAATAAATTTGACTCTCAAGGAAATGAAGTATCATTTATCATTTTATCAATAAGCAACTCAATATTGAATATTCAAACAATTATTATGTAAATCAAACATGGTTGGTTTATATATTCACATAATTTTATTAACAGTTGCATTTTGTGACGTCCAGTTGTTTTATTCTTAATATTAACAAAGTTTTTAATAACAAGCTTTTTAATTATTATTTTATTTATATTTTAATTAAATGTATTGTTCTTGTGAGTAAAAAAGATAAATAAAATAAATTAATGTGGAGTCAAATTTGAAATAGATATAATAATATTGCAGATATCGTGTACCGTGTAGTATAATAGTAAAAAGTGAAGGGGAAAAAATTATTTGTGAATTAAAATTGAAAAAAAAAATGTTATTCATTGTCCGTCTTCTATACAAACAAGTGACCGCTCGACAAAAATAAAATTAATTACTAACTAATTGCTACAATTTTCCTGCAGGTTTGACTCTCTTGCTTCCGTACATCCTGAGCACACGATCCATATTCGAAGGTTGCAAGCTGCGAGTCTTCGCTCTGGCTAACAAGAAGAACGAGTTCGAACAGGACCAGCGCAAGTAAGTCCTCTGTCCGAGCCGCAAGGTGTCTGTGATACTAAAACACGTGCTTGCTTGCAGCATGGCCGCCCTGTTGTCCAAGTTCAGGATAGACTACAGTGACGTCATCGTGATTCCGGACATCTCCAAGAAGGCCCAAGATGCCACCAAGCGAGAGTTCGAGGCTCTCATCAAACCCTTCAAAGTGAGCCCAGGAGACGCCAGCGCCCTCGACGGTACGTGAAAATTAATTTAAGATTGTAATGTTGGATAAAATAAATCAATAATTTGTTTAAATCGTAAAAATTAAAGGAATAATGATAAAAATAGTACATTTTTATACATATTATAGTGATAAGTCAACTAGAGCCTGTGTTAAATTATTATGCAATAAATATAAAAGTTTCATGGTTAAAAAAATGTTTTAACGTTGCAGATGAAATTTGCATCCGCGACTCCGAGCTGATAGCCCTGAAGGAGAAGACCAACAGACACATGCGATTGAGGGAACTTCTCCAGAAGCATTCTAAGGAAGCAACGTTCGTCGCTATGTAAGTCAATGCATGCGTATACGCGGCGTATATATTTTTAGCCTCGACCCTCTCACTTTTTGACTCTGTATATATGTATTGTATAGTATATATGTATATACTGTATAATATAGTTACTATAGAGTAGTATATAGCGTGATGAACAAATATACATAAGCTCTTACTTTAGCTGCATGCATTGCATATGGTAGCTGTAAAAAAAAAAGAACAATTAAAATAATAATTAGCATTTTAAAAAAAAATTAATTCTTTTTTTTTTTTCAAATTTTCAAAAAAATACAATATTAGCAAGTAATTGACTTTTATTTTCAACTTCATGTATAATTATACACTACCTAAAAACCAAAAAACTTTAAATTTTCGTTGAGAAAATTAAAGCAATATTTGTTGATCGAGCTTAAGTCTAAAGTTTTGAAAGAATGGTGGATGAATTACACCATTATCCGGTTACGACTCTGTATATATATTGTATAAATTATATAAATAATTTAATATCATTGCACGACTTTAAAATTGCATTGTTCCTGTTGTTAGGACGCTGCCGATGCCCCGCAAGGGTACGGTGTCTGCGCCACTCTACATGGCGTGGATGGAGATTATGACCAAGGGAATGCCGCCCTTCCTCATGATCCGAGGTAACCAGACCTCCGTGCTCACCTATTACTCGTAGGCAGTGGAGGTCTCCAGCAGGAAGAAGCCCCTGCCGCTTCTAATAGATAAAGACGCTAGGCCAGTAACCACGGCAATAACAAGATGTTTCGCAAGCATTCCAATTAAGCTGCAAAATCTTTTTAACATGTTATTATTTGCCAATTCAATTTTAATAGTAAGTTTCTTCATTTAATATAATCATATATTGGTTATGATATGTAAATTTTCAGCTCTGCTCAAAAAGTACTTCCTCTCCGCCTGTAAATTATGCAACTTTTTCTACTTTGTTGTAATGCGGGTTGCATTCAAATTTAAATAAGGCGCGCGATTAAGCAGAGATTTTGTAGCCAAAACTTGCATTTTCTTTCTTTTATTTAAAAGTTGGAGATAATCCAAAAAAACTACTTTGCTCAACACCTTCTAAAGAATTTAAAAAAATACTGTGTTGTACAATACGAGGCCTAAAGTTGTATCCTTTAATTATCAATAAAAATGTAAAGTTATTTTCTGTAAGATCGAGGTTCTGATAGTTGAATAGTGGTTTTGTTGCGAGGCAGCGTGTGCATCAATAGTTGAACTATGTATAAAATAGCTCACACACGTTAAAATCCCTCAGTGAGTCTAATTATATGTTAGATTATATTATAAATTATGAATTTTAAAAAGCTGCCTTATGCTGATATTAAAAATATTGACACCGTTTGCCGATGCTATATGTAATTGTTGTGCCACAATCGAGTGTTCTATTTGTTATTACGCAATCTCAACATTGTTGACTAGTTTTCTAATGAAAATGTTTATTTTTAATTATAAACACTTTGCAAATTATTGCAATTTAAAAACTATTGTCATTTTAGAAATAAATAAATAAAATGCTATACTAACAAATGTCTATTGTTAACTTTATTTTTAATTCTTCTGCCATGAAATATTACTAACAATAATATATTATAGTAAGTTTATATTGATTCTTCATTCTTGCAAGAATTTAAATTCATTGTTATTATAACTTCAATCTAGTTATTAATTAATTTAAATAACTTTATAATATATATATAGTTAAAATTATCAATGCATTTTTTTATATGAATTACAGATGCACAAATTTTTATTCTATTTCCCTGTGTTCAATTACTAATAACTGCTGTATAATATACAGCAAAAATGTCTTACTATCAGAACCAAAAAGGTGTGCCCCTCTCCTTATGGAACTTGTATGCTACTCAGGGGCACACCTTTTTGGTTTCGATAGTAATTATATTTTTTATTAATATTAAATTATTCATACCGCCCTCTACGGCACATTAATATACAAAATGTATATTAATAGAATACACACAGCTGGGTAGATTTAATTCAGAAGCTGTTTACAAAAATAACGATATGATGCAATCGTTCAATCAATTCTAAACAAATATTCAAATATAATAAAATATATATTATAATGCATTTAATTAAAGTAGAGTGAGCGAGTTCATTTTTTTTTTTTTTTTTTAATATTTTATTTTTTTTAAATAGTTTAAGCTGCCCTCTATTGAGAAATGAAAACCAAAAAATTCCATCTCAAATAGTTTCACCACAAAAAATTCCCAAAGTTGGTGTTTCGGAGGCCTTTAACGTGCAGCCTTATGGAACATAAAACCGCGTTTTACTCCAACTTTTTCTGAACTATTAAAAATACTTACGTAATCTATGATGAATTCTTTAATGAATTTTCAAATAAAAAAATTTTTTTTTACGGGGTCGTTTTCTTGGAAAAAAATCATGAAAATCCTTATGGGAATTAACCCGCAAAAACTTAAAAATTTTTTCCGAAAAAACGGCTCCGTAAATTATTTTTTTTTATTTAAAAATCCATTAAAGAATTCATCATAGATTACGTAGGTATCATAGTTCAGAAAATGTTTTAAAGGCCTCCGAAACACTTAAACTATTTTTTGAAAAATAATAATAGTGCTTGCCTATTTTTTTCCTTTTGTTGAGGAAACTTGGATAAATTTTAGGACCTACAATAAGAACTAATACAATTGAATATATGTATAATTTTGTCAAGATAAATTTTTATATTCTATCCTTAAGGGTAAGGTAACATGAATCAGCTGATTTTGAAGTCCCATTTAATTAAGATGTAAACCTTAGTAAATTCACGAAAATTCTAAAAAAAAAATTGACATATTTTAATACCTAATGCCATAGAAAAAAATTGTAAGACATTATTCGAGACAATTTTTTTTTTTTTTTTTTTTTTTTTTTAATTAAGATTTTAGTTTGGCTCTCCATGGGAAAGCCCTACGCTGAAAAATAATAATAATAATTAAAAAAAAACAGCTTGAATAATTGTCTTGAAATTTTTTCTATGGCTTTTAGGTACTAAAATCTCTCTCAATTTTTTTTGTTTTTTTTTTTTTTTTTCCAGAAATTTTATGAATTTGCTAAGGTTTACATGTTAATCAAATGGGACTACAAAATTAGCTGATTCGTGTTACCTTACTTTAACTATTATAGTGTTGCCTAATAATGCTTAAACATAACAGTTTTAATCGGGATATTATTACTAAGCAGATAAAATAAAACTACAAAAATTTATGTAATTTGTTCTAAAAATAAAATTTTCATTTATAATTTTAGGCACATATACAAAAGGATACAGTAGTTTTGTCATGATACTAAAATGATACAACAATCATTTCCACAATACAAGGTCCCGCACTTCCGGTGTAACAATTATCAATGGGAAAACAATGAAGTTGGCAAATGCATATCAACTCCTTTAATATTGGAGGGCATAGAAGAAGGCAGTCCTGCCAAAGTATTGCTGCATTAATCATAAAACTTTTGAGCAACAAAATACAGACATTAAGCTTTCGTCTCTTAAAATAAAAAAATAAAAATAATATTTAGAATTATTGAGATTCAATTTAGATGGATAAATTTGTTATAAGTACTAATAAAAATATGTTTTAACAATAATTAAAATATTTTTTTACTAGGTATTTTAAAAAATTAAAAACAGTAAGAGTCTATCATACTACATTATTAAATAATATAGAATTTGCACAATATCATAATTTGAAAATAGTACACACAAAAAAATATAAATTAAAATACAAATAGCTACAAAAATAATTATGAAAGTTTTTTTTTCTTTCTGTTTAATCAGTTGGCACAAATACCAGATTTTATTTTTTTTTTTTAAAGATTTTTGTGGCAAGAAATTTAAAATTAATTACTGCCTAGTTGGAGCTAGGAGAAAAAGCTTAATTAACAAGCTTCCCATCACCACGCCAACGCTTAAGCACCACAACTACAACAAGGAGAATTAAAATGTTAGGTGGTTGAACACCACACCAAACATATAATAAGTGGAATGAACATATGACTCAGGGTAATACTGAGATTCATCTTGCGGTGACAATCAGAAGAATGATTTGAGACTAAATGTACTCACACTGGCAGCATGAGACAACTGTTATTTCCTCCTCCCAGAACCAGGTACCAAAACTTGAAGACACAGGTATGATTTACTGCCAAAAATGACATCTAATTCCTTCAATGCAAAAATTTGCAATAATCGACATATCTTTACCGTTACTCTAATGGACTGAAGATTTTAGTAAAAATACCAGAGAAGCTAGGTACCAGCTATATCTGTCTGCACCTGGTAATGGAAGAACGTGAATGATCTAACTCTAGAGAGCTGCTGCCGAGATTATTTGGAGCCTCCCGTGCTAAGAGTAGAAGGTGAGGACGGAGGTCTGATTGCCCCTGACCAGCAGGAAGGGAGGCATGTCCTTCGTCAGGGTCTCAAGCCACGCCGTGTATAGGGTAGCAGATACAACGTTCTTGCGGGGCATTGGCAGCGTCCTGAGACAGAAAACACATTGTTAGATATGCTTTGAATAAGATGAGGTAAAAAGAAAGCAATTTATAATTTTTTTCATGATTAGAGTAAATAAGTAAACTATATTTTAATATCGAGCAATTTTACAATGTAAGCATGGGGATTTGGCCAGAGTTCAAGAAAAATGGTTTTACTTAAAAAAAAAGGGCGGACTTATTTCTACATAACTGAGCTATACTTAATTGGAAACTCCATGCAGATTCTAATACCCCTACCCCCTCTAGAGACCACCATAATGCACTTACATGACGACAAGTGTAGAGTCCTTGGAGTACTCCATGAGAAGTTCCCGTAGCCGCAGATGTCTGTTGGTTTTGTCCTTCATCGCCAGCAGCTCTGCCTCAGTGATTGGTGCTGCAACAAAATCATCACTTCTGAAATCTAGGATAAGTGGACTAAATTATTTTGTGGATGCCCTTCAAAGATCACAATTACTTGGGGAAGGGACATTCTGTTCACAAAGGGGGGTGTCCGTACCACTGTCTTCCTCTCCCTCCTTGTCACGAGTGAACTCTCCGATGAGGCTGTCGAAGAACTGCTTGGTGCTCTCCTGGGGCTTGCGAGTGATGTCCGGGATCACCTTCAGGTCCGAGTAGTCTATGCGGAACTTGGAGAGTAGGCTAGCCATGCTGCGACACACCAGATTACCTCATCAGTCAAATTGTACGAGAGAAGTTAATTGCAAAATGTAAAGTACATAAATATAAAGGAAAAAAGAAACTAATTAACATTCTGCACTAGATGTGGATGGAATAGTAGAAAAATAGGGGGACTATATATTATGTGCCATGCAAAATTAAACTTGATGGTGCATTTAATTAAAACTGAACTAAATACTACTGTATATAAAACATTTACTGTTATTATTATTTTTTTTATTTTATTTTTTATTTATTTTTTTTTTTTTTTTGCCTAAATCAACAGCATGTTGTCCATATTTCAATGTCAGATCATTCAAGAGGATGAGCAAAATTTACACTCAAAACCTAGGATAAGTTAGATGTTAGCAGCTATACTACAAGCTAACTTGTTATGGAAATATTATCTGCTCCAAATTTAAAATTGCTTGAATATTTGCAAATGACACTTTCATTAAGTTAGCTTGCTCTCAAGTGCAACAGTCGTTCAGCAATGATCGCACTCCTCACCTCCGCTGTTCAGTGTCCAGCTCGTCCTTCTTGTTGGCCAGCGCGAACACTCTCAGCTTGCACGTTGCCCAGTTGCGACGTGTGCTGATTATGTACGGCAGCAGCAGCGTCAGACCTGTAAATATCAAACGTCAAGGCCGGAGAAAGAAAGAATGTCTGAATTCTAAACTGCGCATATATTGCAGGGAAAACAGCACAATACCCTTTTCAATAATTGGCAGAGTAGAAATTTGAGTTACTGTGTCACTTACATTTTTGCTAAAATAAAATATTATAAAAAGCTATTTGAGATTAAAAGTAATTTATCGTGAATTACCATTATTATTTACAAACTTTCGTGTGTTAATGTTTACCTCCGTCGTCATAGAGCCACCAGACGTCGATGGTGCCCTTCTTTTGTTTCCTCTGGAACTGCATCAGGTTGTTGATCACCTCCTTGGGCAACTCACTGCCTCCGGGGCCCCTACAGCAAAAAAGTTAACAAAGTCAGTAACATGTTTTCTAAGTAGGCATGTGTTAAGAAATACAGATAAAAGTGCAAAGAAAGTCAGTAACATTGTATTGCATGCAAGTAAACCAGCTCAAAAGATAAAAAAAAAAAAGAAAAAAAAAAAAAAGAAAAAGAAAAAAGAAAAAGAAAAAAAAAAAAAAAAAAAAAAAAAAGGTCAGAAATGCTTAGTGTAATTAGTAAACTAAATATACAAGTTTAAATTAATTAAAAAACCCTAATATAATCATAGTTTTTTTTATGTTAACAATGTAAGCGGTTTGGAAACATTGATTTAGATCTTAAAATTTTTACCTTGCTGCAATTACAAATTAAATTCACATTTAATTAACTTCCCCTTTCAGACTATGTCAGAGCCTCATGTTGGTCATTATATGTAATAAATTTCTTGAAGGCAAAAAGGCAGGAACTTCAAGAGGGTCACCCACAACCTCCGCCCACAACCTGAAGACTACAGGGAAAGCTGGGTTGCCTAAATTTTAACAGATTTTACTGTGGCCGACAAAAGAGCTCAAACATGACTTACTTGTAAAGGTCTGCTCTGGAGCTCTCCTTCTCTTTGTCCTTCTTGTGGTTGGGCACAGACAGCTTGGTCTTTTCCACAGGGGGTGCAGCAATGGCTACCACTACGGCGTGGTCTCCCTGGGCTCCTACAGCATGGTCTACATGGGGTGTTTGTACTCCGTTTTCATTGGCCGGGCTGTCACTGTCGCGACTGCGGCTAGCCCCAGGGGAGGCTGGGGGAGTCAGGTCGCTGGTGCTGCTGGCCGCTGTAAGAAACACCCTCGGAGGTCAGTCACAGACTAGGCTCAAGTAAAAAATGAAGAAAGCAGAAAAGAAAGCAACGTACAAGAAAAAGGATTTTTGATTACAGTTTGAAAGTTGTAATAGCTCATTTAAAATGTATTAATTAGTTATAATTTAATAATTTTTGGCATTACAAATTTGAATTTTATCAATTAAGGTATACAATATATATTATAGAGGATGGAATAAATAAATACAGTATATATTATTATTAATTATTGTAAATTGGAACAATATTAATTAATTGTGTTTGTTTCAAAAATTAAAAAAATAAGTTTTTTTTTAAATTAACATAATTTTGTCTCTTGTGGTTATGCTTTGCTCTACCAATTGCTCACATTTTTTTTTTTTTTTTTTTTTTTTTTTTTTTTTTTTTTAATAGAAGGGTCACATTTCTTTAATTTCATTTACTGTACTGTATCTTATTTAAAATATGACACAGTAGTAGGAACTACATTAACTTTAGTGGGAAAATATAATTGTTAATTTATTTTACTATTACTTTTACTTAAATTATTATAGTTGAAAGTGGCACTAAAGAAAAAATAAGTAACAATATATATATTTATTATATTGTGTGTATATATATATATATATATATATATATATATATATATATATATATATATATATATATATATATATATATATATATATATATATATATATTTAAAGTTACAGCTTCTAATTTTTAATACCAAATTTCCTACTAGCATATCATATACTGTATGACTACATTTAAAAGAATAAACATAAAGATTTATTTACACTAGTTATAGAAAGACAATACTACAGAAACTGGAAATGTTATTAGTTTAGAAATATAGTTGTTTACATTAGTTCACAATATAAGATGGGATAGCTCGGTTAGTCCTACTTGCCAACGCTATACAAGATTTGAAGCACAGCAAAAAAAGCGAGGACGGGGGCTCCTTATTAACTTTCCTCCACATCACTTACCGCGGGTCATCTGACGAATTCCCACCCCCAGAAATTTGCACAGCTCTGCCACAATGAACCAGAGACAGAGAAACATCAGTACCATTACCACCGAAGTAACTTCTCCTTCAATATTATATATGACTAAAGAACCACCATTACAGCAATGTGTCAGATTATATTATACTGAGTACGTTTTCTATTATTATTATTTTTAATTCTAATGCCAAGATATCAGAATGCTGATTTTTTCGCTCCTTCCCCATGAAAGTCAGAGACCTGAACTGGGCAAGGGCAAAGAATTAGCTCCTCAATGTTCAATTTTGCCTCAATATTGTCTTATATTATATCTGGTGTAGGTGTGATGGCAGACAGCAATATCAGACATCAACCTCTGATATAATGGCTTTGAAATTATAAAAAAACGTAACTACTCTTCAGTTTTGATATCAGTTACAGACTAGATTTTCACAAGGTCATATTCGTCTTGACTGAAAATTAAATCAAAACAGTTTCACTGTGATGATAGCTCTTTTTATTTGCAAATTTTCAAGGAGAATTTACATCACTGACCAAAACCAAAAAAATATATTATAATACCAAATCTTAAGCTTTTTTTTTTTTAATTGGGACACAGTATTAGTTAATGATGAAATTAATAATAAAAAAAGCTTCAAAAAAGAAAACTTAATTAGAAAATTAAAATGAAAAAAAGAAACCCGAAGTTAAAAACAAAACAATTATTGAACCAATTGTTAATGAAATAATAACAATGTAAATGTCTGGAGTGGAGTGGGAGGCGTACCTTGAGACATCTGAGAGAAGGACTGGTTACGAGGTAACGACTCCGTCGACGCATTGTGGTTTGTCCGAACCAAGCTCTTCTCTGTGGGTCCGTTGATCACCTCCGTCGACGAAGCCACCACCTTGGAGTAGTCGAGACCCTCTTGCAGACGCAGGATGGCCACCGCGAGGTGCATGTCCAGGGCTTTGCTGCGAGGGAAAAATGCAGGTTAGGGACACATTTCTCCATGTTAGCAGCATTTGAACAGTAGATGATCCTATCTCAATGACTGATGGAAAGCTGTGGAAATCCATCATATATTAATTACCTATTTTTCTTACTTTTTTTATTTCTTTTCCTTGGTTGTCCTCAAATTACATTTACATTATTTAAATAACCATTTATATATTTTTTAAATCACCATTTGTCTTTCAACAAATTTTGTCTTTTACCTTTAAGATCGAGTTATGAGTTTGACACCTTAATTGATTTTTTTTTTTTTTTTTTTTTTTTATTGGTCATTTTGTTACATTCAACCAAGGTTATTTTACATAACCTTATTGGTTGAAACAAGCTATTAAAAAGAATAATTCTTCAAGACCCTTATTATATCTTTAAATTTAATATTAATTTACAATTTTTTTTTTTTTTTTTTTTTTAAGAAAATATATAGATGAAATTAATGACAAAATATTTTTCCAGAAAAGAAATTAACATTTTTTTAACATTTCTATCAACTTATCAACCTATGATAGAACAATAAAAATTGTACGAGCAATGTAAATAATAAAATAAAAAATTGTTCCAAGCTCAGAAAAATATGTAGTATAGATATATTTTTATGCTCTATTCATTTATATAAACAAACATTTAAGTTCTCGTTGAGGTAAAATGAAATTCAACATGAAATGGTAAAAATAATATAACTACTGGTTGTACCAGAAAATTTGTTTCACTTTGAGTGACGTTGGAAGTGGCCACTCACTGCATGATGTCGAAGTACATCTGCAACTCGTCGGCGCCACACTCCCGCCAGTTGCTCTTGTAGCCCATCATGAGAATGTTTGGTTTGAGCTTGCCCACGCCTGACGCCTGCATCAGTGCCTTCGCTCCATCCTCAAAGCTCACCTCATCCACCAGTGAGTAGAAACCCTTCACCTTGTGCTTGCGCAGCCAGTCTTGGGCGTTGTAGTGCAGAGCGTTCCTTGCTCGCTGGGGTGCCGGGCCCTGCAACATCAGCATTCCTTTGTTTTAATATCAACCAGTTCAGAAGTGTTTCAGTATCAACATTTTATGTTTTATAATGTAGTATTGACCTTATTTTTTTTATTGCATAAATAGATAGAGGGTGCAAAGTTATGCTACTCTGATTTTTTTCAGATTTTTTTAGAGTCCGAGAATTATTTTTAAAAAATTATTGAAAGTACAGAGAAAGTGACGCCTCTGGACGTCTCCTTAATAAAAGGATAGGACCTAAAAGGGGCGTGGGTTCAAACCCGACCTCAGCAATACTTTTTAGCAGTACATCCTGTCCTCCAAAAAATCTGAAAAAAAATCAGACTAGCATAACTTTGCATCTTGTATCAATTTTTGCAATACAAATTTTTGAGGTTGATTCTTAATTAATAAAATTTCTTAACATATGTGTACATGAAAAACTCATCATGAAGCTCTGGAAACTTTGCTTTATGGAAAGTCTCATTATGGTATATTTTTTGTTGGATGCATTTTGGTGTCCTACTTTTGTGGCAATACTTGACAAAACAAGTAACAGAGCACATAAAAAAAGAGGAAAAAAAAAATGCTATAAAGGATTGTTTGATGTTATCATCCATTGAAAGATTTCAAAAATCTGATTTCAAATCTCTTCAGTCCTCCTGGAACCTTGCAAGTCTTACCAACTCATCTAAAAAAACATCTCCGAGGTGACATACCTGCAGGATGTGTCCACATATCATGAGGGAGAGGTTCTTGCTGATGAGCCAGGCGAAATCAATGAGAGGTGGACGGTCGCTGGGGGTGCCCGTGAGTACGAGGATCTGCGGACGGTAGTTCTTGACATGGTCCTCCACGTTGCTCAACTGCTGCACTGACACCAGCGCATTCTTGTACGTCTGAGCTTGAGTCGTTGAGCCCCAGTTCACATCTGCAACAACAGTTATTTGTCAAAAATTTAATTTTATAATGATATAATATAATGTGTTACAGTTTATATTATCAAATTGTTATAACTTTATTACCAAAATTATATAAGAATTTGCAATTTTTTTTTCACAAAACTTTTATTTAAAGTGTAAATTGGTGATTAGCTTGTTATTATAAAGTCATTTAAGAGTCATTCATTATTATTATTATTTTTTAAGAAGTACATAAAAAATGGTTCATAATTTATTAAGGCAGGTTACCTGGCTTGCGGTAGGTGACGATGAGGTAAAGGGCCAGCACCACCAGCAGGGTGAGCAGCGCTGTGCCCCAGCTGATGAGGAACATGACCGCCACACACAAAACCGCCCCCACCAGGCTCAGCCACATGTTGTAGAACTGAAAGATGACCAGAAGTAAGTTTAACAAGCACATTTCGTTAGAATTGAAAATGCTACTCTTTTATTAAAGTATATATCTAATATATTGTATATGTTTAAAAATGCAAATATTGAGTAAACACCCCCCCCCCCGCCCTTTCCCTCCTGTATAACTGATTTGTTTTAAAAAATATAGAATTTAATTTTTTAGAGATCAAAACTGAAAATTATTGCAAAACAATAAAGCTGATTTGGAAGAGAAAATTAAAATTAATTTGAGTAGTGAATGAACACTTTAGTGAATGGACTGCTGAGCAATCTTTTTCATTTGCCCCATGGGCTGTTTTGTTTTTAATTTTGATTATAATATATGTGTTATATTGTCTACAGTGCCCATGAAAGAGATAATAAAATAAAAATATATCTCAAGTGTATATATATATGTCATTGTATGGAAATTGCCAAATTAGTTGTATATTAGCTGGAACATTATTTATGACAATGTGCAATTTTTTTTTTTTTTTTTTTTTTTGTTGTTGTACCAATGTTATGTTTTATTTTTATTTATTTATTTATTTATTTATTTTTTTTTTGTGTGATAGTAACTTGACGATCTTTAACTTTTACTGTGATTATGTATCTGACGTGCTTATATTGTTGTACAATCGAAAAGCAATAAATAATTATGGATAGGGGATGAAATAATTATGGATAGGGGAAAATAAAAGTTTGGCAATAGTTCTCTCACCCTGAAGGTTGGTCTCCAGCCGACGGGTTTGGCTAGCGAGGCATGGAAGGTGCTGAAGTTGATGAGAGCGTAGGCAGCAAGGAAGAAGTTGGAAATGAGGGGTGCGATGGCATTCAGCTCAGCTGCGGAGAACAAATTCAGTTAGAGAGATTGTAAAGTCATCAGTACTGTGATGGTCAGCCTTAAGAAAAATAGGCTGAAATATGCATATAAATATCCCAACTTTGACAGTTCTAAGCAAAAAACCATACTAAACATATTGCTGTACTAAGCAATAAAAAAAGGAAGAAATAAATACAATAAAATTGAATTAGCTAGAAAAATTAGCAACTTTCTAATCTCTAGCCTTGTTAATTAATGTTTCTTACCAATGAGGATGAAGGCCATGGCTATGAAGAAGGTGAGAATGTATCCTCGTACTGGCTCGTTGTTCTTGCCATAGCCTCGTCCAAATGAGGAGATGTAGGGGTAGAGATTGTCCTTGCAGAGGGCTTGGAAAACCTTGGGGGCCGAGACCAGACTGGCCAGGGCAGAGGAGAGTGTGGCGGCAAAGCAGCCCGCGTAGATCAGAGGACCAAATGCAGACACCAGCTCCATCACCTGTCACACGAACGGTGGTTGAGAAATCTTAGCTAACAAATTACTATAAATATTCTGTTAATTAGGAAAGGGTGGAAAATCTGTTAATATTTAAATATTACAACAGTATTATAACAACAAAATTAATTAGAGGATTATGCCTGCCAAAAATATTCAGAAGCTTCTGTTGATAAAAGGGCTAGACAATTTTTCTGGGCTAAGCAAATATCAATTTACAATGCAAATTCTAAGTAAATAATATCACTAGCTACAACAATGTTTTAGCAAAAAAATCACATTTTAATAAAGCAAAATTGCTAAATGAATTAAAAAAAAAAAAAATCCCGGCGATAAATTTAATGTGTATTGCACTCACCTGCTTGTTGTTGAGCAGTCCCCACTCGCAGACTCTGTCCGAGCAGTCCGTGAAGTTGCCCCCCATGAGCATCTCGGTGACGTTGCCACTCGCACCTCGCTCCACCGTAGCACCCGCCATCACGGCAAAGCTCAGGTACGATATTGATGTGATCAGAATGGCCAGCAGAGTGCCCTTGGGGATGGCCGTTTGGGGGTCCTGGAAAAAACGGAACATTAACAATCAGAATTGCACTTACGATATTGATTTACAAAGGTTACACAAATTATCTAGCTAGTGTTGAAATTTATGGAAACTTACATAAACATCTTATACAATTTGAATAAAAATATTAGGAATCATTACATTAACACTTGTTATAATTTTATAAAATATGATTTAAAATATATAACCACTATCAACCAGTAAGATGACTTTTCTGAATTCTCCAATGACGAGGTACCTGCAAGTCTCCAGAGATGTTGGCTCCTGCCAGGATGCCTGTGGCCGCGGGGAAGAAAATAGAGAACACCGAGAAGAAGTCGTGTTGCACGTTCTCCTCTTTGTGGTAGTCAGAGAAGAAGTTTTCTTTCAGTGTCTCATCTGGCAATTACAACAGGTGTGAGTGTGTGCCAGGGTTCAGTCCGAGACAAAAATAAAAAAAAAAAAATGAATTGTATACTGGTACATGTACGTATAACAATTATTTTTCACTTAAAATTTTCAGCAACTTTCATTCAAATCAATAAATTTGGCTCAATAAAACCTTTTTACGAACCACATTGAAAATTTCATTGTAATTTAAGTGAAACAAATTATTTGCTCGCAGTCGTTAAATCCGACAAAATTTTACTACAATAAATTTGGTAATACCAATTTATTGAAATTTATCATCGATATTTAAAATTCCATCGTAATTTTAAGTGAAACAAATGATTTGCTCACAGTTATATCCGACGAACCCCCTGGCTTTCTCCTCATCGTCAGCTGGTCCGAGGATAGTGCCGATGATGAAGTCGACCATGGCCACCAGCAGGATGACCAGCAGAACGTTTTGCGCCTGTGAGACAAATCTTTATCAGCCAAACTACTTTACTTGGCATACATAATAATAATATAATTAAAGTACTTATAGCAGCCACAGTTCATATACTGTGTAAATTTATTTTAGTTTTAATTAATTTTAGTTTTAATTAATTTTTGTATTTATATATTTATATTATTAATTTAATTAACGCAAAGAGAAAAAAAAATAAGGGAAAAATTTAAAAAAAAATAATTTTACAATAATCTTAAGATATTCATATTCATATATAAGGGCAGGGGGGGGGGAAGGAAAGGGAGGGCAATATTTTATAAGGGGGGAGGGGCGTATTAAAAAATGGCCCATTTGGCAAAAAAATATATATATATATATATATAGCACCATGTTTTTAACACCATATTTATTTTAAACTCCTGATTTCGGTGCTAAAAATTTCTCGAGGATTAAGAGCTTTGGTACTGCCCACCAACATTTTCCTTACCTTGGCCTCCCACTCCATGCCCACCACCACGATCACCGTGAGCACCACCACGGTGATGGAGCCGATGATTCGCACGTCCGTGAGCCCGCCGTCCACGATGCTCAGTCCGTACGAGCGAAGCAGGTCCGTCATGGACTCGCAGAACCCGACCACGTACATGGAGCACGCCACCGCGTTCGCCAGCGAGAAGATGAGGCCTATGGAGCCGCCGAACTCGGGGCCAAGAGACCGCGATATCATGTAGTACGTGCCGCCTGCAGGAGACAAAATAGATGGGTTTAGTCGGCTACCAGAGAGTTTCGTAGATAATTTCTTCTACTTGACTAAACGTTTGAAAAATCACAAGGAAATAATTGAAGATACAAATATAAATCTTAAAACCCAAATTTTATATTTAACACGAGTGTACAGACATTTGCCATAATTTCACACACGTAGCACGAATTTCTTTAAAAAAAGTTTGGGGGTAATAAAGTAAATAAACTTAATAAAGAATTATAACCATGCATTCTTTTAAGTGATGATAAAATTGAACGAAATGTGCATTAATTAAACAATTCTCAAAAAGTTAAAAAAGGATAACAAGGCATTTTTTTTAAAACACATAAAAACTAACGTAGGTCTGCTAAACATAAATCACATGCCATTTTTTTAATTCCTAAAAGCTATTGCTCTATTTGAGACAGTTAAAACATTTAAGTGCTAATTCTACTATTCACAGTGCTAGATCTAGAAAAAGCGCAACGAAACATGTATATTGACATTATAAGGCTGCACTGTAGAACAATGAACTAAAAATAACGCCAGCACTATGTTTATAATTGTTGCAAAGCAACCAAAGACCAAAGTCGTCATACATCCTTTCCACCAAGAAAATGAGTTTCTTTAAAACAAATCCAGAGTCAAGCAGTTATATTTCTTAATAACTGGGCGCCATGCAGCTACCTTTTAATAACCAGCTCGATGGGGGAAGTATTTTGAAGTACTTTTATATACAAATGTTGCCAATAAAAAAAAGTTGAAATGTATATCGAGCAGCCTTTAATTAAATTAAGGCCAAAATAACTGATACAGTACTTTCGTGATTCTAAGAAATCTCAAATACCAAAAGTTAAAATATCAGGCTATTTGTAATGATATATATTATTTATTAAAGTTTATAAATATATAAATAGATCTATATTCTATATTTTTTTTTAGAAAATAGGATCACAATTCTTACTCATGCCTCCCTTTTTGTAGATAGGACTTTTTATTATTATTATTATTTTACAAGGATACACCTCTAAGAGCTTACAGCTCGCGGCGGGGTAATGGGTAGGTAATTTTGGGATAAAATATTTAAATAATTCTCATTTTTGGTGGAATTGACAAACGAAATTAGTTACTTTTTAAACAAATTTAAACACTACACTGTTAAATATAACACTGAAAGCTGTATAGGCAGAGAACACGACGTATACTCATGTCTGTTTTCGGAGATTCAGCAGTATGTGCGTCACAGTAGGTATGAGCCGCGGTTCTGTAGTACTCACAACGAAGAAAGGAAAATCACCGCTGTCGTATAAATAATATTGCTGGTGCTTCCTTGCACATTATTAAATCTATTCCTGGCGAAGTATCCATACTCCAGTTAAGTTTGCTGTTAATTCCGTACATACACAGACTAAAAGTTGAAACATTTTTACTGTTTGTATAACCGCAATCGTCGTTAAATATATATATACGATACAGGTTTAGGTCAGATAATCCATAATAATATAAAAATAAACTTTATACTGACTTATATCTTTACCTATATTAAAAAGATAGAAAGAAATGAGACCAAGAGCACATGAAATAAAGTAATAATTTAAAGATAAAGACCTTGATATTATAAAAAGTTTTTTTCCATTATATACACATTGTATAATATGATAATTATTATTTTATTAAGCTAATAAATTCAATCGACTGACATATACTAATATAGCAACAATCAATGACGCTAAAATTATCATATTCGTAATTTACGTGATTTAACTATTTATGGACGGATTTAAATACAGTGGCGGTTTGAGTGGCACGTGCATCGATTGCACGTGTTTAGTCAGCATCTTTGAATAGCGCGGGATGTCCTCGTGATAGTGGAGTTACGAAAGTATAGTATATCCGCTCAAAATAATTCCAGCTGATGTTCTTCAATATTGAATTTGGTTGCAATTTCGATTCATATACGTAGCAAAGAAAATGTTTTGAAATAATGAATTCGCATTCAGGGAGGATTTTGCAATAATTTATAGTGGACCGGCCCACCTACTTTATTAATGTATATAGTATTTACCCTAACTTGTGTAAGTCTAATCACAGGTTCTAACCCCAAAATTATACACATATATGTTTTTAATTGAAGCCTAAATTACAAATTTATATTAAATTTATTCGATGTAACACGACGTTCCATTTAAAATTAAATTCACCTCCATATAGTGAGCAGCCTGGCATGAAATTTTTGTATTGCATTTTTGGCATATTTGACAGTGAGTTATGAACTGTCAATTTTATCATTTCTTTTAACCCTCTAAAATTTTTAATATCGTGATGCAAAACGCTGTTACGTATACTACTAATTTTGTAAATATACTTAACACGCATGCATAATAAAGATCAAAGTGTTATAATTAATATGCATGATTATTATTACGAAAAAGCGTCTTTCAACTCGATTTTGAGGGTGTTAGTAAGTGAAAATTTGATGATAACGTAAGTCGATCGAGTTCTCTAGATCCATATAATAATATAGTATATCAATATTTTTTTTAAAAAAATATTTTCAATGTACGAGAGGTAGAAATTTAGAATAATCTAATAATCGAATATTTGAACATTTTACTGTGTACGTTTCCAGTACCAACTATTATAGAAGATGTAATACCTATATTTTAAATAGCAGAATCGTCAATAAATTTTTCTGGTGCCCTCTGACAACACCTTGATAAAGCTGCAATAAAGACGCACCTCCTTTGATCTCCCCGTTGGTACTTATTGCTGCCATGGATATCGCCGTGATGGTGGTGACGATCGAGGTTGCGATGATGAGCAGCATCGCCTCTCCTGTAAGCATCAGCTGACCACGTCATGCGTGCTCTTTGCTACCATGCACAAGCACTCACTCACAACTAAAGCAAGCCGACGAGACGACACAACATCTAGATCTAGAAACATAAGACTGCTGGGTTAAAATTATGACAAGAGCATTTCTCAAAATATTTGGCACTATTTAGAAAACATTTTGGGATATTAGGAACGTTACTCCAGACTGATTTGCTACTGTCAAATTTGAAAAAGAAGATATCAGAGACTATTAGAGACCTCCGTGTCTATGATGGCAAGAAATTTGAACAAATATTCCCTCTTTCCAGGGAATTTAGACCACCGTCGCACATGGTAAGCTTGGTGGGAGACAGTGATGGCACTATAGAACGTCCATGGAAAGATGAAACTTCTGAAATTTTGGTCATATTACTGACCATATAACACGGAGAGTTATGATATAGTCTCTGCAAATATATTTAAAAACAGTCTTAACAATCTCACAGGTAACGTTCCGACCTCTCAAGACAAGCAGATGCAGCAGTCCTGACACAGGTCGACATACCTCCCTTGATTTGACCGTTTGTGGAGATGGCCGCCATGGACACGGCGGTCACTGTGGTCACGCACGACGCCACCAGCACGATCACGCAGCTCTCCCCTGACACCACAATGTCACAAACAACTTTACCCTGAGTAGCCACCATGCAGTGAAACGTTTCCAAACGTACCAAGTACAGTACAAGTCATAAAAAATACATCCCACTTATGGCTTATTTCAATGATAATTTTCAGATCATATTCTGAGAAAATTCTTTAATCAATCGATGGCATTACCAACGTTGCTGATAAGGGATGTATTATTATTTTAATGAAATTGATAAAATCTAACATGAATAAAATTCTATACTTGTATATAAGTAGCCAAGAATTCACATCCTATAATAAGAACAATTGAGTAACTTATTGTAATAAAATCAATGCTATATAATTATAATAAAATTATAATACAATTGAAACTGAGACCACAATTACATCAGGAGATAACAATACGTTGCATTATGCAATATATATAATGCTCCAGCACGCAATAGGAGTGAAAAAAAAGTACAAGTGGAGTCTCCAATTAATTACGTTCCTCTATAATTGGACTAAAAAAATTGTTGTAATTTTAATTAGCATGCCAGTCGTGATCTGCAGCAACATTTTATCACAAATCACGAGCAACACGATCTATATTTCCAGTGAAAGCTGATCACAAAGGCGATATGAAAATCTATTTCAGACGATAATAAATTTTGAGTACAGCACATGAAGGTGCATGCACAGTCATTGGATCAATTGTTATATTTTTAAAGTGGATTTAATAATCTATTTTTATATTTGCTGAATGATCATGCGACTGGAAAAGGTATAGACTATAGAGAACAAAAAGGTAGTAGTATTGAACAATAACAAAAAGCCCAAATAACATTAATGACTTCACTTATTCAAATTAAAAAAAAAAAAAGTAAAAAAAGTAAAAATCGATATACATATTGCGACACACCCAAAAAGAAAAAGGTCAAAAAATGTAAATTACAACTTATATTAATTAATATACGATATTAACATTTAACACGAACAATATATACTATAATATATATAATATAATGTTTAAGGCTATATTTTTTTACCATAATATTACGAGTTACGACAAAAATTAATAATACACTGCAGGTCTTCATAATTGTATCTAGTCTTCGTTGCCCGCACATCATAATAACAATTTTTATTCAACTTACAATCCATGCATGAAATTAAAAATAATGCAATTAATTATAAAATCCTAACCAACTCATTAACGCTCGTTGTGGAACGAGAGAAAACAATTCGGGGACTTCCGGTGTTAGCTTGTGACGAGGTACTCACCGATTCCAGCCTGCCCCACGACCCAGGAAAGACGCAGGAAGAGCATCACCCCCCAGATGTTGAGCAGACATCGCACCAGCACCCCTTGGATCCAGCCGAACTTGACAGCACCCTCTGAGTCCGACTGCGGGTCTGATGACGGTGCGTTCACCGGCTGTAAGCAGAAGAGACATCGTGGGGTTAAACATGGCGAACAGGCGAATCTCACAGACAGGAGTAGTTAATAAATTGTGGTATATATTATATAAGCCATATAAAGTATAATACAATCTTTTCATATTAGTAATATTTCAGCGCATGATACAAAAAATATTGAGTCATGAGCTGAAATATTACTAATTTGAAGAGCACTTATTTTATGAGATCGCTATTAGTAAATTTCAATTTTCATGTTGTGCCAACGCAATTCCGTCATTTTTTTTTTTTTTTTTGTATATACTGTATAACTTGTGTCCCATTACATGCATATTATGCATATTAATATTAATTATTGTATTCCACTCCGCAAGGGAAGTGTTAGGTATTAGCTTTTAGAAAATGGGGATCTGAGAAGATCAAGATTAAGTTGTGTTATTGTTTTGATTGATTCACGACCTGTTGCTGTTGTCAAGAGAAAATAAAAAAGAAAGAAGATATAAAAAAAGTTGCGGCTGATCGTAAACCTCTTCTCATTCAACCCAGCAACACATTTCCGCAGTCGTTGATCTTGAACGTGCCTCAGTCAGATATTTATAGATCATGCAGTCAAGCTGCTCATCGTCCTCCAGTACTTTCTCCAGAACACTGACGGAGCATTGCACCAAACGTTAATTAAAATAATTACAAGATACTATTCTGCCAGAGGTGAAAACTTTGTAGAAAACGACACCGCGTACCAGTTTTTAATGACATGAAAATCAACCATCACGGGGTTTCCTTGCATACAACGGTATCGATAATCGAGTAAATAGAAGATTTAATGTAGATAACTGAAGATAATTACTATTGATTACAATCTGCAAAGTATTAAAAATAACAGTACATAAAATGTTATTTTAATTAAGAATTGGCAAAAAATAAAAATTAAGTACTATATAAGTACGAAAGTTCAGTTTTAAATTAATTGAGTGGAGATAAAACTATAAACCATAAAAAGATCATTACTGCAATTATAAGCAAGAAAGTTGATTATTTTCTTAACTCGACTACGTGTACGTATTATACAATGACGGACCAGCAATAACATTACCAGAATAACTGTTCCCATTCATGTAAGAAAACACAAATAAAACCGTTTCTAAAGACAAAGAAATTCAATTATACTGCAGTGTAATAGGGCGTATACCATCTAGGAGATCACATTGTATTAGGGACGAAATATTGCATTTTTGGACGCACCAGTGGGCATGCTATATATACAGCTCTATAAAATTCTCCTCGGTTTTACAGTTTATTTTTTTATTTAGTCGCCGGTGTACTAGCGTATAAGTGACGTTTGACGATTTGAATTAATTGAAGAACCAATAACCCCAAGTATTTAATTCTGAGCTGACACGCACGGTGCGTGTAGTCATGCCCTCTGGCGACGAGCCACGTGTCCCCACACGTGTTGAATCGCACGTCACTTGGTGACACGTGATCGGATTGTGTAAGGAACTGCGTGCCGTGCGCCCGGCGCCAAGCATCTCGGGACACCATGGAATATATAATCGAACTCCTCAAGTCAGAGCTATACAACATGAATGGTCGATATCGTAAATTTCGAAATTCTCTAAACTGTGTCAAATTACAAATGCCACTGTGTGCTCCGAAAAACTGAGAATTCTACTAAAATTATTTGAATATTTTTGGCATTTTTTATGACCGCCAGAAAGTAAGTTTTAAAATAAAACATGCAGTAAAGTTAAAAAAAAAAAAAAAAAAAATCTTCATTTTTATTAATTTATTTATTTATTAACATCGGAAATGTCAAATTGATAATTTGTGTCCTCGATATTGTCATAAAATTTATTATTTTTATCAACCACATCCACTGTTGCAGGATAG
This sequence comes from Siphlonurus alternatus, assembly GCA_949825025.1. Classification (NCBI taxonomy): domain Eukaryota; kingdom Metazoa; phylum Arthropoda; class Insecta; order Ephemeroptera; family Siphlonuridae; genus Siphlonurus; species Siphlonurus alternatus. The sequence continues at coordinate 16,266,801 of OX463778.1, forward strand.
CGTGCAGCGTGCATAGGACAAAACTTTTATGTTTTTAAAACAAAGCATCAGTGAGCTGCGTAGATTGACACCGCCTGTTTGTTAGGCAGCCAGCACAGCACACAATGGCCAAATGCATCGAACAGAGCCAAGCTTCGGAGGTCAACTAACGTAGCCCCATGGGGACAGCTGGGAATGCAACTTTGCGATGATAACAAATATCAATTAATGAATGTGACCATGCAGTCGGGAACATCGACGCTATCAATTTCATTAAGAAGGCAACATGACATGTGTATTTTGTTTTGAATTTCAATATGACATTTTTAAATCAGTAATAAGGAATTTGAAATACTGATATTGTGAAATTGCCAAATTAAATTTAAAATAATTTCCACAACGTTGTGCTGTGTTCTCTGACCATACTCAACTGCACGAGAGTAAAGTTTTTGCAACAAGGCATATATATACATGCGCAGCAGAACATAAATTATTGCATAATTAGTTATAAAAATACTCAGTTGTCAGCAAAAAGCTTTCAGCATGCTGCATTCATATTTTATACCCACGTCGTTTTATATATACAATATTTATGTAAGTAATACATTATATAAAGCCTACGTAAGCGTGAAGAAAGCATATATTTTATAATAAATTGATGAGTTTTAGTATACAAAGTTATTATTTTCTATTAATATTCTTTCAATATAATAAAGATGCGAAAACAATAACATGTCAGCGAAAGGGTAAACAATTATCATGACATGGGGCACCCGCATATTATAGAAAATTCACGATGATTATTTTAACCTTTTGTGTCATGGAGAATCTTTGCTCGGATGCAAAAAGAAATTTAAAATTTAGATTCGTTAATACTAAAAATAATATATATATATATATAAATTTTTTAAAAAAAATACAATGTAGGCGCATATACAGAAGTACAGTCGAAGTTCTTTCAGTTGTGCAGTGATATTTTTATTTTAAATATAAATCAGTATTTAAAAAAGCTTCTAACGATACTTAATTTTGACATCTGGCATTTAAAATTTCATCAATAAACTATAAACAACTCGTAATGGAATGCTAACTAGAAAACTCCCTTTTCCGGCTATTTCCGATGGGAATCTTGGATTTGTGTGAGTGTAAGTCCGCAATGAGCCCACGTGAATGTCGCATTAAGATAATATTGCGTGATAAATTAACGGAGCTGTTCCATTAGTAAGATTGGTCGTCCCGCGCATGTCTACCAAGGTGGGGCAGCAGCTGCGGCGACGGCCTACACCGAGAAATTTATAATTGCGTTACATGCAACAAATGACATACCACTAGATTGGACTAATGATCTTATATGATTAAAGAATTAGAAAAAATAAATATTGTGATACTTCAAGTGATTGAAATTTACTGACTATTTCTTCCCACGTGTCTTTAAAAATATATACTTTAAATTAAGGACTGTGACCTCAACTATTTTTTTTCTTTAAAAAGTTAGCCTCAAGTTTGGGAGCGTGACGAAAAAAATATATATCGTTCAAAAGTTAGCAAAGATTGCATGTGATTTTAAAACATTAACCAAAAGGCAATGAAAAAAAATGCTGTCAGAGTCAGAACACAGGCTTATTATACGAAATTAAGGGTGATGAAATTTTCAATGCTTCACGCTTTCAGTGAATGAATGTAATGAATTATTGTAATCAATTGTGTCATATATTGCAGAATGCCAAGAGAAGCAAGTTATGTAATATATATATATATATATATATATATATATAATTATATTCAGTATTTCAGTATATACATAGTTTTCATACTTCTCACGTCAGTATAACTTATAACTTTTCAAAAGTCAAAATGTATCCAACATAATTATACTCCTCATAACTTCTTCAACATACATCAGATCAGAGTGAAATCAGATATATTATATTACTATTCGCATGCAGTTCTACATACGTGCGTTCGCAAAATTTCATGATATCACCGCTTATAAATATTCTCTTCTTTGCATAATGTGCTGGCATTGCTGTGGCAACAATAATGAATTTTATGGCACGTTGGCCTTCGTCGATGGAATAATTTAAATTTATTACATCGATGCAAATCGTTAAAAATTTGAACTTTGTTTTGACATTTAATTCCTTGCATCTCTAGCTGTACATCATCTTTCTCTCAAGTCACGATAACCGAACCAAGGACCAATATTAATTTCTCTTCGTGTACTTTGTAAGAAGCAGTGCTCGGTCCTACGCCAACATGCTCGACGAAGCGCAGATGTGACGACGGCTCGGTCCAGCGGCTCGCGGGTCAATGGCCACGAATGCACCGGCCGGCGGCGAGAGCGGAATGTGGTCCACGCCCTTATAGGTACGCGTTTGTAATGTTCATGATTCACACTTTGCGTAATTTTCACTTCATCAGAAATTACTCAGAGACGCAAGTGAAACTTAAGTGTGTGCATTGTACAATTTGCTCGTGGTCATAAAGTCATAAGTCATAAAGTTACTAAGAAAAAATAATTTCTGCAAAGTAAAGTGAAATTCGCAAGTGACATACAGTATAAGTATAATCTTATAATTATACTTTTTACCATGCGAAAGTAAGCATAATTTTTTGACAGAACATCCCCTTATGACATTTCTCTTTCTTTAACAGTGTTACTGTTAATACAATACAAATAAAATAAAACAATAGAATTCTTTATTTTCTATGTCTAAAAAAGTATTAAATCTATATCGTATTTATTTTGACGATATACGGATAAAGGCGTTATGGTAACACAATGTTTACCCAAGATTGGAAGGTGTGGACTGACTTTAGGCAAGGAGTGAGTGTTGGTTCTATTCTGGTCAGACTGCGGCTAGACTGGCGAGGGTGGATGAGGCACTGGGGAACCCGCTCGTCTGTACAGATCGATGTGAGAGGGTGTGCGTGAAGTCAAATATCCAGACAACAAGTCTCAATGTTGAGTACTTGGTCGCCTCGATATACTTGTTTTTTTCTATATTGCAGGCAGTGTGAATCAATAAAAAACCGTTAATTAATGTCAGGTTGAGATAAAAATATACGTTATTTCGTATTGCATTTACCAGATATTTATATTATTAGTACATCATACTCATGACTATAATACTATAATCTACAATACTTGATACTGTCATATTTTATATACTTGCTTCTCCTGTATATTTAAAACATTATTACACTTTCATTCTTTTATTTTAATGACGTACAATAACATTGTTTACAGAAAACACTAGTTTGTTATATCTATAGCTATATAATTCGGCCATGCACTTTATAATAATTCAATTATAATTATAATAATAATCCTATTAATTATTATACATTATAAATAATGCAACCATTACAGTTGATTTTAAATTTTAGGTTATTTTAATAACCATGCAGCCTATAGTAACTGATGGAAAAATTAACGAATGAATGAATGATTTTTTTTTTTCAGCATGCATATACACCAATTAAGTTTAATCACTGTCACTATATAGCAATATTTGGAAGTGTTATTCAAAATGATTAAATTCAATTGAAAATTAGCATCAGCAAAACAATAAATTGAAGACAATAGATGAATCGTTCTATACGAGTATTGTCAGTGTCATAAATTCTAGTTTAGTTTGACCTTTTAAGGTGACGCGTGGCGGGCAGATCACAAGGATCCATGGACGTATGGCAACCTAGATTCAATCACTTATTAGCTGCTGAGTCCATCTTATATCGCATTTAAATGAAAAAGAAAGTCTTAAGGCTTAACCTGAGAAATTTGGACGAAAAATTCGCTACAACAGATTTTCTTCAAATTAATTTGGTGGACTTACAACAATCGTAAAATTAGCTCTAAATTTTTTCGGAATTTTTTAACCGTTGGTTTAATTATAATTAATTTATTTAAATGAGAATTTTGTATCCTTCCAATGTTAAATTTGTTAATTAGCATTGCAAAAAAACTATACAACAGATTCTTTTACTTTTTTTTTTTTACTAAAACCTAATTTTTTAGACTATTTTTCTGAATTGTTTTCATATATTTTGAACCGTGGCGATGATCGTTTCCTATATGTGATGAGAAATGTGGCAACGTTCTCAAGGACTGATGTCACCACCCCCTCCTAAAAAATTATTCGCATTCCAATGCAAACAGTGTTGTCACTATAGCCACGCCTCTTGACCTCGACAGACAAATTCTCAGGTTATTTAATTTGGAGTTTAGCAATGCGCAATTAGCAGCATGGCACGGTTCCGCAGAATTAGATTGTTGCTGATGAGTGAATCAAATATATTTAATTTTTTCCTTAAATCAATATAAAATATATTCATGCATATGGTACCGTATATCAAAATTCAGGAAAATAACACTAAAATTTGATTAGTATTATGACAATGTATTATACTGTATACTTCAAAAATTGCAGTACTGCGATAACATTTTCCAACTAGGAAGAAAATACTGTAAACAACCGGCAGCATGTATATAATTATATAAGGAAGAAGACAAATCACTATTTATAAATATGAATGAAAAATATTTGGTACGATCAACGTCTATAACGTTGACATCCATGGGCGACAAAATGACGAGAAGTGATGCAGTGAAAACAGGCCAGTAAGTATTTGACCGCTCACATCAACATGCACGCGGCGGTCAATCTCAGTGGTGGCCCCTCCCCCCTCTCAGCTGACCCTTGGCACGTGGTGATGAACATGTAAATATCATGACGTCTGCTGTGAGACAAGTGAAAGGCAGTGGATATAAATCATCGATCGAAGCCAATTATCACATGCGGAGAAATTTGATACATCTTGGCATCATCTGCATGTCGCTGAATACTTGTGATGGGCGTATACGTATTAATTATCACGTGCAAGGTGTGGAGTAATAAATAATTAAAGAGAGTAACATTTCAGTACATGTTCTTCAATCCTATACGAAGTCAGAAAAATGACAAAAAAAAAAGTGTAATGTATTATATATTTAAATAATGTAAATAAATATTAATTAAAATATGAAATATGGATGAAAATTACAATAAATTTTACTTGTCAGTATGTATGTATTAAAATAAACCCCTGCTTTAAATGTCATGTATATGACTTGTTAATTACCCCGACTCTATAATTATATTCCAATCAAGTTTTTATAGAAATATACATCTATGCATGCAATGTCTCTGAAATGTGAATTTCCCAAAACTGCAACCCTGTCTGCATGCTCATGCAGCTGCACGCCCTTGTTACGTCACGATCTCTCGAGCAGAGCCCGCAGCAGCAGGCTGCTCGGACGTTTTTTTACCTGCAGGGCGAGCGGCGATCAACGACCTGCTGCTATAACTTATTGGCTCCGCGGGGCCTAGCGCCTGATAGTTTGAGAGTGACAGCTGTTTGCGGGGGGCAGGTGCCAGTCTGCACTACACCCACTTAAAATTCACTTTCGCACGGTTTGAAAGCACATTGTTCTACATCCTCACAATGACTCAAGTGTACAATACATGTACTTGTAATTTCTTCCCATCGACAAAAATGCAGTGTGCATTTATTATTTTAAAAAGAAACTTTTTTTAATCAAAGTAGTTGCTTGAAATACACGTAGATATTATGGTAAATCCATATATATGATGATAGAAAATTCAATAATGAATTTATCGTATATATAATATATTCTATTTGCATGTATAATATATAATTATACCATGCATGAAAGAGACTTCTATAAAAATAAGATTATTACTTAACCATGCATGATCAATGTTGGTATATGAAGAAGCCTCATCCTTATTCTAAAGCTTATAGTTATAATATATGTGACGACTTATACGTATTTTTAGTAAGAATTATAGTATATACGAGTTAACTAAGAGTAAGCTCAATATTTAATCATATACGCGGATTACGCTGTGTATAATATGATTGTCATTTTAATTAATAATTTATGAGCAATTGTTAATCATTTATGACATTCATTAAAAGAAAAGTACGAAGCAAATCAGATCAATCATACTTACGTTGTACTTAAAATAGAACTCGGTAATACAATCAGTTCCTGTTGCTTATATTACTGCATGCATGATTTGAACTTACAATAAGTTATTATCATATTAAAAAATTATGTGCAGAATAAGATTAACATTGTCAGCATTGACTACTCTAATACACCCACACGGGCAATTGTATATACGTTCAATTGATTAATATTGAGGCTATTCTAGTACAGTAAATTGGCTAGAGTATAAAGGTACTTATTCGCCCACTGGTACTGATGTGTCATCAGAAAATTACGATTTTTCATGTTTAGAGTCGATTTAATTTTAGAAATTTTCTCATCATTTCTTTCGGCACATACACAGCAGGGGTGGACTAACTCTAATAAGACTTTTCCTGCATACAATGTGCTCAATTATTTTTATATTTTCTCAGCACGTATCGTATATAGTATATTAATATAATATATTTTCTTCTATTTCAACTGGATGCAAGTTAAAATAATCACCTGTTTTTTGGAACTTTGCTGATAAACGGATTTTTTTTTTCTTTTTGTTCGAAGTTCCATAAAAGGAAGAAATGTACTATTTAAAACAATCACGTGCAGTATATATATATCGAAAAAAAGTATGTGTACTGCTTGATCTCATGCCTGAATTATTATTATACTGCATGGAGTGAAGTCTACAACACTATTCCAGCTTTAACAAATATACGGTCGAATCTGAACTCGAGAGGTGCACGGGGGTGGCAAAGCAGCTACCGCAGGCTGCCCACCAGTGGTCCGGTTACAGAGGGTATTGCCCCCGTGGCGACATCACAGGTTAGCAAGTGAGGAAATGTAATAGGATCATGTTGCACAAAACCACACCTGTAATCTCGATAAACAGACAAAATAACCACCAGGCTCGGACTGGCCATAAGGCTGGGTCAGGGATCCCTGACTGGCCCCTCAGATTTTTAACATAGGAGCATAGGAAAAGTGGCCTCAGACCCCCTGAAAAGTGGTTCCTGCTGCCTGTAATGCCTATATGGCCCTGACGGGCCCCTATAATAGCTTCCCAGTCCGAGCCTGATAATCACCATTAAAGCCGGTATTACACGATACAATTTTTCTAACTATTGAATACAATTTTAATTTCATCTCCATACAAACAAATGGAGTTCAAATTTTCTTGTAAGGAAAAATTGTATTCAATAGTTAGAAAAATTGTATCGTGTAATACCGGCTTTAGATGCATTGTTTTCCCAAAATTGCTGTATATATTCTACACGACCAGATTAGTGTGTTTTTGCACAAAACTTACATGTGATTATGTTTTGTTTTTTTTATGTTAGCGTTGAACTTGAAACGTCTCTCAAATCTCTCAATCTCCATGTCATGACCTATAGCTCTAAGATTGGACTTTTTTTCCTGGAATTAAATCAGCATGGGGAAATCCATTATCAAATGTTTCATTTTGCTGTATTGAATGATACCATGGAGATCTTATAGTGTACAAAGCTCTTTGATGATACGTTAATATAGAGTGTGAATGCTGTTTACTACACCGTATACATAAACATTCTGCATTTTATGACCATTAAATACATGGTGATACAGTTTTCTCAGTGTCAGGCCACGACACCATGTCACATAACGTAATACATCATCCGCTCGTTGATGCACGGCTCGTAAAGTTTGTCATACAATAATTTATTACACTTCATGGAGCTTTGAGTTTCAGAGCAACTTTTTCTATTGCAGACAACTTTCATGCAATGTTTGTTTACGTTAAGTTGTGATCATCGAGCTCATTCATATGAGTGAAAACTTATGTAGAGCGCAAAATAAATTACCATTTTTAGTGATGTTGTGTCAACAAAAATAAAATAATTATGAAAACACAATTCATTTGACGAGCATAATCGAGATTACAAGAGTTAATCACTGATGTAAAAAAAACAAACGAATATTTAATTTGCACATTTCATATGGTTTTCGTCGTGTATATATATTATAACGTCAATGTCATATATAGACAGTTTTAATGAAGAACCTCATTGCCAAATACGAGTTGAAGTAATTTTGAGAATCCACAATGAAAATTGAATAATATGATGGTCAGTGACACTATAAAGTGAAATGCATACTTTCCATTAGCATGCATGCAATATTACTGCATCGAAAAAAATTAAATAAACTGTTACTCGATATTCTATTCAAGTATAAAAATCTTAACATATTCCTGCACGCGTATTTCTCGACCCACGCGTAATGAAACAACTCAAGCACCTGGCAAAACAGCGAGAATTTCCGGCAGGTGATATTAATGCGATGATTTAATTGAAGCACGCACGTTTCAATCCTGGTAACAGGAGCTAGGATGACCGATTGTTATAGCATGCGACGGCGAGAGCTTCCTCCTACCGTGTTTGTAATGCACTCCTGCGAGCCATTAGCGACACGTTTACTCAGCCACTAGTTCAGATTCACACCTTCCCACCGCGATTAATATCAATGACACGTATATCAAATTATATATTTCATTCTCACATCGCCCCGCACCAAGGGCAAACTTCATTAACTATTATTTATTGGTCAATGAACAAATAAAACAAATCCGTGTTACGTTCAAACAACTTCAAACAGATTGATGTAGACAGCTCAAACACTAATATATACCCTAATCCTATTTTGCTACAATTCCAGGGATATATGACAGCTGAATTTATTCCAACGATCATCCCGCTGCCAGCGCAATGTGACGGGTAATGTTTGTCACCCGTGTCAACAGGACTGTCATCAGTCTTTGTTTACAACCTGCATTGTGTACGTCAGAGAGCAATTGCCGGTCAATCAGGGCGACACTGCTGTTGTTGTCCCAGTGGCGCGGGTGACCTGATCAGCAGCCAATTGTCCCGACCGTATTATACGTCACCAGCGCAATGAGAGTGTAACAATCATGCAAGTGCAACTCACGCCAACATTCGCCGCCAAGGTAGGGCTTTTATCATTTTATCTTACTTTTTTATAATGTGGGACTTGGGGGACGGTAGAAGGCGGAGAGAGCGAGAGATTACAAATTATAGCAGACAAATTGTGAAATTTTCAATTCTTTTTTTCCTCGAGATATCGTAGAAAAAAAATTATAGTTTCGGCAAATCAGTCTGCATATAACCCACAGTACATGACCTTTTATATATATTATACCCTTCACTATATAACATATTACTTTCATTTTACGCCCTACACCATTCACAAAATAATAATATAAAAATTATATGATAACACCTCTCATTTATTAAATGTTCTTGACTTGTTCTTATAAAATTATAGGCTTTCAATTAAAAAAAAAAGACTTCAGTATAATGATAGATAGCATGTAAGTACAGGCCTAAATTCAAGAGTATATTATATACATTTCGTATGCAGCGTCAACCCGTTAACTCGGTCTTTGAGGAGAGACAATGCTGCAGCCGAGGGAGGGTCGCAGAGGTGACGTGGTCCGCCCCGGCCCGCGCCTAACGACACGCCCATCAAGTCACGCTGCCTGGTTCATAGTGAGATCAGCTCAGGTACAGTCCGTGACACAACAAACAACATCTTCTTTATATACATACTGCATGTATATTTTATACAAAAATTTGTGAGCAATTTATATGTTGCAATATTTTTTTAAGAAAAATTACCATGGTCAATACAGTCTGTTCTAAAGTAAAACCAAGAATAGTTTTTAAGTTATTTGATGATTTGAATGAATGCTGTAGAATTAACGATTGAATTTCTGAAAAGCAAGTGAGGGGGTGGGTAAAAAAAAAAGGCTGTTGAAACACTTGCATATTGCTCAAATCACCGTGATAGGATATCATAATTATAGAACCAGGGTAAATCGATGTATCGTCCTTTGCAGAATTTTCTCCTGGAGCCTGCAGAAGTTCCGGTCTGGCGGCACACGTGGCCTTGACCGTGATGCCAGCAGGCTCCAGACGGTGGCGCTCTGAGATGCTATCTGCTCGCACACCGAGACCACCGACGTGAGAGTGTCAAAACACAGCAGTCGGGAGCAAAGACAATTTCTAGTAAACTTGCAGGACCTCCTTTATTTTAAAAGAAAATCCTGAAACGTGGGAATACGAGTATAAAATATTTCAGGTACAGTATACGTATATACTAGTGGGGAGGGCTTTTTGCAGACTTATAATATAATTGTTATATAGTAAATTGTTCATCCATTTACTTCATTAAAGAAATGTAATTGCGCTAAGGAGAAAATAACTAAAATATCCTTATTCACCCCTTATTAAGTTGGAAGCATGTTCATTCAAGAGTGTTATCAAGCACTCTTATCAATTTTCCTTTGTGATCGGTATGCATCAAGGTAATGTTAACATAATTAGTGTACAGTATAGACATTTTCTTCTTGCAAGAGGGTACAGTGCATCTTATTAACGCGTGTATGATATTATACGAACCGACTTCAAGGCTGCGTGCATAAATCAAATAAATCCTTCTTGATCATGCAGCATGTCATAGAAAGATGAGAAGGTTGGATAAACATTTATTTTTCACTGGATAAATCAGAGTCTCTGTTGAGAATAAAATTATATTATATAATTTTTATTACATTTTAAATGCTGGTATTCAGGATGAGATGCAACAGGTTATATAGTATATAAATAATGTGGTAGCGAATCAGAAGAGTTTGAAAGTATAAAAAAAAACGAGTTGCCATTAGAAAAGGCTTGAAGTACAAGACTCACTGTATAAATTTTATTTATCTTTTTATCTTATTTTAATGTTTACAAACAGAAAGAACCTATACAATATAACTACGCCATTATATTTTATTAAATTTTTTACTTGTATGTCTGCAGCCGTGAAATTCGCGTCGTCACGTTTGAATTCTGCATGCGCCAACGTTTTACTATAGCCGTCATTACAGCATGCTCTTCATGAAATGAGCTTTGTTATGTTATTCAAGCGTACATACATTTGGCAGTGATGCTAGCTTGCTCCCCCACACTTAATTCAAGTACAGTAAAGTACCACTGCTAGACATAATAGAACGGGTTTTACCACGGGGGCACACAATGGACAACATGCATGAAAAAAATTTATTGCAGAAATGAATAAAGGGTACCAAATTATGCTACTCTGAATTTTTTCAGATTTTTTCGAAACCCAGAACTATTTTTAAATAATTATTGAAAGTGCGGCCACGCCCCCTGGAGGCGCCAATAGGCGTCCAGTTTCTATCCTTTTTATTAAGAATTCAGAGGTGCCAACTGAAATCACAGGACTTTCAATAATTATTTAAAAATAGTTCCAGGTCTCAAAAAAATCTGAAAAAATTCAGAGTAGCACAATTTGGTACCCTCTATTTATTTCTGCAATAAAATTTTTTCATGTATGTTGTCCATTATGACGGCTATACCAGTACATACCCTAGCTGCACTATAACCGCACAATGAACGTGGAATCTCAGGGTCTGATGATGCAGTTCACCTTGATGCAATCTCACACCTCGACAACGTCTGTACGAATGCAGGCACCGAGAGATATGCTGTCGTATAACCGAATGTAATTTGAAGAGATGGCACGCAAACAATATATTACGTGATGGATTGTTCTGTGCAATTTCTCAATGTCATATGAGGAAGAAGAAAAATATTGCATTTTTTTTTTATTATTATTATTTATTTTTTTTTTCTCTCTCTTTCTAAATAACAAGTATTTTGACGACAGGGAAATTTACAATTTATCTACTGTTGCATGAATTACTTCAATATTATTGAAAAAATCCTAAGCAAAAACTAATACTGAAAACCCGTCCATTACGATTTGAAAATTACAACTGTCCCAGGCGGAAATCCAGGGAAGTAGGGGAATTTCGGATTTAACATAGTCATTTCCCTAACTCCATTTTTTTAACATTGGCCTTATGGAGACAACAGCCCCCTCCCCCCAAAATTTGGTTCTGGATCCGCGCCTGCTGATCTGTCTATAACCTGTATGCTTGGATATAATATGATTGATTATAGAGTAATACACCAGCTCATGCTCTCATGCACCAGCTCTACTACGACTAACTTACTGCTGTCATCCTTTTGTTTGACGACAAAAAATAATTGACGGACACAGCACTAACATCAAAGACTTCATCATCATTCCCAGAAGAAACGTGACGTCACGAGCCGTGCAGGCTGACCAGGTTGTTGCACATGCACTCACCGAGAACAAACACTAATTAGAGATTCGCACGCAACAGCTTACACGTGTGTGTAATCTCCGTGCTCAAATCGTCATTCCATAAACCATGTAGCTGCATCAGCCTGCATTACGATTGCGTATCGATATGGCAGAATAATAAGACTACTCATAATTAGCCCAATGCACGACATGCACGTACAGATTGGAAAATTGAAGATTATAAAAATTTACAGTATGTGATTTAAAATGGAACATTAACAATGACAAGCTTCAACTTAAAATGCCGCAGCGCCGCATTCTGACATCGCTCCATAAGGTTTGTTAGGAGAAAAATCTTATTTATTTTTTCATTCAAATTCTATGCTGCACAAAATCTCGAATATTTTTTATGTCGTGTAAAGTGATCTTTCCCGTGGCTCATATGAATTATTAATCTTGCCCTTCATAAGAACCACCGAAAAAAATTAAAAACCAGGTACCGCTGGGTTAAAGGATAGGAAGCTTGATAGAACATGTCGTCGCGCGCAGTTCGCGAGCTAGATTTTCATTGGCTGAGAGAATTGTGTCATCAATGTTAAAGCTTCTCATTCAAAGCGTGCATAGATTTATATAAAATGCCTTTAAATTTATGCGCCTCCCACTAAGCAACAACGTCAATTTATTGTTCAGCCGGGGTAAGAACATACACTACGTTTACATGACGGTGTTTAATGCGTATCCATTCACTATCCGTTGACGACGGATAATGTTATTCTTATGAGGCGTCGTCCAGGCGCGGATCCAAGGGGGGGGGGCGATGGGGGCGATCGCCCCCCCCCCCCCCAAAGGTCCCGAAATACATTGAAGGTATTACCACCCACCACCCGTCGCCCCCCCTCCCACCCCAAAATTTAACATTGCGGGATAAGGCACCGGCCCTTTCAAAGCCACGGGCTGGATCCGCCCCTGGCGTCGTCAACGGATACGCATTAAACACCGTCATGTAAACGTAGTGATAGTGCAAATATAATTGGCTCTCCATCAACCTGAAGAACAAAATAACGATGAACATTTGCTACGTTGTTGTGACAAGGAATGTGGCAAGGGTTTCCACGTTTTATCATGTTGTTATATTATTTAGCTTCATGATGTTTCATTCTCTCTCTCTGCGTAAAATGAAAATGAAATGAATTCTTTTTGCGTGCCCCAATATACATAAAACACAAAGTTAACAGTTTCCTACTTAGAAGTGTTCGAATAAGTTATATTTTTGTTTTTTCAATAAGAACAGTGCTATAAAATAAAGAATGTTCTAACTTTTAATAATGATCTACAACATATGCCAGAGATATTGTGCCGCTGCCATATGCATATATAGGAACCCAAGAACAGAACTAAGCTAACACACAAGATTATCAAAATTCTTTGGGTATAATATAGTTAAGGTAGAGATAACACGGATCAACTGACCCAATGCTAAAAAAATCCCATTCATGAAAATTATGAAAAAAAATTAAAATGTATTGTTCTCTACATCCCCTATCAGTAGCTAAAAATAATATCAGCCCTGTATACAAGAACGAGCTATGTTTTTGTATAAACGTTTTTGTATACCTGTTATTTTAGCTACTGATACCATGATAGGGGATGTAGAGGAGAACGATTTTTTTTTTTTTTCATTATTTTCATGAATGTTTTTTTTTCGCATTGAGTCAGCTGATCCGTGTTATCTCTATCTTAAAGAATCTTGGCTACTATCGCTTTCAAAATTGTGAGCTCCTGAATAACATAAAAAACCTTTATGGTGGGCAGACAGAATACAATGACGGCTATTGTAAGGCGACAATAACGGGAGTCTCCAAGATGAATGTATACAACAAGATTCGCAGAATAAAAAACTCTCCTCTCCTAGCAGTTTTTCACTCACTCGCTCTTTTTTTTTCTCTCTCTCTCTAGCGGCAGCTGTAAATCTAAAATTTTCCATTGAGAAACATTCGCATATTTTTAAGATGGCATCACGCATTCCAAGACGTTGTGACGATTTGTAAATAAATTACCGCACGCTAATAACTTAAGTAAATACCGGAAACACGATTTGAAACCTCCCTTCGCCATGCTGGCATGCATCATTTCCTGAATTTTACGTGACTTGAAGTCTTGTAATGAATGCGTAATTTAATTATAATTGGTAGACAAATTAGTTTAAAACTTCAGACAAGTCACACAAACTATTAAAATATACTATGTGGAACAATATTATTCAACAGGCAATATTATCTGACAATACAGTCGGATGTTTTCTTCAGCATATCTAAGGTTGCATTCAAAGAAAAACATGTGGCTTCCGTCTACATGCAATATTTTATGATGAGTTTTAAATTAATTCACACCTCTCTCAATGGCCCATGTATATACTTGACAATACAATTTAAAGCATTGCACATAAGGCAAATACAAGCTGGAAGGGTTACATAATACGCTAAAATTAATTTGGAAATTATATAAATCAAAACAGGGCAACACGTGAACATAATACTTAAGCGTGTCGTATGAACGTGGCACGAGTGAGGCGGTGAATGTCTTTGACAAGACGAGTGTTGTCGGGTGCAGCGATGAGGTTTCCCCCACAAACGAGCACAGATTATAAACGCGGGTTGTCACTATACTGGCACCATAACAACCCTCAGCTATCAGCTGGCTCACAACATGATTATCGAGTCAACGGAGGAGAAAACAAAACGAGCGTTGGCCCAATACATAAATTGTATTTTCACTTGGCAGGTGAATACTTTGCAACTTTTTGACAACGTCTGACTGACAAGCCATCAGCACTCTCATGCAGCTTGTCCACGTGAAGAGATAGAACGATTGGAACTATAATAAAATTAACTCGAGGATTTACGTCTTTTACCATGCAGTTTTACATCAGAAGTTAAAGCCTACTCAACTTGATTGACAACCCGAGTCAATAATGATGATTTTACATTTGATATATACTTATATAGCATCGATATCAAATTTCTTACATAAATTGCGATATCAATTAATTATACAAGATTGTATTATGCATTGCATTACATACTTATTTATATATCGTCGTCTCAGAATGAAAGTCACGCAAGTCCGAAATAATCATAATAAAATGCAATTCTGAACCTTATAATGGTCAAAATTGCAACAATTTATTTTAGTTATTTATTTATTTATTTAATAAATGCAACTTGCATTCTGAGACGACTCAGACGACGATATTATTGAGTGCATGTTATGAGGGCTGAAATCGTCAACTGCTAAATTAATTATGTAATCATGTTATACAGTATACAGACACCCACACATGAAAGTTTACTGTATCGAGTATGTGGGCAGTGCACAGAATAATTATAGTTGCAGAGCAAACATTAGAGATGCTGATGGGGAACTTCTTGCAATGGAAAGAGCAGTCGTCAGACAAGTGTATTTTTTTTAGAAGCTATACCGCAACAACTACAAAAATACTGTACATATGAAACAAGACACAAGGAAGCAAGGAAGAGCATACATTGTGGGGAATTCATGAATTTTTCAACAAACAGATGCGACTCGATCAATTTTATATTTTAAATCTTCCAAGCTCTTTAATAATTTAAATCTCGTGCGTGAGTTATGCAGTTATATATATTAATTAATAAATAATGCTAAATCCGATCAATCAACTGCGCGTGCACAACGCGGAAGGTCGCAAGATGTAATCAAGGCGATAAGAGATTAACCAAAATACGAGATTTCGGTAGGACGGAAGAGAATTTTTTATCACATGACGTCACACAGTCTCTTCCGCTGCAGTCTTGCGGTCTGTAAACGGGCGCTGATAGTCGCGCAAGGCGCAACTTTTTTTATTTACACAATGTCTGTGAACTCAAATTATAAGAGCTGTTGTGAGAAATTGACATTAAAAGAATGTTACGAGATTACTGCAACTATGTAATTACAGCAATGTTGACTGACGCCTGGCAGACAAACATACGAAAAATGTCTCCTACCAATCTTTACAACCCACTTCCTTTGCTGCGAAAGAGGGAAAGGGTTCTGCAGACTACTGCACCCCCAGGGCACAAATAAAACACTGAAGCCTGTCACACAAGTATGAAATAATAATAACAGTTCATCTGCAGTGAGACATACGAAAATAAACTTCATTCAACCACACGTGCGCTTAGCTTATAGTTCATTCAACTTTTTAGTGCAACTGATAAAAAAGTCATAAGGTCACTGTCAATTTTCTTTAAATAAAAGAGTTAATAAAGCTAAAATTTAAAAAAAAAAAAACAAAAAAAAAGGTTAACGAGATTTATCATGGGCTGCAATTTTCCTACTGCAATTAATAATTCCTTGCATTAAAAAGTTCATATTAGAGACAAAGGACAGTTAACTCAAAGTATAATACGCCCAATTGCATAGATGAGGTCAGACTTTAATTTTAATAGACCCAGGTTAGGCCCCGCCGTTTTCTTAATAAAGAGAGCTGAACCGGGTCCAAGCCCAATTCTGATTTTAAGGCTGAAGGGCTAAAATTGTTGCTAAAAAAAAAAAAAGAGAAAAAAAAAAAAAAAAAAAAAAAGAAGCGAAGATTTCTCAAGAGCACCGTTTTTTATTTGCGAACAGGACCTGTTAATGCCTGCACCCTAAATTGGACCTCCTTAATTGTTAGCAATCTTTTAAGTATAATTCCTCAACAATAGCTCCTTTCGCAATTTTTAAATACTTATTTTCAACGATAATTTTATTATAATTATTTCAAAACATAATGATAATGTAAAACAAGACACGTATTTTATTCTTTTGTGTTATCTCAATAGAAGAAGAGTTCGTTTTGAAATTTGATGAGTTCACTAACACTTAGTGTTAAAACCCAGAGCACGCTCGTTTTGGAGGCGCCTCCGCACGGCCCTAGAGACAGCACCATCATCAGACGGTGACGCATTTTAGAGGTGGGGTTGTTACTGCCATAAAAAACGTCGCCTTAATAATTCTCGCTGCTGCTGCTGCTGCTGATTAGGGCAAAGTGCCGGCGTTACAAACAACTTACTATATATGCGGTAACCGTTCTCTGTATATCGAGCGCAATTTATATTTTTTACAATTTCATCGCGCCGTTACGAGAAAACTAAAAGGGCACGATGATGAAAGAAGTGGAGAACGGTACTATTTTTTTACTGCAACTTTTATTTTAAATGTTATATAATAAATGCTTACAAAAAATGTACAAAGGTTTCTGTGTACTATACAACAGTCATATTTTATCGATTGCTCATTGTTGTTACATATAATTCAAATTTACTTGCCAGTAGAATACCTGTTATTATTAAAAAGATGATAACGCAAATATTAAATATTTGCACTCTAGTTTATTTGCGTTGCCTGAGAATCTTTACTACATAGTGTAAAGAGTCATCTAAAATACCAAGAACTTCCATGTGGCAAGCAAAACATTTAAAATTTCCTGTTTGACTCATTAAGTGGTCCAGCTCAAGGAAATGTCATTCCCGCAATGGCACCTAAATCTTCGTGGCGCCTATAATTAACAATTATATATCGCAAAGCTTTCACTTCGAAGAATTATGAACTAGTATATTATATGAATTTATAAGTTATTATTATTAGTAGTACTATATAATACGCGTATGTTACATACATAATTATTAAAATTATGTTAATTTTTATTTTAAGAATGAGTAAAAAAAAATAGTACAAAAATTGAATATCAAGAGTTGAATGATGTTCAATACTATATAGTAAAATTAAAATTTAAAGTGAAAAAAGAGAAAATACTGAACATACTGGCGTTCCATCACTACGTACTGTACATCATGACGGTGTTCAATACGGATCCGTTGACGACGCCTCATAGAATAATATTAACCGTCGTCAACGAATGCGTATTAAACACCGACATATAAACTTAGTGTATTATATAATATATATTATATATGTATATAATATATATATAAAAATCCTTTGATAGTCTCGCTAAACGAGATGGCTTTGCAAAGCACTACTACTAAGTGTAGGGTGACCAGACGTACCGTTTTGACCGGTACAGTACCGTTTTAGAGTACCATGTCCCGGTGTCCCCAAAGAGGCTCTCGGGACGCCTAAATGTACCGCTTTCGGACAAAATTTAAAAAGGGGACATTTTTTAAAAATTTTATCATTAAAAAAATAAAAAAATTCATAGGAATGTGGTTGTGAATATTTACGAAAATGTACGAACGCAAATGATTTTGCAACTTCATGCCCGTTTTTCTCGATCGCATTTGCAAAACAGCATATTTCTTCCAAAATCCAAAATTGCGCAATAGATATATTTTGTATATACGCGCAAATATGCATATACTACGTGAAATGAAGTCACTACTTTTTGATTAAATTTGGAATAAAAAATAAGTAAAAAACACAAAAATATCATCTCTTGATATTAATGATATTCACTTGATGGAAATTTCCAATAAAATATAAAATTGAAAAAATCATTCTTATGCATTATGTCGAGGCTTAGACAAAAATTTCTGTCTTTTTTTTTTTTTTTTTTTTTTTGTCACAATAATCGTGCATGGATATTACGTAAATAAATGGAAAATAATATGAGGGAAAAACGCCACAAATATATTCATACAATCAAGTAATTTTAGCTGTAATTAATTTTAAGTCCAATTTGAATGCTATAAACTATAAATTAATTCAATTTAACTCTTCAGCTATATTTCACTCTAACAAGAGTTCACACTATTTGCAAAATGAACAGTTCGATTAAAAGTAATTCAAATTAATTTCTTGCTTTATATTCCATTTTTTTTTTGTATAATTTATCTCATGACATTATATTGAGTTTTATTTATTTATAAACAAATATATAATGCATTATTTAAGTAACACGTACATTTAGAAATATTGTGAATGGAGACGGAAAATTTGATACCAAAATTAAAAAAAAAATCAATTTAAAATATTTAAATCTATTTTTTTTTTTTTTTTTTTTTTTTTTTTTTTTTTTTTTTTTTAAAGTTAGTATCCTTCGAAGTTCTGCTTTTTGAGTATAAATTTCTTTTATTGCTTTTGTTTCTTTTCATTTTACATGCAACTTTACAACATAATAGGATCGTGGCCAGGCCAAGTAAAAAGGTTAATTTTAGGAAATCAACTCACTGGCACAGTTTTCTTACATGGTGACTATAATCTCTTTTTTTTTTTCTAATTCAATGAAAAATGTATATATATAAAAAAATGTAATTACTAATATTATTTAAAGTAGAGTGAGCGATTGCATTATTTATTATTTTATTTCCTTAAAATATTTTAACCTCTGCCCTGCTTTATTGAGAAATGAAAACCAAAAAATTTCATCTCAAATAGCTTCATCGCAAAAAAATCCCGAATTTCGTTTTCCTGAGCCCTTAAACATGCAGCCTTATGGAACAGAAAACAGCGTTTTACTCAAACTTCGTCTGAACTATGGTACCAATTAAAATAACGTATAATCTATGACGAAAATTCTTTAATGGATTTTCAAATAAAACAAATTTTTTCGGAAAAAACGGCTTCATAAAGAAAAATCATTTGAAAATCCATGAAGAAAAAAAAAAGTAAAAAAGGGGGCGTGGCACCCAAAAAAATCGCGCCTGCGGCGGGGGTGTTCGCCCTTCAGTCCTCTATCTTGGGGGCATGTACCGTTTTGGACATCGAGATATCTGGTCACCCTAACTAAGTGGAATTACGAAAAAACCGGTGCTAAGCGAGCGAATCTTTTTAGCAGGTAGTTTTACTTGTTGGATTGCCTGCGCTGCGGCACTTCAGTCTAACCACTCTCACCGCTGTTACTTTATTATTTATGCTTTATTATTTTATAGAAAAGAATGAAATGGGGGTAAAATACATTCGGAACAGTGGTTGGTACCTTTCAAAGGTAAACACAGTATTACACTGCTATTCAATGGTATCGGAATGTTATTAATGTTATTATATGGGTTGTAAATCCTGCATGCGAATATGAACGCTGGATTTTTTTTTCTCTGGGGACAACAAAAAATAAAAATTTCTTTGTGCTTATGCAGCCATGCAGTCACGTTTGTGTGCATTACAAGTGCAGATAAGCAGACTGAGAAATGTAGGAAACCTGCAACGAAGGACCCCCCGCGGGGAATGCATCGAATGACGCAGTGTTTGAGCTCGGACTCCGCTAGGAGCCAAGAGATTAATTAATTTCAACAATACATCTAAGACGTTCAAGTCACTAAAATTATGCAGTGCGACGACTGCTAGTTTTTACATTTTCTTTGCTTCAAAAAATAAAGTGAAAAATTTTCATGCAAATCTTGCTCTTCCTAACGGATCTGTCATACTAAGTATTTTGCTAAATTTCCAACTGACAACATTTTTTCTCTTCGATATTATGCCACACATTCCGAAGAGATTTGGGAGGCTTTGTATAGAATTTGGAGGTGCTCGCAAAGAAATCACACGCGCGCAGTTTGCTGAAGAATGCAAGGAGCATGCAAGCGGCTCCGTCCAGTCGCGATCCTGGCCGGCGGACACCGCGCGCCGTATCACGTTCACTCTTTTTTTTTTTCTCGTTTCTATCACACCGGTCGACCTTGGCATTGGTCACCGCAAGCAGGCGGGTCAAAGTCTCGGATGCCGTCTTGACGCCACCCAGACGTCTGCCGCCGCATTTCTCGCTAACAAAACTTGATAAAATTACGCGTACTATGCCCTCGGGCAATTTTATAATAAGATATGGAGGGGGAAAAAGTGATTTAAAAACTTCTATAGCTTTTATAATGGAATTTATTGCCCCTTTTGTGCCTTTTTTTCTGCAGTTTTTAAAAAATCTGGTAAAAATTCTCATTCCTTATTTTTGTATTCTATGATACTTAATTT
The DNA here is from genome assembly GCA_949825025.1 of Siphlonurus alternatus. NCBI lineage: Eukaryota > Metazoa > Arthropoda > Insecta > Ephemeroptera > Siphlonuridae > Siphlonurus > Siphlonurus alternatus. Next base: position 16,287,865 of record OX463778.1, read on the forward strand.
AATTAATAATTATACATCATTTGTGCTTGTTTATAATTTTTTTTTTTTTTTTTTTTTTTAGTTACTTTTGGTTTTAAGGCGTGCGGATCCAGGGGGGCTGGACCGAGAGGACTACATTGTTAGTTACAAATGCCCTATTATGGGCTCTATTGTGAATATAATTTTCTTCGTGGTATGTCATAATAAATACATAATATTATACACAAGGCCATACAAGGTCAATGTAAATTTAAAAAATTGCCGATGATCGTTCAGTCTGAAATTTTGGTAGTGAAATGTCTCAGAATCTGCATGAATCAGATTCTAGGTGCGGGTCCAGAATAAAAAATTTCGGGAGGAGCTGCCTCCGTAAGGCCAATGTTAAAATAAAAATTGGGAGTGGGGAAAATGCATACATTGCCCATGTTTAATTCAAAATTTCAAGGGACGGGGCTGCATAACCCCCCCAGCCACCCCCTAGATCAGCGCCCGCCTGACAGATGCTGGACGCTGGCTGGACGGCGGGACAGATGTTTCGCCTACCTTGCCCTGCAGCGTAGCGTTGTGCAGCTCGTCCAGGGTAGGCCGATATGCAGCCTGGATGGACATGATGTTGCGGTAGTTGTCAAGACGAGGCAGGGCCTCGCGCGTGAAGTGGCGAAAACTTTTGGCATACTTCGTGTCGTACCCCGTGGAGTTGTCTGAAAAACCACAAGAAAACAAGAAATATTATTTTTTCTCATAAAATTATAAATTGTACGTATTATTTAATATTTTATAATACACGTACATTACTGGCAATCAAACCAGAAGGATCTAAAAATGTTAATTACATCAAGATCCCTTTCAGTATAATTACATACTCAATCATTAATTAGTTTTAAGACAAAACGTCAGCAGCTAGGGTAGAAAAAAAAAATCTTACCACCGGCTTCAGGCAGCTGATCGTTCTCCTCGTTGTCGGCATCTGTCAGCTTCTCCATCTCCCCGTCTTCGGCATTGGCCGTGTCTACACGGTTTACTTGGAAACGAGTCCTCCGGTTCAAGTTACCAAGTTCAACATGGTCTAGATCCCATGACCCTTTCCGACCATCCGGAGTTTTATCCGTCATGGTTTGGCTGGACCTGCACGGATTACACACGTGTTTACGAGAAGCTGTCACTCGCACGCGCAAACCACTCGGACTGAACAACGCGCAACGCGCGTGTCTGGCGCGCTGGCGGCAAATGCTATCTTTTGTCAATGAACAGGTTATAAGATCTGTCGCCAGGAGCCGCTAGTGCCCGGAAACAGCCGTTTGCCGTTTTATATATTACCAACGTAAAAAAATATTACTAATTTTAGTGTCTACATTTTATTTATACATAAAATACGCGTTAAAAACTAATTTTAGAAATTACTATAAATGACAATTATTATTTATATCTCTTAATTAAAAATACCATTTATTTCATTTTCACCATTTCATTTATACCATTTCAAAATCTCCAAAAATATTAAAATTTTACAGTAATAGTTGGCAACTTGCATGTTTGTTATGGCGACTGACGTGGAGAAGTCCTAGAGGGGGGCGTTCCAAAATGGCTGAGTGCTTGCAACACTGTCGTCTGACGCTCCGCTCAAATTGTCTGTCCTCATCCTGGTAACTATCCCCATCCTATCTATTTATTAATCATCTTGATCTCTATCCTTTTCCTCAGCCAATTTGATTCATAATTATCACTTTTCGCCTCACCGCACCCCCATAATCACTACTCTTGATCCTGCTCACGGTTGGGCTACAGGTCCCAACACGTTGAGAATTTCAAACTACCTGTGACATCCTTCATGTTGGCGCCACATCATCAACCAACATTATTCCACCCCACACCACATAGTCAACGGCCAACAAATTCATCCAATTCCCAGCGTGGTCTTGGTTGTTCCACGGTAAAACGTGGTCGGCGGCAAGAAGTGGCACGCTGTCCCGCTTCCCATTATCACCTTGCGTCCCTCGTCCCATAATCACCCTATCCATTGTTCATCCATTTTCAACCCTTTTACTTTTTTTAAATTCTTAACCACATGAACAATTTACATAAGTATTACCACAACGTCCACAACATAGTCCAAACTTACTTAGTACCTGGGTGTATAGCTGTTTAACAACGGCTTATTCTCAAAAACGAAACAAGAAGAAGAAGAAGGAGAAGTCCTAGATCCGTCATGGCATTTACTTTGTGGAATTTATTTGAGGCTGCGTTGTTATGCCTAAATGCAGTATGCGTGCTGCATGAAGAAAGATTCCTAGCTAAAAGTAAGCATAAATCATTCTTGTTGACATGTTTGTAATCCGTAAACAACACCTATAAACTGGCTCTTTCTCCCCATGGAGATTTTAGCCCCATCAGAGCGCCTTAAAAAAATTGTATATTTGTGCTTTCCCGCTGCTGCTTTCTTTAACTTTTGTTTAAATAAATTACAGAAACTAAAGTATACTGTATTCTTGCATAATTAATACTTACTGTACAGTACTCTTGTCACACAAATGATTGGAGAATTGGGATGGAGCTCGTTGGAGGAAAGGAGGAGACAGACGACAATGTACAAAATCTCAAGGAACGCTAAGGGTTGGAAGGAGATGAGTGGAAAGGTGGAGAGGGGGAGATATTTGGGGAGAAGGGACCATGAATGGAAGCTCGAGTATCAGGGAAGCAACAATGATGTGGGAAAGTATTCTTTTATCAGGAGGACGGCGAGAGAGTGGAATTTGTTGGGGCCTGCGGGGATAAGCGTGGATAGAATTGAGAAGTTCAGGGAGCTAGTGACCGCACGCAGGACCCCAAACTGTGAGCCATAGTGGTGTAACCACAACTGCCGCAGTATAAACCAATCTTTACTTACACTTACTCTGGTGCAACTAATATGCATAGCTACTGTACAGGACAGTTTGTTAGTTTGCTAATAGCTTATGCGTACTGCACTGCATGTAAATTTACTGTTCTGTGCACATTTCTTTCTTCTTTCTGAATGTAAGACACAAAACTGTGGATAGAAATTCTCTACAGAAATACTAATAATAATATTTCATTGTTTCAGTTGGATGGGGCACCAACCAAGTCCATGGCTTCGGAGAGCAGCCGTCAGTTAAATCTCAAGTGATGAATCTGGTCCGCTCCATCAGGACAGTAATGCGAAGTAAGTGTTGGCATGCATGTGTGCCACCAGTCAAAAGTGTTGTGAGTGGGACCTGTTGTTGGACCTGTTCATTCAATTTTGGAATTAGCAGTTACTGGCCTTAAATAAAATTTAATTTAATCAAATGTTGATTAACCTTCTGTCATAGGTAATTATTTAATAAATAAAATTAAGGAACATTTAATCAGTATAAATTATTTTGTCACCATTAAGAGTGACTCCCTTCAAAAAAAAAGGTTTCAGAAAACTAAATATAAGAGACAGAAACAAAAATCATTAAACCTGCTGTAGCATTGTTTTTTGTGCAAAGGTAAATCTTTCATTCTGATTGGCTGCTGCTAGGTCATATCGTATGCCTATATTATACTACAGTATATTATGATTATGTATTGCCTATTAGGATACCTGATTTCCCTTAGTATCAAGCAATTCTGTCTCACTACTGTACTTATGGATTACAGTAATGTATTTCAGTACAGGACTATGCATTCTGATTTTATATTCTCAACGCAGTCACTCCCAGAATACTGTAGTCAGTTATTTATACTGTACTTGAAAATATCAATTTGCTAGATTTTTATCACTATGTACGTATTGTTATCTGCTTTACATCACTAGTAAAATCTGTAATTTCACTTTAAAATACATAGTGAGAGTTGCCTTGACTGTAGAGAAAAAGAATTTACAGTACTGTTTAATTAAATGTCCTTTTAATTACTATAGAATGATATAAAAAAAAAACTTCAATGTTGCATTGGCAAAAGTATAAAAGTAAAAATCAAATAAACACATGTTAAATTAAATCCAGTATCATAATTATGTATTGCACATACAGTAATAATAATATAATATAAATGTTTATTTAGCAGAAACACAAAATATGTACATGCTGTATTTCTTTATACAAAAACCCTGCCCAATAGAGTATCAACCTTTTTTTTATTCCAGAAATGGATAGAGGGTGCAAAGTTATTATGCTACCCTGATTTTTTTCAGATTTTAGAGTTCTGGAAGTATTTTTTAAAAATTATTGAAAGTCCTTTTTGTGATGTCTTAAGAAAAAGATAGAACTTGCCGCCGCGCGACGTCACAAAAAAAAAATTCAATCATTTTTTAAAAATACTTCCAGTGCTTAAAAAAATCCAAAAAAAATCAAGGTAGCATATTGCACCCTTTATACATTTCTGTAATATAAAAAAATTAGATCGATACTCCATTGGTGGCTAAAAAAGGATATCCCATTCACATGAAGTGTTCAGCCACCCAATTATATCATTATCATTATATCATTATAATTATACTATTATATCAGACATTTCAAAGAAATTAACTACTTCGTCAATAACAATAACATGTATAGTAAAGTGGTTTAAGAAAGAGACACAAGTTCATAAAAGCGAACTTTTTGCACAGCTAGGTGATCAGTTTACAGTACTCAACAGATTTTCAGTGTTTCTTTTGCTTGTTTCAGTACCGCTTGTATTCCTGAACGTCGTGACCATCGTGTTCAAGCTGATCCTGGGATGACCAGTGCCATGAGGGACTGCAGACCCAGTCGGCAACCCCAATCACTTCCTTAACAGACTTGGCCCTCTGCTAAAAATAATTATGTTAAAGAGCAAGAAAGGTTGATTGCAAGAAACAAAATGTGAATTGCCTATAGTGTAGAATTTATATGCCTAAAATTTTGCATTAAAAAGGTAATGATTCTTAAGAAGAATTTAACAATGAATACTAAAAATATTAAGGACAGTCATCATGCAATGCATTTTGTTGTATTTTTTTTTAAATGCTAGTTCCTGTTAACTTCTATCTTTTATGAAATAAATGTGTTAAATTATAAAATTATAAAGTATACTCATTGTTCTCTACTATCCTTTCATTTTTATAAAAAAACAATTTTATTTTAGGTTTTGTGGCAAGAAAAAGTTCGCCTACAAGAAAATTGCTAAAACTTTTTTAAATCAAAACTTGCTTGTTTATTATACAAACAGGCAGATGCTGTTATCACTTTTATCAGTGTTATATTGTTAAGAACATTGCAGTTGCCTTTTTTTCCAAAAAAAAAACAAGATGATTTCTTCACTTTTAGCATTGCTTTCATCATCATTACCTTGTAATGCTTTTACTATTTATTTTTTACGCATTAATTGAATATAAACAGGTAAAAACTAGAAACCAGTGATGTAACTATCTACATTTACAAAGCGTGCTATAAATCACTGAAAATTAGAGCAACAAAATAAAGTCCTATCCTGACGCCAGTAAAAATCAAGTTTGGGTCAGAAACGCTTGTGTGTTCATTGTTCATTGTGGGGGAATAAAAGTGACATATTTGTCGCTGCAATTCATTTGTTTAGTGCCACACTGCTGTGGATTTTGTATCAAAAAAATTTGCTTCAAACAAAAATATGTACTGTATTCAGTATTATAAGATAAAATAAATATGCTGATAAATAAAATAGAATCTTTGAAGCCCCTGGTAGCATAATTAACTCATGATTATTGGAGTAAAACTATAGCTGTTGGATGAAAAGTAAACATGTAATGAACAAGTATCAAATCAAAACAGCTATAGCTTATTCACTCTAAATACTTAACTCTTTGTAAAAATTTGAAATAAAAATGTTTCAAAAATGAAGGTGAACATAAAATTGCTAAGCAGTGAGTAAAAATATGAACTTGAGAGAGCAGCAGAATAGAATCCAAGTGCTGTGCTCGGGATTGTGGGTAAAGTTCTCGAGGTCATTACAGATGAAGTCCTCGTTGATGACAACCACCTCATCAACTTGGGTTTGCAGCTGTTTGTCAGCTGCCACAAGCTGCAAGCCTTGTCCACAGCCGATCGAAGGGCATTCTAGGAATGACACTCCGGCACATCAGACGATGACCATGGACAGTTACAGTAGTAGTAACATGCCGTGAAGCTCACACTGCACCTGTGTGTCACAGCAATCTACGCTCTGGAGCAATGAGTCCCAGCAACTGCATAGAAAAAACCCAATGAAAATATACATACCATATAGGCAGGTTACAGTATGTCAGTATGTGTGTAGAGCATATTTTTAGATGAAATAATTTTTTTTTTAGGATTTTATACATATTGAGTGAGTAAATATCGGGGCATGCAGTAATTAAGTGTTTGGATTATAACTCAAATGTAGGAATGCAGTGTATTTAAATCGTCACCCTTAATTATCTCGGCCATTGTTTCACAAATTTGGCTCAAACTGCAGATGGGTGTTAAGATTAATTAAGTATGTAACAGCATATATGCTAACAAAATAATCAGGCAATTAAGGAACGCAGCCACAAATATCTTGCACTAAATCTAAAATGTAGCGCGTTTATAAAGAACAGCTATTATATAAAATGAGAAGCGTTATAGTTTAAAATGCTTAATAATTATTTTTATTTTCTAGTGTTTTTATTGAACGAGTAATACACACGCTATAATTGTTTCATTATTTGACTTTTCTATGCACAAACGTACAAAAAAATATAATAATTTACTAATTAACGTACTCTAGATCCTCCCTGTTCAGCTGTAGAAAAATATATAAAAAAAAATTATCCATGTCATATTTAATTTTTATGTCTGCTACTTTTTTTACAAAATAATATAACTATTTCAATTTCACGTGAAAAACTACAACAATGAGTTTCCCCTAGAATTATGTGCCCCGTACGTACGTACAACAAAATTTTACCGAAAAAAATAATGGTCCGATTCACGAAGGATCGAAGATATACAACCAGATTTATCATTAACCACGATTAGTGTAACAGACTGACTCAATGACACTAACCGTGGGTAGCGAGAAACCTGGTTATATCAGTTATCTAGGATATAAAGTATTATATCCTAGATAACTGTGTCGGCCCGCAAGCAATCAACTTTTCTGGACGTCGGCAGCCCGTCTTGCTTTGAAGCTAAGCAAGTTGCCTAACCTCGCGGCGCTTTCTATGATTGACAAGTCATATAAAATTATTAAAATCATCTTTATTGAGGGCGGGATTTAAATTAGGCCCACTCTTCCATCCAACCGAAATAATTAAATACGTACATTAGTTTATAATGTTTATATTATATTTATATAGTTTAAAGGGATAGGATTACGAAATTATTAAAGCAAAGCCAATATTCCTGATTCTAATTTAAGTTACAATTTTTAACGCCCGGTTTTTGTTTTTCTTTTTACACGAGGTCTGTTCGTAAATACGCAATTAGAAAGAATCAATGTTTATTGATGAATAATCCTCTATGGAACCTAAGGATCATCAATAAAAATCTATTCTTTCTGACTGCATGTGTATATATTTACGAACAGACCTATTATCTCTTCTATCTGACTGATCGGCGCCTAAACTCCTACTCACAATTTTTTTCTAACCTTTCTTCCCCACCCCCTATCCCAAGATTCATCGCGGATCGTCAGTCAGGGGTAAAATTATAGTATCTAATGACAGTGCTGACGTTTTTAGTCCAATCGAAAAATCTTTGAAAAATGTAACTGGTCAACGGAAGGTCGAAGAGAGATATGACAAATAGCAAATTTGGAATAAGAAATTTTAGCCTTGCTTTATCAGCAACTTTTATTGCTTTGACCCGCACGTCACATTATATATCAATAAATAAAATAAAAGTTTACGTGAGATACTGTAATAGACAACATAAATTCCTACTACTCAATAAACAATATACTTTAAATATTGCAAAACATTGGCATTAACAATGCAACTGTTTATTTATAAATTTCACTTTCAAATAATTTAATCTAGTTTGTAGAAATGCCGATACCACTTACATTTCAGTTAAAGATTATGCAAACCTTTTTATTTTAAATAGTTAGTCAAGATTAATTTAGACCAATAAAATAATATACATGGCTATATAATAAAATAAAATTACTAAATGAACTAGTCCAAAAATGACAGTCGAAAATTATATGCATAATTTTGATGGTTTCAATCAATGAATATATTATAATAATAAACCTTTCTCTACTCTTTGAACCTTGCTTATCACTGCGCTGAAGGATTTTTGATGAAATCGAACACATAATTTATACAATATTGACTGACACTTCATTCACTATGCTTGTAAAACTTATTGATTTAACCAAATATAATAGGTTATTAACAAAATAATATAGTCTTTGAGGAGCTAAAAAAGCTTTCTGCTTTGTCTTTGAATATTTCAAATGCAATTTTATTGTTTCTTTGTAAGTTTTTAGACAAGCATTAACATAATTTAAATTATGGAAAATAAATTATTTTATGGAGCAACATTTATTTAAAAGCCGGGAGGTAGCGCGCGCAGTGCGGATGAGCCCTTACATGTCACTCGAGAGGCTTGAGCTCGCCAGGGGTTGGTGCTTTTTAGCATGTAACATGTAAAAACACGAGCATTATCCCATATATTCTGGCTATAATAACCCTAGCCGTGCAATGGTTATACAATCATAAAATCGCGGGACATTTCTCCAAAATCTACCACATAAAATCTCCATTTCCATTGAACCACACGTTAATTATTGTATGGTTGTATAATTTGTTGTGTGATCTAAAAATGCTAAAACTAATTTTGATTTATTTGATTGAAATTGACAATATTATTGAAATTGCATATAATATAGAATTTTGAGTGTAATATTCAAGTTTTTATTCTATAATACATTTATATGTTTATCCTGTATTTCAGCTACAAAAATATTTCTATCTAATATATCTGGTTTCCATTGTTTCCAAACATCAGAATTTAACCTCCGACCTAAACAATGTAGTACCACTAAATTTATTCATCTTCAGTACATGAACATGAGACAGCTGCATGCTGGGAGGGTCAAGGTGTGATTAGAGAAATCATTAGATTTGACTGTTAATTGAAAAGTGTTGGTCACGGCCACTAAAAACTTTCCTTTGGTCACTTTGATGATGAAACATCATCCCAGGAATGTCCTATACTATCTATACTAGCCCTTAAATGCTTCTATTGTAGTATTATGTAAGCAATATATTATACATTACAGGGTGAACGAAATATAATGAATTAAAAAAAAATGTTAACTTTTTGCATGACAAGATTTCAAAATATTTGTATTTCTTGTCGTAACTGAGGTGCCTGTAAAGACTACGTATTTCCGGCTACTTAGGGAACTTTGTTTTTCGTGAAGTATTTGTGCCTCGGTCCAGCAGCAGCTGCGACTAGACCGGTTTGTGATCTCCTCTGAACGAACCAGAACTATATCGTCAACCGCATCTCGTGCTCTCGACTCGAGATTCCGGTTTACACACCTCAAAGTAAATGGGAGAAATTTAGGGAAAAAACAAACAAGTGAACGTCGTCGTGAACAATAATGCTACAATAATACAATAATAATTATATATACTATAATATATATACTTTATACCAAATCCATATAATACGTGTATAATACATACCATGATATACACATATTGTGTGTATATACAGTGCATTGACCGGTTCTCATTAGATCACCAAAGTATAAAGTTACGACGTCGAGAGTGGTTAGTACTTGGTTGGGTGACCGTTTCAAGTTAAAATCATGATGCTCCCTCCCTGGGGTAAATTTATCTCGCTTTCTACCCAGTGCAATGATGCACTTGGTGTGTGGTTCTCCAGGCTTTGGACACCACTTTGGTCCATTGATAAAAAAATAAAAAGTAGAGGTGTCCATCCTGACTGAGGTTTTCCACGGTTCCCTCAGTTTCACCTCAGCGAATGCTAAGACGCACGTAACAAGCCATCGCCACCATCCTTTCCCTATAACCCATTATTACTCCGCCGCCTCCGCCGGAAGCTGTAGAAGCTCTTAGGGGTGTATTATATCTTTGTAAACAAAATGTCTATATTATAATATACTTATAAAAAAATATACTGTATAATTATATAATTATAATTTTATATTCATCAATAACCATATTTTTTAATCTTTGACAACCTCTCTCATTCTCTTATGTTGAATTTCATCATGTGTACACAAAAATAATGTGACTACTATAATGACTCTTTTATAAAATATCTTCTATAGAAGACTTAGAAGGTCAAGAGTTTAAAGAGCTATGTACATACATTTGCATTGTACACATAATCAAGAAGCAAGTATGAGAAAGCATGTATTCTTGTCATTGCCAATATCTCTTTTCATTGCATGTTTGTTGTTCTAAATTTTACATGCCATAAATTGATTATGCAAATTTTAGCTATAATTTTTAAATTAAACATCCATGAAATATTTAAGACTCAATATAAAAGTGTGTGAGAAATAAACTCCCTTCTATCTTGCAGCTATAACATTAAAAGTATTATTACTCAATAACTATTTTTTAACTATAAAGGTTATAAAAAGTGCACTGAAATGACACGTGAACGTACGTCCTTGGCCTAGAATTGACTTGACGCTCCTTTGTGATGAGAAAGGTTCCATCATTAACGATCAACCGAGATGTGTAGGAAGATTCTCATAAAAATCTCACCAGACTGAAATCGCAACAAGAATATCGATCACCAAATAAGCCATTTTTATGAAAACAACAAATAATTTTTCACACGTACTCACTTTTCAAACTAATGACTTGTTAAAATTTTATTTAATCGCGTTTTAATTCGCTTAATTTATACAATAAAAAATAATCTAGTATGTGTACTGCAGATCTTACGAACAATTTCATGACTTTATTTTATGCCTATATTAACGAGGTACACAGAAGGAGAGTAGAGCAGAGAGACCATCATATAGATAGATAACTGTTTTTTTATGGCCAAAATGTGATATTATGTAGTACCAATTTTCTCCAGAGGTTCACAGTTTCGAGACGCGTATATATATATAGAGATCCATGCATGCACTGTCGATGAACAGAAACCGTTTCAAAAATATGGGCGACGGTGTAATTATAATTATTCCGCGTCTCGAAAACGTGAACCTCTAAAATATTGGTCTGTATGTTCTGACTATAAGACACGGGCGTCTCTGATAATATAGTCTCTAGAAAAAGACGGTGGGGGACATTCACAAAGCACTTTAACCCCCAATTTAGCCCCGATTTTTAACCCTGGTGCTAAAAATGGTGCTAAGCTATGAGCTTAACATGGTTAGCCCCTGGTTTAGTACCATGTTTAGCACCAGGGTTAAAAATCGGGGCTAAAGTGGGGGTTAAAGTGCTTTGTGAATGTCCCCCACGGTATGTATAAGTATATACCCGATTTCCGCGCGGATATCTTGCAGTGGATAATAACAGTGCAGGGCATATATTAGTTATATCCTGCATGCACTCTATGGTGGCGAAGGAAAGAGACAGCAGTGACAGTCAATCACCATGTAAACTGGCAAAGGTCCTACGCGCTGCTCCAAGACTATAATATTCTCGTGATGATCGAAAGAAAGAGACGGTATCGCCCCGGCCGGTGATGGCACTTCCCGCTTTCTCTGCTCGCCAGCGCATGCTCGTCTGCATGCCCTCTAGCCTGCAGTGAAAGCTAAGGTGAAGGAGGAAGAGATGGATCTATTAAGGTGGTCCATACTGTTGTATAGATGAGATTATTGCCGTCCGCCTCACCTTGCATGCAGGCAAAGACATGCAAGGACTTCATCAGACACTAGGCCGTACTATCAGAACCAAAACGAAGTGCCCCTCTCCTTATAGTTACACCTTTTTGATTCCCATAGTAAATACTTTGACGGGAGGCTTTGACCGAAACAGAAAACATTGTAATATTATATTGCATATTAAGTTTATCACCATGGCACAAGAATAAATTTTAAGGTCTTCAAGCCTCTCTCTCTCTCTCTCTCTCTCTCTCTCTCTCTCTCTCTCTCTCTCTCTCTCTCTCTCTCTCTCTCTCTCTCTCTCTCTCTCTCTCTCTCTCTCTCTCTCTCTCTCTCTCTCTCTCTCTCTCTCTCTCTCTCTCTCTCTAGCTCTTTCTTTAGCAACTCTTTATTGTTGAAAAGAGCGGAGGTCAGGGACCTATAAAAACAAGTTTGATACTTTTATTACATTCGATCAAATTGAACATACACCCGAATTCAGTGCATGAAACATGCTAATTAATCTCATTACCAAACCAAAGAGCCGGCTTACATTCTATCGCTGCACTGATGGATGGAAAGCAAAATGAATTTACCCTATAGGGAGGGAGCAACATAATTTTTACTTGAAACGGTCACCCATCCAAGTATACTCACGCTCGACGTAGTCGACGTTGCTTGACTTCGACTTTAAAATCTATTTTATTACTTTATCTTTAAAGTACAGCATAATATACTGTAATACATCTATATTGTAGCAACTCTGTATAATATATGCATATATATAATATATATATATATATATATATATAATATTACGTCAATAAATACCATATTCTATATAATATACTTCATCAATTTAAGTGTAGATTCTGATTATGTTATGATAAACGAATCAATTGATTTATATTATACCGGAATCAATAATCAGTGACAAAATGCAACTATATAAGTAAACAATTTTCTTGCATGAAAATTATGACTTAAATCATAAATATAATTATTAACCAATCTGATGAAAGCTATACAACAAATAATTAAATTATTCTCTTGTACCGTATTGACCTATAGAGTCTGTAGCAAAGTGCATGAATTTCAACATTATATTTATTATTTATACAAGATAATTAATAATAATTGTTTGTTGGGATATATAATACAGTAACATGGGGGGGGGGGAGAGAGAAAAAAAGCAATTTAATAAATCAGTCATATTATCCCAATAGGTGAACTGAAAAAGGCAAATGCCCTACACAATGTAATGTGATCAGTCATAATATCATAACCCCTGCATGAATTATTAAATTTAGTACGTACCGCGATACTTAATTACAAAGACTTTTATCATCAATCAAGTGAACATAAACAGAAGAATGAGAAGATATATTTTTCTTTCATTTATGAAAAGCTGGTCCCGAAATCACATGTATAAACACGCTGCAATCAAAATTTCTAATGAAAGAGAATGGAAAAAACTAGAATATTTTTGCCAAATTTATTAATACTTAAATTTTGTATGTTAATGAGCTTTTATTACAGTCTCTTACGACACAAAATTCCATCGTTCCTAGAATTTGTCTCTTTGTGACCGCCCAAACCTTCACCCCCTGACATTTTCTCTTGATCGACTCTTTGTCCTACTAAGAATTTTACTTTTACAATTATATATAATAAATTCCTATTAAAATTATCATATTTTTTAACAGTAAAGAAATTAATATAATCCATAATTTCTTAATTTTTTAATGATAGTGTGTTTTTAAATGGGAAGATATTGTATTTCATAATATTTTAATAAAAGTAAATTTAAACTTTCCTAATTTTTTATTGGTTATTGAAAATTGAACAATAATTATATACTTATAAAAGTTGTTTTATAATATTTTCTCCTACAATTATCACCCTCCTCCTGTCAGAATGAGGTAATGTCTTCAGCGTCGTTATTTTGCTCACAGCTGCAATCATGGAGGATAATTAGGAGAAGAAGAAGAGAAAGGATGACCTGGGAAATACGTCGGTTAATAAGCACTTGACGTTCACTCAGACTGACCCAAGCGCTCTCATTGGTCAAACGGTTGATAAGTGAACGTTTATCTCAAGTATACTTGATGATAAGGCCACAGGTGTATACTGTACAGTTGACACACTATTTTTTTACTATGCCATTTTTTAAACCCTCAAAAAAGAAATTAAATTATTCATGTAATAATTTGATTGGACTGAAATTGAATTTGAGTCGCAAATCAGATAAAAATTACCTGCCGTTCATTAATTTCCAGTTGTTTCCATACAAGTATTATAATTTAGCTGCCGTGTCTTATGGCCAAAATATCGACGAAAATTTTAAAAGCATGAACTCTTATCTATGTAGTTATGGAGGGGCTATTTTTCAAAAGGTGGACCTCACAGAGTGCTGCGAGTTTGGGTGAAGCTCTCACTTTCCTTCTTCAAAAATTTAAGAGGTTCACTGTTTCACGGGACGGTAGAGTCATTGTCACGCATGTTATTTATGCGTGACAGTGCAGCGTTACCCGAGACCTTCGAGATCTCCGTATATCTCGAAGGTCTCGCGTTACCATCCTGGAAACGGTCAAGAATTCTTTTATCATTGAGAAACAGTGAATCTCTGACATTTTGATATTTTTCTGGACATAAGACACGTACGGACGTTTCTCGCAGTAGACGATGTACTATCAGAACCAAAAATAATTAAGGTGTGCCCCTGTTCTTATGGGACTTGTATGCTATTCAGGGGTACACCTTTTTGAATTTGATAGTAGTGTATATATAGCAGTATAGTGATCTAGCTAGATTTTAATACAAGGGACATATATAGAAATCTGACTATAATGTATTATACCAAATATGTGATATTACCATACTTGATTCTAGAACATTTTTTCCTTCCAATGGAATATCATTAAACTAAAACATGTATGCTGCATTATGATGAAATAACTCTACGTAATTTGACTTTGGGTTGACAAGTATAATGTACCCACTTTCTCTGTTTATGGAGCAGAATAAATAGTTTCAACTGCAGTATATAATATCAACTCGTGGCCTCCCTAGCTCTCCGAGCGGCCACGCGGGCCAACAAAGGGTTTCTCTTCCTGCACGCGTGCACCGCCAACTAGATGCATAACAGCGTAACAGTACTGCAGCTTCCGTCTTGACCAAACCCGAGTGAACCGCATGCCGATGATAATATGAACTATATGAACCAATTAAAGTACAGGCTGGGTAAAAAATATGTATATTTTTTTAATATAAGTTCATTGATTAATACAGTCACAGATACGTAGTTTTGTTAGTGTCTGATACATTTTAAACGTACACTTTTAGAATTGTAATGCTGAAAAATGAACCAGTGATTTAATTAGATTTGTTTTCCATTTTATACTTTTCTGTATGTCTATAATCTATATCTACTACAGGAATAGAACATAAAAATAGACAGTTGTGAAACGCGGTCAGGAAATGCCACAACACCAGCCCCTATGGTGCCCAACAAACCTTATAGGACGGAAAGAATATTCATATATATAAAAAAGAGACTGGACATGCTGTAAGCATGTATTATACAGGTACTATTTCCCTCTATTCACCGGGTAATGACGATGAGAATTATGGGAAACCATGACAGAAAACAAAAACCATCAGCACCAGCGCACCAGCAGTCAGCACCATAGTGAACCTTGCGTCTCCCAAATACTGTGTTCACACTAAACTTTTAGATGCTGAATTTGTTTCAGTACTTTTTTATGTCAGTACAAAATTGTTCCAATTTCGTCTTACATCCAGTGTTTTATAGATCAAAAGTGCTGGATGTAAGACGAAATGGACCTCAAAATTTTTCATTGCAGAAATGAATAGAGGATGCAAAAATATGCCACTCTGAATTCTTTCAGATTTTTCTGAGACCAAGAATTATTTTTAAAAAAATATTGAAAGTCCATTTTGATGACGTCACGAGGCTCCTCTCCTTAAGAAAATTAAGGATAGGACATTAACGCCCGTGACGTCATAAAACGGACTTTCAATAATTTTTTAAAAATAGTTCTAGGTATCAGAAAAATCTGAAAAAATTCAGAGTAGCATATTTTTGCATCCTCTATCCATTTCTGAAATAAAAAATTTTGAGGTCGGTACTCCATTGGAACAATTTTGTACTGACATAAAGTACTGAAACCAATTCAGCATTTAAAAGTTTTGTGTGTTTACTTACAAGCAGGAACGCTTGCTAGAGATGATCCAGATTACAAAGATTCGATACAAACCGGCTGTGCTACAAAGCTTCAATTGATTCTTATTATTATGCGCCAGAGTATACATCGTCAGTATGAGTCATGAGGTAAATAACAAGAGAAAATGTTGTTGCTTGACACTGCTAATTAAAAAGTTAATACTTTATGGCGAAGGAAATGGGTGTGTGACATAATTAGTAAAGTTCCTTTGTTTTAATAAATGTCATGATAAAAAAACAGCAATTACCACGTTATGTAATAAGCTTAATAATGGATATAGAAATGAAAAGTGTTTTTATTTTCTTACGTATATATTTCTTGATAATCTTAACTGGCGTGCAATTTCGATGTACTGGATTTTTTTTAGCCCTCTTCAGTTAATATATAATGTTATATAATTATAATGTAATTATAATGTCATGTACTGTTTGATGTTAAATATCACGTATTAAAAACACTTAATCTTTTTACAATAGACAATAATAGTTGCCTTTTTTATTTCATAATTAATTAGAAAAATATACATAAAATTATGATTTTATGAATTTTTTTCAGATTTTTTAGAGTGCGGGAACTAATTTAAAAATATTTAAAACATCTGAATTAAGGTATATAGTACTACCTAATGGGACAACCGTGTCGTCATTTTCTTGCACTGTGATTGGCTATTGATGACGTCACTGTTGTCCCATCAGTTAGTACTATCCTAATTCAGATATTTTAAATATTTTTTTTATTCTTCTTCTTCTTTAAAATTAGTTCCCACACTCCAAAAAATCTGAAAAAAAAAATAAAAAAAGCATAATTTTATGTATATTTTCTAAATCTGAAATTAAAAAAATGCAACCATTATTGTCTATTAACTATAAATATATCGATAGACAGTATGAGAGTAAAATACAAAAGGTTTTAAAACAATTTATTTTGCATTAAAAAAAATAAACAGTATTATGGGCGCGATCCTCGAAGGAAGATATATAACCACAGTGTATCTCAACACGGTTAGCGTAAATTAATGACATGACACTATCTAATACTAACTCTATGTAACCGCGTTAGTGAGAAACTTGGTTATTTTCTTAGATCGCATGTTCCTTTGTGAATAACTGGCAGGCATGGTATTCAAAACATAAGGTTGAAAACAATTACATTTTTAAATTTAACATTAAAATACATAATTTTAGGGGGAAAAGAACCGTGAGTACCGTGAAGTATAATTCTGCAATAATTACAATTTTCGTAACACGTAAAGTACTTGGTTAATACGAACAAGTAATGTTACTGCATGCATGAGGTAACTGCTTGCATGAGAGCAGACAACACGGACTATCTACGTGCACGGTGTTGTTCTCAATGAATGGTAAACACTCGTCGACGTTATGTCAGCAGCTGCCTCATCATCTCCCGAGAAAGTTTGCCCCTTGGCTGCCAGTAATTTAATCATTAAGACGATTTATAAATTTTACCGCTTAATGAGATAAGCTATTTCAAATACGTATTAGGAAAAATATATAACAATGGAAAAATAAATAATCATGATGGCTATGGTCATACAGTAAAAAAATATACCATGTCTTCAAAATTTCTAAATGATTATTTTATAAATAGATTATATAATGTACAATATATATTATATATAAACTATTAATATAAATAAACTAATTATTATATAAACTTTTTATGATTTTCTTAATTGATTATAAGTTCCAAAAGTTTGAAAAATTATTATTTAATTTTTTTAAACGATATAATTTATAATAACTCGACTTACATCAATTTATAAAAGAGGATGTTGCTGAAATAATAAATTATATAATAATCTTTGATTAATATGGTCATACCATATTTAAAAAAAAAAAAAAAACGGTTTTCTTTTTTTATTTAAACAATAAAAAAAAATATGATGCATGATGAATAAGCAGTATAAATTATAATTTGTATACTTAAAGTTGTTTCATTAAAAAGTGTCTGAGGAACACTTTCCATTTCACTTAATGTTATTTTTTACACTTGATTATAGTTATATGTATGAGGGGGAGGGGCGACAGTGAAAGTTGATCTTTGTGCATCTCACTCCTTGGGCCACACGACATTTCTACAGACCAGTCAGATCCAATATAATTCTAACAAATAAACTTATACATGTTTTCTTTCTTATATCTATAGGGCTTACATGTGATATTTTGGAAAGCACAAAAAAAAAAGACATTGTTTATTATCTATTATACAGCTGTATCACGATATATTTATATCCGCAACATCAATTTTATTTCATTTTAAATTACTACCGGTATGGCAAACAAAAGAATTGATATAAACTATAAATTAAATGTAACGAAGTTTCTAAATTAATTTAGCTTGTCGAGAGTATATGCGATGTGAATGACTCGATGACTAATTAGGCAATGTTTCAAAAATAAAACTGACCATACTCAATGTCAAGTACGTTCGTGTACAGATAAATCAGATAACATTAACATATAATAAATAATTATGTGAGTATATTTACATATGGGTATAAGCAAATAAAAGACCCTCCTCAAATTTCCACAGTGCAATATCCACTATATGTTTGTCTTATTAATTTCAACTCATTTTTACAGAAGTACTTGATTTTTCAAAAAGAAATATTGATATTTTTAATTGTGAGTAATTTATATTTTAATCGATTTATAAAGTATATTTTAAGAAATTTGCTAACCATGCATGATATTTAATATATTTATGTAACAAATTGTAAACAATTAATACACTTGTAACACTAACATTAGTTTTAAATTAGATATTAATTTTAAAATATTTATATATATTGTTCATTCCGTTTATTGCATGAAGAAATATTAAATAATGAACTATAATTATACGATTTTGAATATACTCCATTCAACAGTGAACACATATGCATAAAACATCGTTAACAGATTTAATTGGATGGAAACAGAAGATAAAATATTTATAAATATCACTAATTTGAATTGCAATAAAAAAACACGAGGAATAAAATTTATATCATAATAAAGGTGAATTTAATAAAATTTTAGCTGGTCAGACTTGCGTAAAATTAGGCCAACAAAGAAAACTGTGTTTTCAGTGCACTCGAGGGTACCGTCATACTCACAGCGTACTGTTTATAATAATGTTTATTTATTTGAGTAATTGTAGCTTGCCACTGTATATAGTCTTCCCAGAAGCCACTGTCACTTTCTTTCTCCCGCTGACCCGCCAGCCTTTTGTCCAAAATTAGCATTTCGTGGCTGCTTAAATTATAATTATATCATCTACACTACATTTTCCTTTTTATTTTTTTTCAAGTTATTATGAGAGGGGTATTCACAAAAAAACTTTATCTTGAGTTAAATTGAGTACTAAACATATTAAACATGGACCAAACGTCATATAATCATATATGGTACTACTATATTAATATAGTATAGAATGTAAATATACTACCATATACAGTACGTATAATATTATACAGTATATGGTACTATATGCTAACATAACAAATGTCTATAACGATAACATTACTTAATTATAGCATAGATTTTGCCCACATTTTTAGCACCATTTATTTTATTCATGTTTAGTACAAGTCTAACGTAGGTTTAGTACTTGTGCTAACCGCTTAACCCATGCAGGATAATTCAAATTTTTTATTCATCATCCATTTCCAAGCATACAAACACAAACATTGTAAAATGTAGTCATGGCACTTTCACATAAAAAAGAAAAACTTGGATACTGTGAGGCTAAAGTAATGTCCCCATCCCCCATCTCCATGCAACTGTTCTCAATCGTCAAAATAATGAAAATAATGAAATCATTTCCTCTTATAGAAGTAACTCTAATTAATTTATTGCTCCGTGATGGTTGAAATAATCAACAGCTCTGAAAATAACGTTCCTATCTATTCTTTCCTCAGTGCAGAGATGAGTTGCATGATTAACAGGCCAAACTTTCTGTCACGAAATATCAATATAAATAATTATTATGCTATTATTTAATTATATCTCGATAAAAGATTGCACGTGGTTGCCTAACGATTCGACGTGCGTTCCAGATCAGTTTGGCACCAACTTCGTACCGTTACATCACATTTCCCCGCCCCCGCTGATTGTCGCCTCTCTAGTATATCTGTCTTAATGGTGAGTCCCTGAGTAGAATATGAACCGAGTAAATACCATTTAGACGGCTATATGTAAACGCAACCTGAGAATATAAAGTCTTTGTCTGAATACGAGATGTATTCGTTTTAAAAGGTGAAAGTATATTATAAGCAAAAAATAAAAATACCATTTGTAGAATGTAGACTCGCAAATCACTGTCATTATATGATTTTCAATTCAAATGAACGTTAGACGTTATTTTTTAATGTTAAAAATTATATAGACATGCATAAAAGATAAATCATTTTCAAAGAAGACTTATGATTATAACATTATAAATATATAATTTTATATTCCTAATAGACTAATATTTTACTATGTTAATTATACAATAAAGTAGATGAAATAGATTTATTATTTTATAGGAATGGGAATTTGATTGGCAAGATGATTCTCGTACGTACCATCTCAATCAGATCATTTCTTACAAAGAGTTCACACAACAATGCATAACTTTCATTGATGATTCAGGGTCACGGTTACAATACCTCGCTGAATTAATGATCTGTATAGATTGGTTTTCATGCTGGATTTTATATGAAAGTTTGCAAGCAAATATCAAGGTACACTGAACAAATTTTAAACAATAATTTGTAATTTTATATGAAATGGAAACATACTTTTTTTTAAAGCTTCGCCAATAAGCTGTGACAACCTTGTACCTGCAGGTGCTATAATCAGCTATATACATATTATATATACATAATATACAAAACAGAGTTACCACAGCATCGTTGGCTTGTTTTCATCAATCCCATCATTTGTCTTGCCTTCCGGTTTGTGATTTTTTTTGGTAATACTGGTCCGATATGACGTCATTGCTCTTCCGGAGATGACGTCACTGTCTGCAGACCATCCTCAGACCACTCTCAGGACCATCCGAGATCTTCCTTTCTCCTGCGCACGTGGAGATGTTCGTGTGTGAGGATGCACTGACCCCCAGTTCTGTGGTTAAATAATCTTAGGACGACTATTATAAAAGTGTTATCGATGGCTACATGATGGAATGATCACATGAGGACTGCATTATTTTTTTTAAACAGATATTTATATCAAATATATATGTTCAGTACAGACAAAGTTAGTTTTCTTTGTTTTAAACTGGTACTCAAATTCATTGCAATTAAGGTTCTATATAATTATATACTTAAATTTCAATTCAATGCGGTATAGCTATAATATGTAACAACATTTGCAATTTATTTATCAGTCATTCTCCGTGTAGCTATGTGTTCCAATTAATTCAGTCTCACTCATCACTTGTTTGTCTGCACTATGTGCATTACTCACCTATTATACTCAGTGCAAATTAAGACCGCGAACCAGGACGAAAGGAGAAATCCAGCGCGATTTTGTCTGCCCTCGCGCGTTAAAGTCTCCAGACGAGAGCATCAAATTGGACTAGTAAAATTATAATGTCAAAGTTTATTTGAAATAATTTTAGTGAAGGAAATAAAATATTCACAAGAAAATTATCTAACCCAAGTTTCATTGTTATCTTGTTTAATTATATATGAATTATATATAAGAGAATGCTTTCCAGATGAAATTTATTATAAGAAAAATTCACTGAGGAATAATGAATGCACTTTAACAAATTAAAAATTTCTCATTTTTTTAATAATTCCTAAGTGAAAATATTTTTATGAGATATAATCATTTGTAATTTTGTAATTATCAAATGATACTTTATACAATGTGTGAATTATTCAGCTTTAGTACCACAAACTATTGCCAAGCTGAGTGTCTACTGTAATAAATAGAGACACTATAATATGAGACTAAATATTACGTTAGAAAAATATTAGCTACACATATTATGATATAGCTATAAATCAGAGAATTAATATGTTATAATTATTTCAGTAACAGTCACTAGTATATTGTCAATAAAGTCCATCAGCAAACATATTAATAATTTTTATAACTCTTGCATTAAAAACATATGGTTGTATTTTTACTCTACCCTTTTTATCGCACTAATAAATGTAATAATTAACATTAATATTTATCTCCCTCCCCCATAATAATGTGTATCACGGCTGTAACACTAATATAGCTAAGGGCGAAAATCATAATATGATCATAAGTTATATATATAACGTATTAAAATTATGACTATAATACTATAATAATTATAATGTATTAACTTGTAACCTCGTCATCCAGTCATGACCTTACTCCTCTCATCCTAAGGGTTATCGGATACCCTAGTAGAGGGTGTATGGGCTCCGGCCTTTCCTGTCCATTCTCCGTCCCTGTCTTTAGGTTCTATTATAATTAACAAGTTAGACGTACGGGAAAGTAATTAAAAATAAACTTGCATGTAACTATATATTCAAATGCAGATTATCACTTTTAAGGATTGACCTCAGTTGATTTGGATCTCGGAAACGGCCCCCTTGATTCTAATGAGACTTGCAGGAGTCTTTAAGCTCGCCACAATAAAAGGTTGCTTAATTTTTTTTGAAGTGGATCTGTTCGACTAGGTTTGAGAAAACAAAGGCAGAAGTTTAACATTGGCCTTATGGACGGAAACCGGAAATGGAGCTGTTGTGAGAAAACCGCCCCCTTGAATTTGCTCAAACCATAAGCGATTAAGTTTTAGAGCATCCTTGATTTTTTAAAATTTATTTCATTCGATTCCGTTCGACAGAAATTTTCCGTTTCCGGTTTGTAACTGACGTCAATCGTTAAGTTATTATTTTTGTTTTGCTTCTAATATATAGTATTGTGCCTTTTAAAGGAACAAAAAAAAGCAGAATTTATAACAGATCCAAGATTCCAAGAGAAATTTTTAAGACAGCTGATAAAGCTATACTTAGTCATGTAAAACGTCGACTTTAGAAGCTTATAAGCTAACATCATGAGAAACTAAACGACTGTACGTCATAATATGATGGTTTTGTGACATCGCTAATGCTATAGTATTATATAAGTGTATTAGAAAATAAACACAATCAAATTAAATTAATGTTCCCTCCGGAAGTAGCCGGAAGTGAATGTTTTCCCATTCATTAGCTTTTGCAATTTCACACACATAGGCCAAAACTTCTACTGCAAAACCCTCCGTCAAGTTTTGAAACTGAATTACAAACAGAAGCCACAATATTTACACTTCCGGCTACTTCTATATAGTACTGTACACTCCATTCAAATAAAAATGTACAATCCGGATATACTTTAACATGGTGGGATTGCATATTTTTATTCAAATTGAGTGTACTTATGGAGGGAATTTAAAATGAATTTGATTTTAGTATACATTTAGCATATTTAGCTATTTTTTCATTGTTTCGTAGGCTTTAATATTTACCTTACCATTAATTCATGATACACGTTATGCTTGCAAACTCAGAGATAGTTTTACTTATATACAAGATATTGTCTCAATATAAAATTAATTATTCCTACATTAATTTGAGATTTAATGGCAAGTCACGTACGATGCTTTTCATTGGCACGACTCGAAATAATTAATATCAATACAAGACTTGCGTGTTAGAGTTTGATTTTTTTTCTCACCAAATTGAGCGTGTTTTGAATAAAATTAAGTTTATACGTAAACGGAGAGAAAATATTATAAAGTTGTGTTTATTACATTAATATTTTGTTTATATTTATGGATTTATGGTAATAATGACTGCGTGCATTATATACTTGATATATTCAATCAGCATGCAAGGACAATTTTTATTATACGTGGCAGCGTGGCAGCTCATTATGAAAGACATATAACGAATGAAATGAAAAGATAAAAAAATACAACTTTCATAACAAATTAATTATTATTATATAATGCTTGTAAGTTGATTAAATTTCCGTGTTAATAAAAAAAATTTGACCAACGAGTTTGATAATTAGATTTGATCAATCACGCACGACTTTACAACAAAATGAAATATCTTATCAACAACAATAATTTTGTTCCTCATTTGGCTTTCTCCAGTGATTTATCTTGCGTTTCTAAAAATCTATTAATAAAATTAGTTGTATACAGTATACACCTTTTTAAAATCAGCAAAACATGAATTCGTGCGTACATTTTAGTGAAAACAAGTTTGTTTGTTTGTTTGTTTTTGTTTTTTTTTTGCCACACAGAGCGTAATTTTATATTGCAAATTAAAAAAATATATATATATTTAAAATTCTAATTTTTTAAATGCTAATTTAGATATAATATTTTAAATGAAATTTTCTTACAAAGAAAGGTGCAGTAAAACTCACTACAGTCAGTACAGTGCTATGGGAACGTGCTTATACTAACATAATTTTAGCTTATTATAGCAAGCTCTTCTTTTTATTTTGACCTCATTGAAATTTTGTGATCTATGTGAGAACTGGTCTTGTACTTTCATGTGACCTTACCTCATTGCGAGGTCATAGTCACGAGTTCAAATCTCGTAGAGACCACACAACTTTTTATAACGAAGTGAGAGATGATCACAAGTTTATCGAGTCTTTGGTGACTGCACCAGTGTCCATCAAAAACTTTTCTTTTTCATCTAGCATTATACATCTCATGGAAGATGGAAGAATTTAAAATGAAAAAAATGTCGCCAAAAAAGGTTTTAACTAGTTTTTAATGCATTGGAACAATTTGTGTAATATTTTGTCATGCACGCACTTGTAAATTTCATAGTTCTATGTCTTAGAATTATAGGCTATCATGCAATACAGGTTGTTATCGGTACAACGAGATAAGAAAGTAGCCTTTACCTCTGCAATGAAGTTTAACCCCATTTGATTGCTGTATGCATATATGTTTATGTATTGTTGCTGCTACCAGGGTTGTATAAGCCTGTGCTTAAATTATTTTTAAAGAGCGCTTGAAAGATATTAGGTCACAATACTAATTTTTATTATAAGTTTAGTCTTAGTTTTTTATTTTTCTTTTTAAAAAATTTAAAATAAATATCATTAAAATTAAAATCATCATCTCGTCATTAAAATCATCTTTATTTTGCGCAAAACTAGATGTGCTTAAAATTTTGCTCCAAAACCGAAATAAAATATCATTTCGACTTTTGCTCAAACCGCGATGCGCAGAACTAGTTTTGCTCAAAATGAAATGCGCCAAAGTCGAAGTAAAATCTCATATCGGCTTTGGCGCATTTCGATTTGAGCAGATCTAGTTTTGTTCAAAATGAAATGCGCCAAAGCCGAAAAAAAAACTCACTTCGGCTTTGGCTCATTTCGTGATGCGCAAAACTAGATGTGGGCATTTTTTTCGGCTTTTGCCCGAATTCGGCTTTGGGTGCTAACATATATATATTTAAATTGCACAATAAACCATAGGCGCCGACTACGCAGGCGCTCGCTTGCTCGGGCGCCGGCATCCGCGCAATAAACTATGTAAAGTTTTGCTACAGACGCTGTAATGCAATGTACGTTTGTTAATGTTAAAAAAAATGCAATTTGGCATCAATAATTTACTCCATTACCAAAATGTTTAGCTAGTTAAAATTTAATTATAAATGCCAACAAAATGTTTCTCTTGCATTTTGATGTTAGAATAATTCTCAAGTGTGTATATAATCATACATAATTGAGATTTAAAATTCACTGATTTTTTCAGCATAAATTAATAATGTACTTATTTAAATTTGCCAATATATTATAAAATATTTATAATATTAATTAAATTGGGCTTACGGGGTGTAATTTTTTTAATGACTCAATCAAAAGAGGAGGTAGAAATATATCCCTTAGATTTTTTTCGTGATTTTTTTTAGCACTGCATCATACCTAGAATGGAGATTAAAAATGTCTCTTGACCTGGAGGCTCCATCCGCGACGCCTATGACGTCACTACATTCTTTGGTTCAACTATATAACACTTGTAAAAAATTATTGCATTGTTGCTTGGTTATTAAAAATAATCATTTGTTTCCATAGCAACGTGTTTGTTTAAAAACATTATATAGTTGACCCAAAGAATGTAAGACGTCATAGGCATTGCGGATGGAGCCTCCAGGTCAAGAGACATTTTTAATCTCCATTCTAGGTATGATGCAGTGTTTAAAAAAATCTCAAAAAAAATCTAAGGGTTATTTTTCGACCTCCTCTTTTGAATGAGCCAGTAAAAAAATGATACCCCGTAAGCCCTTTGTGCAGTTGTGTTTTAAAATGTGCTGTCTTAAATTTTCTTCATACTTATATTAATTTAATGTTGTGATACCGCAGTCAAATTTTGATTAAACAAAAAAAAAATATTTGATCAATGTAACTATTGTAATGTAGGTTGTAAGAACAGTAAGTGATATCCTTTGAAGAACACAAAAGTACTCCGGCGTTGAAATTTCCTTACTACATATATAGTACAGTACAATTATACTGATCGTTTCTTACAGCTATATTACAAAATTAAATTTCAAAAGCCCTGCAGTACCGTTCATACATTCATCTAACAAAGGAACATTATATGTTTAATTATGGTATTATCCCCAGGAAATTGTATTCTCAATCGATATTATTTCATCAATATTACTCTCCATAACCTCTTTACAGACGTTACGTTACATTCAGTCAATCATTAACTCATCATCGCCTCTCTATCGCTTCATATTTATAAACCCTCAGTCGACATCACGGTAACAGCTGATTGGTCGCCTGAAGGTTGATACATTCTATTCATCATAAGGTTATGCTCGAAGATGCTCGAAAGTATTCGCTCGCTGGGTCAGTTAAATCCTTCGTTGCAAAGAGTCAACCAATGACCGAGGACATTACAAATACGATGAAAAACTTACTAGTTGAATATCACTCTTAATTTTTACATACTGGATGAATTTCAGTACTTTCTGTTAGTACAAAAATATTCTAATTTGTTTTTACATACTTTTCATTAAAAAAGTACTTAATCTAAGTACAAAATAAGTACTTTCTTAACGAAAATAAGCACTGGAAGTAAGAACAAATTGAAACAATGGGGAATTCTCTTACAACTCAAATTTTAATTTAACTACTATATTATGATAGGGTACATATTAACAATAAGTTTGACTTAAGTTCCAACTTTTTTAACTCAAATTTGGGGACTCTGAAGGGATTATTAGAATAAGGGCAAAGTATGCAACCCGCGCGCAAACCTGAAAATTGTGACGTAGAAACTCCCTAGTTAACACATAACAACTGCCTGATATCATAGTTTGAGCGTCAAGGAGTCATTGGCTATAAATTTTAGTAACACGATCGAAATCAGCAGGTTTTTCTACCCTAGTATCAATAATTTTTTCTCTAATATCAGTTTACTTTAAGAGTGATAATCGAAAATATAAATTTATTGTCGGAAAATTTCGCCTGCTAGGCAGTTTCTACGTCACGTTTTGGCGCTAAATTCAAAAGGAGGAAGATTTTTAAAAAATTCCCATGCCTCCAATTTTGAAAATTGAAACTTTTTTGTTTTAGGACATTTAGTTTCAAGGCATAGAGCATCTGAAAAAAAATTAAAATAAATGTAGGAGAATTCCGACAGAAAGTTCTGAAATCCATTCAGTATCTAAAAATTTAGTGTGTGTGATGGCGAGTTTATTTATGGAGACCTTGTCCAGTCCAAACTGTCACGGAAAATCCCGAAGAAAGTCGATTTAATTATGAAGGTACGTCGGAGTGGTCATCGTGCGACATGGACACAGGTTCATAGGTCACGAGGGAGAGAGTGCAGCTGCGGCGACACGTGAAAAAATATTAATAATAAAAAAAACATTTGATGCTGCAGGGAATCAAGTTTTCTCTACGGTGACCCCAATTTAAATCTCAGCGCATCTTACAAACAAAAAGTCTTACAACTCATTGTATAACTTTAAGATTAAATATCATATTTTTCAATTCACGTCCTTGCTTTTTCTTTACAAGGAATATTTGTAAATTGTGACATATTATACACTAAAAATTTGTTGTGTGTGGGGTTATTGTATTGGCAAGGTTAAAAAACTTAACCTCTTTTTTTTTTATTATTTCAAACAAAAGCATAATAAATTTTGCTGTATCACATTAATAACTTAAGTAAATTATATTTTTGTTTATTTATGAAAATAATATTCTACTCACAGTTTTTATGGTTACACAATTTTTAAACTTTTACATAAAAATATATTAATTGCATTTTAAAAAGGTAATTTTTTATATATAAAAATTTAGGTTATCGTATAATTTGTAACTTGAGTTTAACGTCCATAAAATAATTCCATCAGAGTATACAAAAGAACAAAAGAAAAGTGTACTATTTTTATTGTAGATTAAATCACTTTTTTTTCGCTTCCTTAATTGTTTTCCATCTTATGACATCGTGTGCTTGGCTTTTTATTTATTTCCATACTTAACATTATTTTCTCAATTAAAGGCAACAAAAGAAGTACTGTAGTTGAACAATTATTCCTGAAATTAGAGCTAGTCTTCTCTCATACTGTCTCAACAATACAACGTACTGTACACCACAGTAGAAAAAAAAAAAAAAAAAAAAAAACTCGTATGCAAATTTGGTACTTGGAGAGATGTGTCAAGCGGTCTGAGTGTTGCTTTTTACACGACCGCAAAAATGTGAAAGGAAAGAAGTTTTTCTCATACTTAGTATATAATTAAGAAATAAGCATTTAAATAACCACATTAAATTAATTTTATGACTAATTACATATGTAATAGCATAATAGTATGTAATTACTAATTAATGTATATTATGTTAATAGATAAATGAATTTTAAGATAATATTTTCATACTTATTTATCTATTGGACTATTGCTCTTATACTGTAATATATTCAAATATTCACTTTTAAATGTATGTAATTTTATAAAATTAGGCATGGATATTTGAATATGTCTCACACACACCCATTTACTATTTAGATGCAACATAAACGATTTTTTATTATTTATATTTAGTTTATTGACCTAGCAGCATCGGTACATTAATTTATGTACTTTAAAAATTAACTAATTCAAATATAATTTAAAAAAAAACTAGTAATAAATTTAATTGGAGATATAATTATGGTTGATGGATTAAAAGAGAATATACAAATTGAGAATTATCAAAATTTATAATAATATATTTAATGTCGAATTCGACGTTCACAAATCATAATGGTAAAAAATGCCGTAAAAAATAAATAAACATAAACAAATAAAAACAAAAAAATTAATTTAATAATAGTATTTCAAGCATTAAAGGGAGGTTAGGGAAAAGAATGAAATTAATTCTTTTATTTATTTACAGCATTTTATGCCATGATTAGCATTAAATGAAATATGATATAATTAGTTATGATATAATATAAAAAAATCAAATTATGTACTCTCTTCTATCTCATTATCTGCAATTAATTTTGTACTATTTATGCATATTTCTTGAATACATGTTTTAATAAGTATATTATAAACAACATGCATTCATATATTTAGTAAATTTACGAGTATATTTATAGTGTAATGAAAAGAAAATACTATATTATACCTAGATAAGCTATAAAGTATAAACTTTTAACCAAGTGATCTTCAGTAATAAATAATTAAGTTTCTTCTTTTAAGATTATTGGAGGACGACGGTCAGCTAACACACGACCACCGTTTCTGTCGATCATATCAAAATTAGCATGTCCTTACAAATATAATTTATAAATTCATTTTAAGTGTTCACGGTTTGCTGTTTATTAAGAGATTAGTGTGATAATAAGACAATTGAATGCATGTATCTCTCTAGTCAGTCTAGTCTTCTCTAGATATAATCCTAAAACACAAGTTATTTCTCATGATTTTATATATACTAACATAGACGGTACATCACACAGATTATAATTCTCATCATCCATAAAGTGGAGTTAACCCTTTCTTTTTCCCACCGTCCAGCAGCATAGTTCATCAGTAGACGAGAGAGGAGCCCACTTTCCAGCAGTGCCACTTTTTCTTTCAGCTGCTCCCCTCCGCTGACTCCTCCGACGCAGCACGATGGAGTAAGTGAGGGGGGTAAACACTCGGGGGAAGATCCTCTCTCTATCATGACGTCACGAACCGCCGAGCGTATAAAGACGCGTGTGTGGAGGTGAAACATTACAGTTCGACTTTTGCTGTCTTACCTGCACAATCAACATGAACTCCTTATCTCTGGTAAGCTCAGTGGAGAACAGTTCGCCATCAGACAGTGATTTTTTAGTGTGGTGCTCATCTGTGTTTATTATTTTTTTTATATAATTTTGTGATAGTTTTTACTTGGCTCTTGTTAGTTTCCTGGAATACTGCTGCTAATTTGAGCTTTGTAAAATTTAATGCATGGTGTTTAATTTTATATAATATTAGTTTAAAATATAATATCAAATTTTCAAAATATCTCAGCATAATTTACTGAATGTTCATTTAAAATTTTTAATATATATTTAATGCAATTTCATTACATGAAAATTTAAATATTAAATTACTGTATATAACCAGAAAATGTTGACTTTTTGATTGCTATTCACAAAATAATACGTACGACGTTAAAAGTCAGCTACTAAAAAAGGAGCATACTGTGTTGTTAATTTTTATCCTCCCCTTGGAATATTCAACTTAAATCTGCTTGATTGACCTTAAATGATCTTTCTACCCTCTCGATGGACGTATGCTGATGGCTCATATGTTTTCAGTGTCTGTTCGCCGCCGTGTTGGCTCTGGCCTGCGCTGAGCCTCCTTCAGGCTACAACTACAACAGGCCCAGCGGCGGTGGTAGCTTCAGCTCCGGAGGTAGCTTCAGCTCCGGAGGCAGCTTCAGCTCCGGAGGTGGTCACCACGGAGGTGGAGGCAACGAGGGACAGAACATCGATCCCGAGATCCTCGAGCAGGTTCGCCAGATCATCCTCCGTAGCGAGGCTAGCGGTGGTACCGGTGGAATTACCTCCGAGTATGGAGTGCCCCCTGGCCGCGTTGTTGACATCACCCTTCACGGAATCAAGCAGGCCATCCAGGTCGCTCAATTCGAGAAGACCCACCGGGGTGAGCCCGTGGCCATAAACCAGGGAGGATATCCCCGTGGACCTGCCACTTCTTACCACGCACCCTCAGCACCTTCCAACTCTTACGGAACCCCATTCTAGATTACTTCGCATGGAGCATAAATTTTATCCCCCCCACCTTTTAGCTCCAAGCAAAAAACCACAACCAAACGGGTCAATATTATGTATAATTTAAGATTATTTGTATAATGAAATATATGTTTATTGTATATTTTTATTATTATAATCTTGCAAATTAACATCTTTGCAAGAATGCGAGTCACGTACGTGTTTTTATATTATGTAATAATTACATTCTCTGTAAATCTTTTACTGATGCTACTGTGTATATTTTTTCTACTAAAAAAAACTTTTATAATAAAATTAGTTTTCAATCAAGTATAAATATGTATTTTAATTTTGAAAATCAACTTCCTATTACGAAATCTTCAACATAAACATTTTACTTTCACTAAAATAAGTTAAAATTTATCGATTAAATAAAAAAAAAAAAAAAAAAAAAAAAAAAAAAACAGAATTCAGTTTTAGGGCTTCACTTAAGCTTATTTAAAA
The DNA here is from genome assembly GCA_949825025.1 of Siphlonurus alternatus. Taxonomy (NCBI): domain Eukaryota; kingdom Metazoa; phylum Arthropoda; class Insecta; order Ephemeroptera; family Siphlonuridae; genus Siphlonurus; species Siphlonurus alternatus. Next base: position 16,319,524 of record OX463778.1, read on the forward strand.
ACTAAGAAAAAACTTTGCACAATATTAGCGTACAACACAAAGCAGGACTTGCTGGAAATATGAGGTGAACGTATATATGGCATACGTCTAAACTCACGACCTGGCAAATTGCCTTGTGTTTAATGCCAACTGTTTTATTTAGTTATATTTTCATGTTGAAATGTGAGATGTGAGTAGTTTTATCTTGCATGGTACATTAGAATATTATGTTTACTTTCTCGTATATATTCAACTTACCTTTATATTATAATATATTCAAGCCAATCTCATGTTAGAACCTATAAATAATGAGCACGATTCTTGAAAAAGTTATACAGAAAGATATCCAGATTATCCAGGTTTTTTACTAAACACGTTTAGTACGCAAATACAGTGAGAAACCTGGACATCTTCTTTCGTAAATTGAGCCCAATGTGTCCAGTAATTTCAAATGCCTCTTTTTCATTTACAGTAAGGTTCGATTCTCATTGTTGTATTGATAACAATAACCCTTCTTGAAATGGTCATAAGTGCCTTTAGAAACTATTGGACACCTTATAATAAGACAGGGATGGAGGGTGACTATACTGTATTATAGGAAAAGCCGGAGCCACCCAGGGTGTCTGACGATATACGGGAATTTCATATTTACATTTTGGGTAGCACGGAGATGTCCGAAGCCGCCCGAAGAGCTTCGGGATGTAGGCAGAAAACCCTAAAATCCTATGCTGTGCGTGTTAACGTAACTCACAACACCTCTTTTCTCACAACAGTTTTGGTCGCCAAATATTTTTATTCACTAGCATTGGTTCTTCTTGTCACCATTTATGAAAGAAAATTCTACGAAAAATAATACGAATCGTCAGGAGAAATTAATTTCGAGACTAACTTTAGCACGTATTTGCTATGCCGCTGAATGTTTTGCCTACACAATTATGACGTCATATTGTTTTGTGACATATGGTGAAAGACCCGTATAGTGACGATCCTCGGATAAAAGAATTTTTACAGTGTAAATATCATTGACTATAGGTTTACAGGTTCATTAAAGAAAAAAAAAATCATGAAACAGGCTGGCTAATGTAAGTTATCTGGTTAATTTAATAGTAAAAGGTTTGAAAATTCTAAAATAAAAAATTCCTTTTAATGAACAAAATTTCACTTTATTTAAAACTATGGAATACACATCACATATTTAATCATACATTTGCAAGCCTTTCAGAGCCCACACACAGGCACTTGCACTGTGGGATAATTTGACGACTTACAGACTGCTTCATAATTCTCATGAAATACACTTTGATATTTGCTTTATTCATTCATTACAAAGAAATGCTATATTACAAAATTTATTAAATTCATATTATGTATTATACGCTTATTATATCGTCGAAAGGAAGTAGTATACCATACTTTTATTATTTTACTCATATCGATGCATAAATAATCGTTTACATAGATAAATCACAAAAATAAAGAGAGCAAAACTTGAATGTACAATCAAATTATGGCACCGTAACTTTATAATTATTGTTATAAGTTCACTTGAAAGTTTTTATTTGTAAAGTGGTCTAAGAATCTTTGGTCACAGCCTTCACAAACCACTTGCTGGTCCACAAAACAACAACGAAATTAATTACGCACAGCTGGAAATTTGCTGGGGACAGAACTTTTGGATTGACAGAGTTTGTTATTGCTGGTATTAATAAAAAAATTGTCAGTGGAGTTTTATTATGACGCGTTCGTTTAAAAAAAAAAATGAATGTTTTGTAGAGTTTGACGATATTAAACGTCATGTATCAAATAACTAATCTACATATTTCATCGATTTGGAAAAGGGACCACTAATTTCTAACTTAATGTGATACTATACTGTAATATTTGAATAAATTAATAAATTTTCTAAATTAATGTGATACTGTACTATCATATTTTATAATAACAATAAGCACTTCAACATAGACAACTATTTTAACAGTAAAGTTCTGCCCCTAGCCTCATCGTCATTCAGCCCCTCGTGCGCCGTTTGCGCCTTGGGCGTTCAGCCATAGGTCAGGACTTTCCTCTATGTTCCTTGGCCAGCTTCAGCACGTTCGGGTCACGATCCAGTATCCTCGCGAGCTGCGTGGCCCCGGCGTACGTGTTTGCCCTCGTGCCCTGACACATGGCCAGCTGTGGCGCGTCCAACGAGGCGTCGCACTCGACGATGTGAAACACGTGGACGAGCCCTGGGTCAGCCGCTCGGAACACACTAACGTTGCTGCGTACGAACTTGTCGTAAAGGTCAACGTCCTCTTTGCCCCAGCCTTTGATGGCCGTGTCAAAACCTCCAGCGGTAACCAGGTCGGAAGGGTAAGCGCTGGCGATACCGAAACCGTAGTTACGCCAATATCCGGTGTCGTCAGAAATCAGAAAATGGTTGGGAGCGCTCGTGGTGTCGTTTCCGTACACGACGCCAGGATCGAATTCACTGAACACGATCGGGTAGTAGGCTTGTCTGCCTCGGATCGTGTTCAGACGAACTCGTTGGAGAGCTGCTGCCGTGAAGACCACGTCCACGTCAACGAAGAATAGAATCGTGTCCTCCGACTGAGACTGTGGACGGAGAAAGATAAACGTTAATTGTTAATGAACGTGTTAGAGAGAGACATTTCTGTTGAACACTGCATGCTTTTGAAATAAATCTTTAACACAATTATTGAAACTCTAACTCTTATTATCAATTCAATTTTCAATTCAAAAGGCTTTTATTATTTTCAATCTGATGCCCAATGAAGCCTTGATAGTAGGCAACTTGTTCTGCATTAATGTATCGCCGGTTGCATAAACTACAGGCAATTCTGTTATACGAAGAACGGAAGAACAACATTCATCGGGCGTTTTTTTGAAGAAATCACCAAATTTTCAGGGTTGATAGGGATCATCATAAGGATAATTTTTATAAGGGGGGCAGAGTTGAGCACACTTCCGGTTGACCTGTGGTGACCTCCGAACTTTACCCCTTTCCCGTCCCAGCTTTTATTTTTTTGCGGCTTTATGGTTGCCCGGAGGAAGAAAACTATTATGACAAAAAAGTTTTATTACAATATAAGCTACTTTGTAAAAAAAAATTGGCTGACCGGATGTGCATAGTTACAAAATGGCGGCCACAAATATGGCGCATGGGGCGTTTCTGACACAACGTTTTCTTAAATTACTCAAAATATCAATAATTACGAGCTAAAATGTCTTTATAAAACTTCTTTTAAATAATTTTTTTATCTTTAATTTCGTAGTACTTTCATCTTCCTAACGACATTACATCTCGAGATAAGAAGTCGAATCCTAGTCGCTATGTATACTGGGGTCTTATAATTATGTTACGTTACCAATTAAACGAATTAAATTACATTTCTGCCATCAGTTTAATGTTTTCAAATAGCCTTCTCCTCTACTTAAGTTTCAAGTTCCTTAACTTGCTCAATGCTCTATATATACACATTATACACAGACAATTAACTACAATAAATTTTGAGAGATCTCTTAATTGTTAAAATATTATAAAGTCTTGTTTAATGTTAATGCCAATTATTAAGGTTTTTAAAATAGTTTTACTATAATTATCATATTTGATAATAAATGGAAAATATTTTTTAATCAAAATGGGTGAGCAAACGGTTTAAATCTGCATTTAATAGAGAATGCATTTATATTTGTGAACCAATTTAACTATGCTCGATTAATTTTCCGTGAAATTAAAACAAAATTATGGAATATGTATAATCGGTTAAGCTATGATCATACCGATAAAAATTAGACTCATCGTGCGTTAAATCTAATTATGTCACTCAAACAATTAGTAATATTTCCATCCTTGCCTGATTCCAAGTTGTTACACTCACAATTCTAGGTATTACCACCTGGGCCTGATTCTCTCGTATTGTTAGGCAATTTATTCATCATAAAAATTTAGCATCACTTTATCCGTGATTCATTTGTAACCAACTAAATTTGGATGTTGTGTACAAGTGTCTAATGTCACAGTGCAATGTTCTAGAAACTTATATTTACTTATTTTCGAGCAATTGGCGTCATAAAGTTAGTGCGAACCTAGTGGTAACTGCTGGAACTACGTGCGTCTGGGAGATTGCTGTATATGATTAACATATTGTAAAATCATGTAAATGCTGTCAGCAGCAACAGCATAATTTTGGAGAAATGACAACACCATAATTAGTTGTCAAATACTTTCGGAAAAATATAAACAAATACTTCAACTTCATAAGTGATTTCTTTCCTAAAAATTTGATAATTTTTGTGATTCTCCCCATGCTATAGGTATTGCCATATCCTCGATGCAAAGGGCAATTTTTTCAGACGTCAGCGCCACCTCTTGCTCCTTTATGTCCTCTCTATCACTATGCTCACATGACGGTGTTAAATATAGATTCTTTGACGATGGTTAATGTTATTCTTATCAATAGATCCGTCATGTGAACGTAGTAAATGATGAGCTAGCCTCACCCTTCAGGTTGCTTACCTGGACATGCGCGGCCCCAAGCTGCAATGCCAAACCTCGGGCAAAGGGTACGAAGACGGGCAGCACGGTGAGCGAGGCCTGCGGGTGTCGAGCCTGCATGTCGCGCACCACCGCCACCGTGTCGGCCACTTGCTCACTGGGGAAGAGCACGAGCACCAGTGACGTCATCTGACCGCCGTGCAGACACACCTGAACAGAGAATATAACAAGTGTGGGTATTGTTACTCTGGAGAGAAAATGTTTTTTCTTTTATTTACTTTAACCAAATCTAAAACCCTCTGCTGCACTGCAAATTTACTTATATATTTATTAAATTAAAACCTTAAATAAATTATTTACATATTTTAATGAAACTCAGCTAGTTTACTGATGATCTATAGAATATTTACCATTAAGTGTCATAATTTGATATCGTAGTGTAGCGCGCGTTTCACTTGTAAGACAGTAGGCATGACAATCCTACATAACATCCATAACGATAAACGTTATTATATTATTATACTGCTATTATAATAAAAAGGTTATTATACATATAATATATATATATATATATATATATATATATATATATATATATATATATATATATATATATATATATATATATATATATATATATATATTATATACTATGTATAGACTTACATAGTCTAACAAGCAAGAATTGATACCTGAAAATTTCCGGAAGTGACGTAAATTACGCAGTTCTGCTTTTATTTAACCAGCATTCGGAGGTGAAAAAAAAAAGAAGTAGAAAATGCGTCACTTTCGGAAATTTTCAGGAATCAACTCTCGCTTGTTGGATGGTTTTATTTTATGAAACAATGTTATTAGATATACTGTAGTGTATAGTGAAACAAGTACTACAAGAACGTGTCAAGTGTATGGCTTACTTACTATTTACTTATTACTGAGTAGCCTTGAATGTGTATGTAAGATAGTGCTAATTTGCACAAAATTATAATTACAACAACCCGAGTCTGCCCCGAGGGAACGTAACATTGAAATTTGTATTTTTATAATGCGTATATAATTGCAGTAACGAAACATTTGAAGTAAAAACAAGTACAGTCTTTTTGTTTTTGACAGTAAATTACTACCTTTCAACCTACTATAATATATTCACAAACACGAATAAATTAAATTAGAAATTATTTCACTCATATTTTAAAAATGTACGCAAGACAAAACAGAAGTTGTCAAAATATTATGATATTGAAAAGTTCAAAAAGAGAGAATAAAAAAAATATATATTTTAAAATACGTAAACCTTTCATCTCACTAATAAGAGTAATAATAAGCTCTGCTTGAAGCAGGGAACACTTTCTGTAATTTCCAACATCACTCATGCACTAATAGCCCAATAAAAATAAGCTTAATTTACAAGCGAATTAACCGAGGGTATAGGATGATACTGCTTACGTTAGAGAACCGTTATAAATGACATATTAATCAATCTCAACTACTAACAATATTTTTAAAGTGTATCATAAACAATTAATTTACATCGAAATAAATCAAACAAATTATTTAAATGTACCATTATAATATATTATAACCATTGAATTCATCATCTAAAGTATGTGTCAACAAGAGACAAGGCGCGCCTAATACGACGTTGATGATTATATACTTTTATGCTCACGTAAATGACGGTGACTATATGATGCTTATAGAATAACAAACATCAACTGTTATCAACTGGTCGGTATGATGCAGATCTTTTATTTTATTTTTTTTATTTTTATTTTATTACAATGTTAGCTTACTACAGCACATTCTGCTATTAGTGTAAGCATTCAAACTTAACAACAGTTGGAAGGATTGATAGGAAAGAAGGCGGCTGTGGCCTTGTGTTAGGAACTGCCCCGGCATTTGCCTGGGAGTGACGATGGGAAACCACAGAAAACCATCATCGAGGCAGACGGCACCTCCCGAATACAGGCAGTATAGTGGAAGAACATACATGCCATCTCTCGGGAACTTACCAGAACACGCTGCCATACCTCAGCTTGAAGTGACGAAAAGTCACCTGAGCCAAGGCAGGAAGCGATCCTGGGTCTCCCGAGCGATAGGCAGAGATCAAACCACTACGCTACGCTGCTCGGTAGTCTGATGTCATGGTTAAGTTACCTCCTCATAAAGCGCCGCGAACCTCTTGAAGGTGGTGAGGCGTCCCGAGAGAGGCACCAGGAACGTCACCATCTTGTCCCGCGAGGGGTTGGGGATGGCGGGGGTCTCTCGTCGGCCCATAAGGGTAGCTGCGGGTCCCAGCACGCCGCCCGCCATCAACTCGCCCGCCACTGCTCGCCGACTTCGCTGTTCCTGCAAAAATTTGATCGTCATAATCACGAGTCACATGCAATAAAGACTATTAACATTAGACGTTATAAAATTAATAAATGTTGCAAAACCTAAAGAAAAATGCAAATTATTTGTTTTTAATATTTTAATAACAAACATTTTAATATTATTTAATCATAGAGTACACTTGAAACGTTTATTACAACTTTATACTTAAATATATAGCTTATGCTTACATTAGTACATGATCTTGTCTAATACGTTGGTACCAGCACTAGAGTTTTTAAAATATATATTATGGGATATAATTATACAGAATTTGGGAAAGGTAAAAATGTCTAGACAAACATTTTGAATTTCAAAAGTCCTATACTATAAACTGTGTGTCCAGATCCTCCCGAAAGTGAACAGGGATGATGCTGGTCTCTCCAGAGGTACAGATACTGACCTGATCTCGCGGGTCGACTGGCCGACCGTCGCTCGTCTCCCTCAACTCGAGACCAAGGAAGGCCCGCTGCAGGTACGAATGTCTGCGCACGGGGATGGTCATCTTGCGGCCGCGGTACTTGCGGTACACCAGCTGCATGTCCAGCACCAGCTCCTGCCCGGCCAGCGCGTTCAGACGATGGTAGCCGTATAGCACCTCCTTGAAATCCAACACTCGACCGCGCTGACGAGAGTACGCGTTTGTCATCTCCATCACCTGTAAACCATTAAGTATGGTGAATACATGTCAAGAGTAGAAAGATGAACATTGAAATAATAGTAGAAGTTACCTTCTTGTGTTTTTATAGGTACAATTTCTCAAGTTCTAATTAATTTTTTTTAAGAATAATATCCGCATTTTAATGCAGCATAAATTTCTTGCAATAGAAAAATGCAAGCAAATTTTCAATTTTAGAAGAGCCATTAAAAAGAGCACCCGGTATAATAAAATTCTAACCATGCATTCATTTAATTTCACCACGCCTCCATAGACTGCTCACAAATAGTACAGTGGTAACAATGCATGCAGTCCCGGAGAGAAATTAAATTGATTTGATTTAATAATTTGACAACAGCATCAATAATTTACGTAACAAAACTTATTGTTAGTCGCAACTTCAACTTCGCTTTAAAGATTCACTGCAATTTACTCAGGAGTTTTAATAGATATGCTGTATCTCTTAAATGAGTAATATTAATACTATATATATATATATATATATATATATATATATATATATATTGATATAATCAAGAGTAAGAAGATGGAGAGCAAAAATTTGATAATATAGCGCTCCAGAGACCTCCATGTAATATGGCCACAAATGAGATCGAAATTTTCAGATCCCGCGAAGCTCTGAAATTTTCGATCAAATTACTGGCCATAAGACACGGAGGTCTCCAATTTAAGGGTCTTCCAACATAGTGACCAAGGTATCACATTCGGTAGGTAACTATAGAGATTTGACAGGTGTGACAGGCGCACCTCACGGACGACGTCGTCAAGTCCCTCCCTCAGCGGAGACTCGATACGTCTCCTCGGGTTGGCGTTGGTGGACGAGTAAAGTGCGTGCGTGAAGAACTCCCAGGATAGAACGTCGCGCTCCTCTCGGGGCCGGAACTTGTTCAGACTCGGCGCACGACCTGCAACACCCACACATAAGTAACACGTCAGCAGAGCATTTGCGGGGACGAGGGTAACGGGGGATAAATTCACAAAAAAATTGAGTACATTCACAAGCAACAAAAAATTGTTAAACTCTTCTATATTATATCACATGAAAATGGACGGATTTAGCAGTCTTTTATTTCGGGGGGCAGGGGAGAGGGGCGGGGGATCTCCGCAATTTTAATTTCCAACATTGGAGGGATATCTCCTATCGAGAAAACGGCAGGATAGGGTATGGGACGGTTCATTTCCCGTCGCTCCAATCACTGACGATGCTATAAATTTTATTGGTTGCAATGTGCGTCATATAATATAGAAAATTGGATAGCTTTGACTGAAAATTTTGCTTGATGTTTCAATTCCATGTGTGATTTATCACAAGTAACCGCGTCTTGAAACACATGCTACTTTTAAGCCACTGCATGGCACGCGGTGAACAGTACGATGCCACGTCCATCATGCACTTGCCGGATACGTGAAGATGACATGAAAGTTAAACACATCCAACTTGACTTTTGATGTGCAGCATTTCTTTGATCAGCAGCGTTTACAGCGTTATAGCACAAAACCTGATGCTATTTACATGCAACATGTGTAGTTGGGGGAAATTATCATTTCTGTCATAAAACTTTACTGATAAATAATATGTGATCATAATATTTATAAACTTCTTGAAGTGTTCAAAATATTTTCATGATATAACATATGCAAAACTGTTTATGTTATATGAAATAGTACATAACCCCATCTGAAGATCATAAAAATGAATTAAAGTAAAGGGTCTACTACAAAAAAGACAAGAAAGAAACTAGTTAGTATTTTTTTAAAAATAGTTCCAGTGCTCCTACATACGGAACCGAAATCCAAAAGATTCCATCTCACATAGGTTCTCCAGAAAAAATTCCAAAAATCAGAGAGAACGCGTCATTTAACATATGGCCTTACCTGAAAAACAGCCTCGAATATCTCGAAAAAATACACCGTAATTAGCTGGTATGTAGAAATTTTCTTGATTTTTTTACGGAAAAATGGATTCGAGCGATTTTTTTTATTCGTTTTTCTGTTAAAACTCGGGTCATAGAACATCGTCATATTTTTGTCATATTCGAGGATCAATTTTGTAGGTAAGGCCCCATGTTAAGCGACGCGTTCACTCTGCATGACTTTGCAATTTTTTTCTGGAGAACCTATGTGAGATGTAATTTTTTTGGGTTCGGTTCCATATGTAGGAGCACTGGAACTATTTTTTAAAAAAATACTAACTCCGTTTTCACTTTCTGACATCAGCTGACAGACCCTCTACTTTAAGTTTCTCTAGAAAAGTCTGGTCACCGATAATTTAAATCAAGATTTTAAACTCAAATTTGGTTGGTAAATTAATTAAAATTAATCCAAGATTAGCAATTTATTATAAATTCTATTTATTATACGATTTCATTTGGTAATTTTATAGTTGTAAGGATTGAAATACGTATAAAATCAACCATATTTGTCGTGTTCTATGCATTCTTATAGATGATTCTAGACAAACAAGTTGCAGAGTTGTTGTAAGTATGTTTCATCTTTTTTTATTGTTATTTTTTATTCAATGTATTTAAAAATAATGTAAAAGTCATGATACTACAATTTGAATGACGTTTTTGCAAGTTTCAAATGTACGTCACACATGTGAGGTTTGCAGAGCTGTTTTTTTGTTTTCTTTAGCCACGCGTCCTGAGCTTGTAAAACCTCATTAACTTAATTAATACAATCTCAGATAAGCAGCACAAATAAAAATTAGTTGTACAATTAAACACAACGTTAAAATCTTACTGCTTTGTCTGGAAAAGTATACAATGTTTTAATTTATTTTTATTTGCCTGAGGTGTCGTTTCGTTAGAACTTGGTTGTAAATTTAAATATATAATAAGGAAAAGTAGGATAAAGTTATACAGTACCGAAGTGTCTGACTGTATATGAATGAGATTATAGTGACGAACACAAGCTATATTTAAAAACTCAAAGTCATAAAACTGTTTGCTATCTGTATATACAGAACACAGCTTGGGGTGCCATGCAGGCTATAATACCACATAAGACAGGGTGGTAGTTAAATCCTGGAATGAATCGTAAGTATAATACATATATTTAGTCAAAATTTCATCTACCAAGAAATTAAATTGCTCGTATGCAAATTCAATACAATTTAATGCTCGTTAAATTCTATGTTTTGTCTTTTTTTAACCAACTTAATTTTATAAGGTGCATGCATGCGCAATTATATATGTACTATAGGACTGTGTAGGTAAGTAATGAGAAAACCATATAAAGAATTAAGGGGCCTCCACTATCCTCACCTTAATTAAGTCTTTAAGAATAAAACTAAAAGCATCAATGAATCCAAATCCATATTAATGTAGTAAATTATCCTAACCTTACAATATGTCAAGTAATGTCATTTACATAAAGTATTTGTCCAGTATTATAGACAAGGGATTGGATATATATAGTCCAACTTTAGCTTAGATAGACGACTTATAATTTATTCCGGGTGTACGAAATGAAGCGATTCTACTGACGAAAGACGCACCGAGGAGCTGCTGTGCGAGGTGCGGAGAGACGGCTCCGAGGGGGCGTGGCAGGAGCGCCTCGGCGTTCGCCACGTCGCGGCGGAGTTGCAGCGAGCGGTGCTCCAGTTCCTGGATACGCAGCGCCTGGAGAACAAATTACCATCAGTCACAACAAGCTGAATTAAAGTGATGACATATTTATATGTTACATGGTGATGGCACTAAAGCAAAGCTACTGAATGATTCCTCCCTCTCATGGCAAAAATCTGAATATCTAATTTGAAAGAAAAAAACCGGTTTAGTTGGGAAAATCAAAATAACAATGGAAATTAATTAATCACGTTTGGAAATTAATTATTTACGTTTTAAAATTAATTGTTTTTATGTGTTCCATAAAATAAATACATTTCTCTCTTCTCTCAATCATTAATTAATTATTCCAATTTTGTATGAAAAGGGTATCCCTGTTCTCCGGCCCCTTTATATAGAATCTGTTATGACAAATAATGTTCTCAACTCCAGCAACTCAGGTCTTACTTTCATGTAATTGTGCACACGGTACAGGTGCTTGTACTGCTTGACAGGGTGCAGGGTGATGGCGCGGTGCACCTCCTTGTGCTTCAAGCGACCGGCGAACGCCTCAGATCCGCTTGAGTTGTGGTACAGAATGGTCTGCATCTGAAAAACCATCGAGGTCAAAGTTACAGACAGGGAACTCCCTGGAGACCACATGGCCTAGACGTCATAATGAGAGTTTAATAGCGACTTATCGAGAGGAGGGACATCTGGTTTGTTTTTTTACAAACTTTTTCTCACTTTATGTAACTCACACACAGCTTGTTAATACACAAAGTACAGAGACTAGCTCAGTATACTACATAATTACGTCTCGTGTGACTTAATTAAGGAAGAAGAAACTGAAAGATAAATTTGATTTCCAGAAGAGGTTACTGACTTGTAATTCTAGTATTACGATATAAAGTCGTATATTGTTGCCGCAATTATAATGTATGTAGGAGATATTGTATATTTATATAAACTAATTAAGTAAGTAAAAAAAATGTGATAAACGTTGAGAAGCAACAACTTGTTGATGAATTTCTCTCATTGTAAAAGAAATACTCTCCCAAGCTTCACTGAAGCCTGTAACTACATAAACTATACTTTAACTCAATGGAAATCATGCATGAATAATAAAAAAATACTTACTGTAATTACAAAATGATACATTAACATTAAATAATTTTAAACATAATAGATACTTTATATCATTCTACGTTTGTATGCATGGTTCTCAGGTTCTCCAGAACTTTTTTTATGCATCGTATGTAATTTAAGAGGGTCTTGATTCTCATGCAAATATACAAACTACTTTTATTTATTTAACGCATATGTGCAGTTTTATTTCGTATGTGTGAATCACGTGATACAAATGGCTGCACATTAAAAGTCCTCTTTAAGTGTTGCGAATAAAAAAAAAAATATATACATAAAGTCAGGAAGTGTTGCGTTGTTTTACAAGCTAAGCAACAAATTTAAGTGTTTATATTTTATAATATGTTTTGGCGAGTGTCATATTTCAGTAGCATGCAGGAGTACTGAGACAGATAGAAAAAGAGGGGGATGAGACCAAAGACTTTGAATGAGACACTCGACGAGGTGGATGTGTGCGGAAGACGCCAACAAGTCTCGCGGGTCTAGATCGTCACCAGCTGCTGTATATGGGGGACGTGTAAAAAGTCACTAGCGTGTGAGAGAGAGCACGATGTCTCGATCACGAGAGGCATTTGCTGGACTGTCAGCTGGGCTTGCATCCTGTCCCGACAGCAGTACGTAGCATTACTTCCCCTATGCACAATATTCGCAGCATGACTATATAATAATTGTAATTAGCATAATGCCATATAGTCACTTCACTTGCTCTGTGAAGCCAAATTATTATTGCGACATGTCTCAATTTGACATCCTCCTTTTAACATATAGTACCCTCTCTACTTAACATACATTACAAATGATGAGTACTTTCAATTTTCAAATGCATACTCATGTAAAATATTTTTTTTTTATTTCTCTTTCATGGTCATAACCAAATACTGTATATTAAGGAACATGATGTGCATGTTGATATTTAATATTATACAGACGTACAAAATTTATTTCACGTTTTAATTTTACTAATGCTATAAAAAAAGATGCTACGATGGCAATGGCAAGTTTAATTGTGAAATATTAATCCTACCATAAACCGTCCTTAATAAACAGTTAGTGAGGGGGGGGGGGGTGAGAACATAATGCACGAATCATGTCATCATTCATATTGGTCATCCGGACAATTTACCTTGCATTACATGACTAATATGAAAAACGTATTTGTAAACTTCATTCAAGCATTTTACATCAGCATTATAGCCATCAGAATATAAAGATATAGGTGATATATTGATGGTGATATTCACAAAGAACTACAAAGATCCTAACAAAATGTATTGTATTCGATTTTATTCTGGTACAATTTTAGTACTATAACTACTATAAAATTCTAAGCTAAAGTCCTTTCTGAATAGCTCCTATTTGTGAATTATAATCTCCCGAATACAACGTATAAGAATCACGGTCATTGATGAAGATTGAAAAAGTCATGACCTTTATACGTATATTTATACAAGGGTCCAGCATCATTGCTATATAACTAAACTAATTTAAATGCACATGGCAGTCTAATATCGATGAGAACACTTTTGCTTGTCACATTTAAATTCATCGTGTAAAGCGAACACGTGATCTCATTGTTCGTACATTGAGGTCTTCCTGGCCTAAGTGCGCGCTTTATCAGCTGCAGCCCAGCACGTCACGCGTCATCATCAAGGGGCTCATTATGCTACAGTCGGACCGCGAAGCCCACTCAACACAACACCAATAAAATGATTACTGATGATGAACTGAGTCTTCAAGGACAGGAAGAGAGAAGACGCAATTTATGGTTAAATTTACCTTTGGGATATGGGGGGGAAAAAGATTATCTTTGATTCAGAAGAATTGTTATGAATTATAAAATGTAACAAAATATTCAATATCCGATTTCCAATACATTGTTTCAATTCACTAAAAGAATAAACAGGAAAAAAATAATGTAAAACGAATAGGGTGAATTCCTTCATTTATTAATATATATTTTTTAAGATTTTTCTGAATTCAGGACGTCAAAGAAGTATAAATAATATATGCTATCAAATTAATCAAAGAATAATACTTCCAGAACTCTGAGAAAAAGAGTAATTTTCAACCTCTAATATAAAATATCCAGTCTATTCGTCTATTTATGTATAATATTCGTTTGAGGTATCACCTCAACTTGCGGATACATCTCTTCAACACCATGAATCTCAGCACTAATAAAGAGAGGCAAACATCTTATTTCTTAGGTTTTATTGTATCTCTCCGATATATGTATCAGAAAGCGGGCCTCCGGGCTACTCAGCTAGCTTTGTTTCGTCAGTCAGAGGTCATGGTGGTGACCTCGCTCTGGAGGAGATCTGCATCTTCCTCGAAGGGTAGGGTGGGAACCATCGTCCTTATCGCACGCACAAGCTCAGCTTTCTTGTTATTAGTTTAATTGACGTGCCACTTGACTTGTGTTCAAGATACAATGCTTTTTTTTTATATTCGTTAAAATCTTCAAAAACTTTTTTATATAATAAGTATATATCATATGTTATGTAATATAATATTTTGTATAAGTATCCAACAGTTTAAAATTTCTTATACATGGCAAAATTTATAAAAAAAAAATATCAATAATTTTATTCGTGACTCCATTTGATAACAAAGCGTTGTGGATGCTTAAAAAATGAAAATAGTTAAAGGGGCATTTATTACCAATAATAGTGTGCCGATTGCTCCCAAAATCCAATTAATTAATTTATTTAAGTGAAACTGAAGTCTTTATGTGTATCAGGTTTCCATAAATATTTATTTTAAAATTACAATTTTTAATTCATCTCTCCTTTAATTTTAAACTTTTGTTCATACAATGGAATTAATTTTAGTAAAAAAATATTCCTAGTGATATGCTGAACTATTTTTATGTCTTTCTTTGTATTAGATTGTGTGAAATACAACACAAAATATGTTTCAAATTACGTAATTATTCATGAGCGTATTATATATAATTGACAAATAAGGTAAATATGACATTTAACATGGAGTTAAATAAAACCTTGATCTTTTCCATATAAGATGTAACATAATTATCATTATTAGCATAACTTGTATTAATTATGCTAATTTGACTACAATTAAAATTTAAAATATTTCATCACAAATATTTTTAGCATACTTTTTAGGTACACAGGTACAGTGTACCTCTTAATGCTTATGATAAAAGCCGTATAAAGGTAAAAAGTCTAAAAACTATAATCTGCATATTATATATATAATATAATATATATATATATATATATATATATATATATATATATATATATATATATATATATATATATATATATATATATATATATATATGCATTATAAAATATCACTTTCATTGGAGGACAATTTCATGGCATGATAGTATACATCTTTTAGTTAAGGCAACTGCCACCGTGGTGCTATATAGCTGCTTGTTCTCCACGTTGTGGCTGGCCTGGATCCCACGTGTATCCAAACTACACTAACTTCAGTACAACTTTCACTGAACATAAGGCTGTTAATGTTATAGGTCAATGCTAAAGTGCAACGAGCGGTGTTAAAAAAATACTTGTAGCTCGGTACTGCATCAGCGTAAACAGTGAGAGCGAGACAAAATACACTCTCACTGGCGAACGCATGCATTCATAACTATGATAAACATACGAGCATACGTCATACCCAAGTATATTCTTTTGTAAATGTTCCAAGTATTTTTTTAAAAACATTTCCTCATAATTAACACAATTAAGTTATAAAATCATAACTATAATATTATGTGTGTTTCTATGACGTAAAATGTATATTACATAAAAAAATAGAAACGTTTATATAAACATTATTATATACCAGAAATCTTATTAAAATATAAGCCATCTGCATGGCTTGATTATATTAAAATTATAATATGAATTCTCTGCTACATGCATAATATCATATATAAATGATAAATCCAAGTAAAATTGTTCGACAGAAAATAGTGATCTCTGCCAGAAATTGAACCTGGGACCTTCCAATTTCCACTATTTCCTTTCGAACACTATTTCTTAATAGATTTATATGATACGTATCAACGTATCGATGACGGAAAAGGCACATTGTAATTAATTAAACAAACGTCATCTGATAGAGATAACATCTTGTCTACGGACTATAAAAAATCTAAAAAGTATTTGAAAATGCATAATATATATCAAGTCCAAAAAAATACGAGTACTTAAATAAATAATTACAATTATTTTTTTATAAAAATTATCTCAATATTTCACTGTAACTTAAAACGTATATATATGCTTCAATGTATTCTCCAATTTGTGTGTTATAAATCATTTATAATTTGACCATGCATGCACATAAGCAAAAAAAAAAAAAAAGTTTTGCGATAATCACAGTTTCGCACGCTAGCTATGAGTACGCGAAATTGCGAGCCTCGGACGGACGCTGTCTGTGATTACTCCGGCCGCTGTTTAGGCTGGCCGCGCCCACGCATACCCGTCATCACACGTGTTCTAGGAACACCAGTAGCAGAGTATATGCAGTATATGCTGTAGTGCAAGTATCCTGTTCCTATCTTTAGCACTTCCTTGCTATCACTAAGTTTGTTGCAAGCCGACAGATAATTTATAAGAAGCTCGTCATATATCTTGCACACATACGCGTCTTCAATTAATCTTTAATTCCTACCTGTATATGTATAATTGGAACTATACAGTAAAAAATATATATTACGCAGCTAGTGCAATACCCTTTACGGATCAAAAAATTATGTGATAAGAAATATACTGATAAAAGTTACTCCATAATGTCAAACGACTGTAATAAATTTATAAATATGTAATTTATGATTAATATGATATCGCTATGTTATCATAATAATTATAACTTTACATACAATATACAGTTCAAATATTGTTTATAAACCAATAAATAATTCAGTATTCGTCATACAGTATGCCATGTCAAACCGGACAAGCAACATATTAATATAAGTATTACAGAATTATTACCCTCGTCTAATATTTGAAATAAATTGAAATAGAGTTTTCTTAAAAAAAAGTACAACAGCCAACAGCGTTTCATTTCGAAATCTTTAGATTTATTAATAAGAAAGAAAATTTGCATAAAATACACATTCCCTCGATTAAAATAATTATTAAAATAAATGTGTTACATATAATATAGAGCATAAATTGAAGCACCCAAGGTGAATATTCCAATTTTAATGCGAGCTTTACGACGGTTTCTTTTTATACTATCGGAGGGTTTTGGGTTAAAGCAACATCATGGTACTATAATACCACTGACCTTTTAATTGTTGCCATATTCATTTTATATGCCAAGAATACATGACGTCATGACTTATGTTTAATTAACTGGTACAAAAAAAGTAGAAACACGACATTTGGCAACAAGTTACAAAATTTTGTCTGGACTACAGACACGGTCATGTTGCGGTGTCCCAGACTCAGCTTTATTTCCCTCTAGTCTACCCTTGCGTCATTTATCAAAGTGTCATCCAGCGACATTCCTCTCTGACTGTAGGGGTAATTTGAACACGCTTCCAGTGAGCTAGTGCCATATGTAAAAGAAAAACTTCCTCTTGTTTACTCGGGTGTGGTCCACAGAAGAGAGGATTTTTTATAATCTCAAGAAATTAAAGAAAATATATACTGCTGATACACTGCATTATTCGATGACTTCGAGTTGCAATGTTTCATTTTTTAATAAGTCTTAAAATCATACTGTAAAACGCTATGACGTCATAGTCATATTATGCCTTACCCGATGTTTACGTGTTAATATTTACATGACTGCTATGACCGCATGTATGACTTCACATGCAGCGTTTTTGCAGAAGGGTGTTGGAGGATTTTAAAAATAAATGTATGAAAAAGTTATACTGTACATTTAACTTGAGGTTTCCTTATCCAAATATGCAACATAACCAAGATAAATCATGACGCCATGACAATGGATAACATGCATGAAAAAATTTTATTGCAGAAATGAATAGAGGGTACCAAATTATGCTATACTCTGAATTTTTTCAGATTTTTTTGAGACCCAAGAACTATTTTTAAATAATTATTGAAAATGCGGCCACGCCCCCTGGAGGCGTCAATAGGCGTCCAGTCCCTATCCTTTTTATTAAGGATTCAGGGGTGCTAACTTAAATCACAGAAGTTTCAACAATTCTTTAAAAATAGTACCGGGTCTCAAAAAAATCTAAAAACAATTCAGAGTAGCATAATTTGCTACCCTCTATTCATTTCTGCAATAAAATTTTTTCATGTATGTTGTTTATTATGATTTAATTAAGTGAAATTATGATTTGTTACGGTATTGTTAGTTTGATATTGAAAATATCGCTCAATCAAACTCCTGCTACCGTCATGGGATCAAATATCTCCTATCAAAAAATCTTTGATGTGATGGAGGGAGTTAGAAACTAAAGCAAGTTTTTATATACGTCTCAGCACAGCATTTGATCTTACAAGTGTTTTCCCCTGTAAATATTAATAGGTTAATGAAATATGATAACATTCAGGTAAAAATATTATTAGTGAATAATTTGAGCTATAATCAGAAGGAGATTTCATTCTTTTCCCGAAGAGTTCCTTTTGTATGAAATGTGGTCCACACTGCTGCAGTCTGGATTGCAGACAGCAGAATGCAGCAGCGTACACCGCGGCGGTGTCAGGTACGTTGAGATGCATTTCCACCACCTTCAAGGCCACACACGATCTCCCCACCATCGTGGTCACTTTTTGTCCTGCTCAAGTCGCCAATCACGATTCGCATCTAGCGCTCTGTGGTTTACTGCGAACCTGAGACTTTAGCTTTGTTGCCAGGGCATGCAGGCGCCAGATCATCGAGGCTGAAAATTAAATACTTAGATGCTCTTCCAGTCGTGTCATATCAGGGTTTTAAAAATCATCCCCTTAAAATTAGTTCCACCGAGGACGTAGCGACTTTTTAATATTTTATGTTTATTTTTCATCAGATACACCATAGTACATTTATCAACCTTCTCACTGTTGAGGTATGTTATTATGTATGTATATATTATAATAATATATATTACATATACAATCAAACTTTCAGAGGTAAATAGGAAATTTACTTTATTTATTTTATTTCAATTATTCGACTTCATGGCGAGGGTAAGGCAATAATGCCTTTTCTTTTCTTTACTGCAATGATTTATGAAAATAATTTATGAAGTTTAGATTAAATAAATGCATAAATAAAATTCATACCTTGTCGATCTTTGCATTCTGGGCCATCATGCATAGGGGTATACTTTGTTATTTACTTAAATTTTCAATCCTATAATATCAACATAATTCCTGCACATGATAAATCTGTAAATCAAAATTTAAACTATAGTTTCAACACCTTTCTCAAACATTTTTTTTTTTTTCATCATGCACCCAATTTAATGATATCCTGTCAAAAGTGTAACATGCAAGTCTAATATTTAGCAGTCAAGAAGTCACCCTTTAAAATCACAGGTTGTGCCTTGTTTTACGATCCACCCCTCATATAACATTCACGCAGCCATAGGCTATTCTTTGCTACCTGCACCTTCTGGAGCAATAAAACCATCGATGGCAGGTAATCTTTAGCTTACATTTCTGTGAACCACAATGGAAGATTTCATCATAGGACTTTTATACTACCAGACAGATTTTTTTTACTTTAATTTATAAACATAAATGATATCTGTTTCTTTTTGTAAAATATAACAATAGGCAAGCTAATTCTTTGAAAGGTCAACGTCAATGATATACGAGTCTACCTACTAGAAAATATATTACATTATGTCGGCATCCTTTTGTTTCGCATGTACACAAGTAAAAAAAGGTAAAACTATAAAATCTAGATGAGAAGAAGAAAGGAATTTTGATAAAATTCTTTTATACTGGTTGATTTATGAAAAAAAATATGGTCAATATTTTTTGTTATGTCCATAAAATCAAATAAAAATTTAATGTACTTCATAATGAAAAAAATCAGTTCTGAAACAAAAATTTCTGAACAAAAATTGGTAGGGTAAAAAAACAGCAAATTAAATTTAAAAAAAAATTAAGAATCTCAAATAATGAATAAGTAAGAAATGTGAGAGAAGTTTTTACGATCGTAATCGTCACATTATTTCGCCCACGACTCCAGTGGTATATCTGAGAGTTAATCAAGCGTCGCACCCACGCCGCCTACTAAGCCGATCCCCTTGTGCGAGGACCGCGACGGCTTGATGAGCTCCTCGTCTCCGGAGAGTTTTTTGTCCTTCCCGTCGGCGTCTCCCCTCGTGAAGACGCTCAATCATCAGCCCGGCGAGACTGCTCTTCACGCTGCACGTCGTCGTATTTATTTCTGTTCTTTTCTTTGATGCAGCCCATTGATAGATCAACAACAAATAATAATGTGTGATTCCCTTCCTTACCCCGAGAGTTCAAAGGACGATGTTGAGGAGTTTTAATTGGATTATATATATAAGTATTAAGATTAAGAGATCATAATTATAGCTATATAATTATTTTATTGTGGTTTTAAGAAATTAGTCTATTTGCGATAAAACTATTTTTTACTGATAAGCATTAATTAATTCAATATAAAAAAAACTTCTTGAAAATTGAATATTTAGTTTGGTATTGTATGACAGACTCAACCATATATTGAGAAAATTTCATTTATATATTATGTTGTATGATTTTCGTCTCTCTTTTAGTCAAATGCATAATTAATCACATTTGAAATATCATCGAAATAATATAGTATATATAACAAAAATATATTGTCGTATAATCAAGTATAACGTATATTTAATAAGAGATAGTAAGGTTGTACAATGGAATGTTAATTACCATTTCTAAACGCTATTATAAAGTCAGTCAGTTAGTTGTTGTTTTTTTTGTATGCACTCTCTCACCTCCCAATATAAAATTTATTTCTACTTTGTATATAAAGAGTTTTACAAGGAGGCAGTTTACAGCTCTCATACACAAAGCGAGAGTTTATTGAGAGGCATGCACTTCACCTCCTGCATGCAGAGGGGAGGGGGACACCCAGGAGCAAACAGATGCGTTCTCTCAGCATCATAGAGCTCAGCATCAGCGTAGCTCCTGTGGCAGCCAGCTCGTAACCTGCAGCCATTCATAAAGTTTTCAGCTTCTGCTGGATGGAGCTTATTATGGAATCAAATTTTGAATAGCACCAAGTCTTAATAATGTCTAGACGCTTCCCTTGAGCGTTTATGATAATTATACATTGCAGAATTAGATGTGTAATTTTAACTAAAATATCATCTTAGTTGGTTATAAGAATGTATTATAATAAGAGCAATAGCTAAATCAAGTGTATAATAGTTAATTAGTATCTATATAATAAAATTAAAAATTTACTTTCTGGGCAATACATTACATTGTGCTCAATGCTCTTCCCTATATTTAAGTCTCAATCACTTAATTTTTAAGTTGCGTTAGCTATTTTGAAATACTATTTTTTCTATATACGCACTAAAGTATATTACGCAATCAAATTTTATCTCAGCCTCTAAATTATTTGCAGTTAGGGCTTATTCATGTAACTTGTTTACAAGAAATTGGCTTCAAAATTTGATTTACGTACATTTAAAAATACGTTGCAAGTAATTTGTAAGCAAAAATCTTGTTTAATAACGCAATCAAGCAAGTTATTAATATAATTCTACAGTTTTTCCATGTCGATTTCAGTGAAATAATCGAAGAGTGGGGTTCGATAACCGTGGAGACAATCATTACATTATTTATTTAGTGATAAGATAATATCCGGTATAATATACTGTATAATAATGCTGGCATTTAGCAGCAAAACTATTATACGATATAATTACCATGTGCAGTGCAACAAAGTTTTTTTCATATATAATAGTATATAGCATTAGATTCACCATCAATAAAATATTAGCTATTTCAATTGACAACCTTCATGAAATTTTTATGTGCATGTTTGGACAAAGCTAGGACCTCGATTTAAAATGTACTGTCAATATTTTCCAGATTTTTTGAACTCTCTAACACCCTTAAAATTGTACTGCAAAACGCTGTAACGTCACAGTCATGCAAATATTTAACACACGCGCATTAGGAAAAGACCAAAGAGTTTACAATATATTTTGAGGTGTTTAAAGGGTTCAAAAAAATCTGGAAAAATTTGACAATACATAACTCGAAGTCCTCTATCAAAATATATTATGCAGTAAAAAAATAATGAAGGTTGTCCATTCATAAAAATATACCTTTCAAAATAATTATGCACATATTTGTTATATGTATATCACCGCACAATATCCGCAGGCCATTAAAACCCAGTAATAAATATTCAGCTTCTGAAAATTATAATTTTCAATAGAATTATATAGTACCCTGTCCCTTTAATATGAATTTTGTGTGTAGCTATACACATCAGTAATATGTGGCCGCCGTATGAAATTATCATACAATACATCCTATTATTTTTAACAACCCGACCCCACCCTTTCCTACCGTCATGCTGACTGATTCCTAATGGGCAGACAAGTTTAATATACTAACATAGGGAAACATATGTACAAATTCTTTAACATATACTGATCTTCTTAATAATTATTTCCTAGACCTCTTTAATAATCCTAAGAAAGGAAAAGATATAAAAAGTATCCCTCTTTTCTTAATAATTCTAACGCGTACATAAAAAATTGCCTTTTCCATATGCTATAATAAAGTCAACTACTTGTGAGCATGTCTGTCTATTTGCTGGCATAATAATTGCTCCATTGATTGACAAGCTAAGAGTAACCGATTATTACTTTCATTTGAAGGCGGCGGGTGAGCGTTTCCTGTGCCATCAAACACTACTTAGCTGAGCTGAGAATTTACGAGAGAGATGTTGTGTGTGAGACAGCATCCTTGGTCCAGCTGATGAGATGATGCCGCACGTGCAAACTGTTTGGATAATACGAGCAAACATAAAAGAACTGACTGCTGCTATAGAAGAAGCTTCTCAGAGAAAATTTCAATTTATATCGTAATACTTTTTAATACAGGAAATGTTTTTTCAATATTTTTCAACAGCTACTGCAATTTTTTTTCCTTATTCGGTGACTGCTCGTAAAATTTAAAGACTGCATTAATTATTAAAATTTCTTATCAGCTTAAATTAATTAAGATCTAGCTTGAAAATTAGCATCTGTATATTATATATATATATTATATAATAATAATTTATATTTCTTCAGTCGTAAGCGTCATATATTTAAATTAAAATTTTGCTACTACATTTATATTTCTCCGTCAATCCCTTTTACTTTTAGTAAATGCATAATCGATACATAAATCAATAATCGGAATAATCAGATGAAACTTCTGTATAAGTATAACACAAGGAAAATCTAATAATTGCATGATAAATTATTTGATTGTGTGTTTTTACGAACAGACCTATACTATATTTCTTTTTTATTTAATTGATTTAAATAAAATTTATTTATTTAAATGCCAACAGTCATACCAGCAGCACATGCCGATGATCATGCTGCATAAAATACTGCAATGCTTGTAATCGACAGTAATCGAGAAGGTAATGGAAAAATAATATCACGAACATGAAACCAATATCGTTGAAAATATTTTATATATCATTACAATAAAATTATATGTTAAAAAAAAGCTCAATCCACGACATTGCAATCAGGTTTTATCAAATTCTACAACGTTATACGCTAGACAATATCTTCTTTTTTTATTTACGAAATGATTATCTCCGTATTTCATAGCAAAACAATTTGCAATCGTATTTTTTTTTTCTTTAATTTAAAATTGCCAGTTGCTTTTTTATTCTTTGGTAGTGCCGGTGTGTTAGTATAGAAAAGCCGCGACCTTGAGGTGTGAAGCGACGACTTTCCTGAAGCTATACTCTTTTTATGGACGAACGACTCAACCCACGATCAAGAAAGTAAAATGTGAGACAACCCACGACTCAATCCTACGAGATTACGTCTAGAACTAGTCGAGAGAATAGTCTGAAATGTCATAAAGCAATGATTTCATAGAAACTATATAACTCTCTCAAATTATTGCAATTAAAAAATATGTTGATGAAAAGACCCTAAGATCTGTTTATTTTTCATTAGTTCATTCTCATTTAATTTATGGTTTAACGTCATGGGGTTTTGTTCCTTCTGGGGCATTTACTGCACTCGCTAAAATGCAAAAAAGAATACTAAAAAATATGAAAAAGGGGGTAAAATTTAACTCAAATGATAACATATTTAAATATTGGGGTGTATTGCCTTTAAAGAAAAGTTCTGAGTACCTACTATTAGTAGAAAGATATTTTGATGAGTCGCATGGCCTCCCCAGAGTTCATATATATGAGACTAGAATTGCTGGTAATAATCCACTCATAGCCCCTAGAAGCTTAAATAGATTTGGAGAGAGGACCAGTAATTATATTTTGCCAAGACTCTGGAATGCTCTACCGCCATCCCTTAAACATTTTGATACGAAAGCTAAAGTTAAAATTGAATTAAAAAGATGGTTCCTAGATAATACATAATAGAACTCTTCTTTGCAGCTAATATTTTTTTTCTTCTTCTTTTTCAGGTATTATGTTAAATTTACAATATAAATATTCACACATTACTCATTTTCTGTAATTTAAAGGGAAATAATGGTTAAATTGCAGTTAATTAATTCAAATAAATTTAACTGTTGTTTTTAATATAAAAATTCAACTGTTTAAAAATAATATTAAAAACGGGAAAAAAATGTTGATCATAAATTATATAAGCAACTACTTAATATAACAATAGTAATTCTTTATAAAATATCCTTTACTCTTTCTTATATTAAAATTAAATATTATAAATATTAATAGTAACTTACTTTCTATATAAACATCTTCTCTTAGCTTTATTCAATGATTTAATTACTATCTTAAAATACAGGGGTTATTTCTATTATGTTTTGGCAAAGTACAAAATACTAAAATCAAACACCTGATTGCATGGATGGGGTCCGGGTCTGGTATGGGGTTGGGCCTTGTCTATGCAGTTGGGTTTATCTTCTGTTTCAGATATGAACATCGAATATGTTTATTTTGTGTCTTGTTTTTTGTTTTTCAATTTGTCTCAGCTATATGTGTAAATAATTTCAAATTGTATTTAGAATTTTAGGGAATGGTTAAAAAATTGTTATCATGTAACTTGTATTATTGGTTTAAATTAATTTCAACTATTGAGAATTAAAAAAAATATATATATATATTTATAAAAACCATTTCTACAATAAATTTAAAATATTAAATAATTTTTTGTAAAAAAAATATTATATTTTGACAATAGATTAATGTAATGTGAACTAGAAATATAAGGCTCTGCCTTTTCTGGACACTACTGTAAAACTTAAGGTCAAATAAAAAAAAAAAAAAAAAAAAAAAGAATCATTAATTAATTCCAGAAGAACAAAGTTTATTTTTTTATGTGTTTTAACTGTGACCTTTACGGCTATAATTACTAAAGAGTTGTAACTATGTAGTAATTTTCTACAACTAAGAAACAGTTGCGTTTCCTATACTTACATGGCACCTGTCTCGTGTCTGATGAGAATTTTTCGACGATGGATCATAAATCATATCCAGAAAAACATTATCCATCGTAAAAAAAAATTAACAATAAATCCAATCATCATTGATTATTTGTTTCAACACTTTCAACATAAACAGTCGCTATCTCAAACTCTAGATAAATTTTAAATAATGCATGTTCAAAGAAGGGAAGGGGTCTCTTATTGTTACAGCATAAAAAAAAAAGAAATTATAGTACTCCAAATGAATATATAATTTATTATGCAGTGTAAATACTAAATATTCTTTAGTAATCCGCATGCATCTTGTTGCAGGGAAATTATTTCAATGTAAAACAATAATTTATATTAAACTTCAGTACATGATTCCAAATAGCAGTGTTTTACACAATCTATCAGGTGTAAATTTGATATAAAAATATCATTACGGTTGAACAACTATTTAATATTACGGTATTAAAGATGCTGGAGCAGCAAGAGTTTAGCGAGAGACCGGCGGCAGGTAAGGTTTGACGTCACCACTCCCGTTAGGTCGCTGCTAGTGTTGCATCGTAGAGCCACCTCGGCCGCCACACTGTTTACATGATCAACCCCACATGAGCTCTGAGAAAAATAGCGCGTTCATTCTCTCGCCAAACAAATCAAACGAAACAAAAAGCAGCAAGAGCTAAAAAAAGTTTGACGATGGGCAAATCGCCATCAAGCAAGAAGCAAAAAAATAAAAAAAAAAAAAGCTTATATTGAACACATGATGGAGGTATAGTACTAGAAAGCTAAAATTCTATCGCTTTTATAACTCAGACTAACTATCCATTTTCGCAACTAAAAAAACTGCTAAAAGCTTGATATTAATCCACGCCACCACATTTATTGTCTGTGTCCACGCTCACTAGTCGATCAAGGCACAAAAATGTGAACTTACAATAAATAATTCTACTTCCGGTAACATCTAGG
Source organism: Siphlonurus alternatus (assembly GCA_949825025.1). Classification (NCBI taxonomy): domain Eukaryota; kingdom Metazoa; phylum Arthropoda; class Insecta; order Ephemeroptera; family Siphlonuridae; genus Siphlonurus; species Siphlonurus alternatus. The sequence goes on from OX463778.1 coordinate 16,346,275, forward strand.
TGAAATTTTAATCTAGTTGAACTATATTTGGAATGATGTTTTAGCCCACTCAATTAAGTAAGCAAAAGAAAAAGATTCATGAAGTCGCTTCATCGCCCACTATGTGGCAAAGTTAACTAAATAAACCAAACTATCTTTTATACAACTATAACTTAAAAACGAGGGTGTGTATATCACATGATTCATTACTTGGTACTAAAACTACTAAATAGAATTTAAAAGACAGGTGAAATTTATTTATGTGCACGTTCTTTATTTAAAAAATCGTGTAGGTTTTTTTATCAGGTGGTTATCTAAGTATAGCAATTATAGAGAAAAAAAATTGAAACCATGATGATGTATATTGTAAGGGGAGGTATAAATTTATTAAACAAACGATGCCTCGGGATATATAATTGGTCAGGGAGCGAAAAATGTTATAAAATATATTATTTAAAGTTGTATTTTTTGGAGAAAACTTGTTAGAATTGTCAGATTATTTATAGATATTTTAGAACAATTTGATTTATATATAGACGAGAAACGAATCGACGGATTCTAATGCATTAAAATCACCATTGATATCGCATAATTGACCATAGTGTGTATAGTGTGAGAAATAACATGCATAGTAACACAAATTATATATAAAACTATTATACGCTGCATGGTGTGTATTGAATACACGCATGTAATTTTATACAATATTGTCTCTTTAAAAATTACACCTATATACTTGATACGCGTAAAGAAAATCTGTATTTAATTAGTCTTTTTATAATTAGAATGTAGCATATATATATATATATATATATATATATATATATATATATATATATATATATATATATATATATATATATATATATATATAATTATATACATATAATAGTACATATATACGTGATATGCGCATCAATTAACTTTACCGGCTTTACCTGCTCTCCAGCATTGGAATCAAGTTATCACGTGATACAAACATTTATAGATATTACACATGGAAAGTAAAGGTTGTTGTTAAATTAATTAAAAATATATTTTTATTATATTTAAGCCGGTAATTTATTTATTCGAAATTTAATTTAGATTCAAAGTTTCGGAAGGTTTCGGTTTTATTAAAGACGTATATTCAAACAGTTCAAACCATTCCCCTTTAATATATATATATATATATCAGGGGCGGCTCGTACTATAGTACTGCGGTACTGCAGCCCCCCCAGAAATTTTGGAAACAAACACACAATTAGAAACATCAAATATTCCTATAATTTTTCTGAACTTTCCAGCAAATTTTTATCAGTTCTAACATTTAAAATCATGAAATTTTTGCCGCTGCCGCGTAAATTTATTCCCTCAGCGCTGCCTAGCGGAAGGTACTGCCACTACTAGCAGTAGCCCAAAGCAGTGTTCCCACCCTCATTCTCCTCCTCTTCAACTCCCACTCAAGCCGTGTGATTTTGGAGCGATCGGGGACTGTGCGATCGAAATCAAGATGGCGCGCCAGAGTGAGCAACGCCGACGTGACTCTCCGCTCAAATTGTCTGTCCTCTCCTGGTAACTATCCCTATCCTATTCTATATATTAATCGTCTTGATTTCTATACTCCTATCCCCAGTCAATTTGATTCATAATCATCATCTCGCCTCACCGCATCCACATAATCCTACTTTGACCCTGCTCTTCGGTCGGCCCACAGGAGTCGACACGTTGAGAATCTTTCAAATTCCTGCCATTCCTTGCATGTTGTCGCCTGCATCATCAACCTACATTATTGCACCCCACACCACACCGTCAACCCAATGTCCTAAAATCCAACCAATTCCTTGTGTGGTTTTGGTTCACCCACGGTAACACGTGGTGGGCATGCATATACAACTTCCATCATCACCTTGCATATCCCACATTCCATAATCATCCTATCCATTGTTCGTCCATTATCCTTTACAAGACCCTGCAAAAAACAGTTCAACTATACAATTGATCCAAGTTACTCAGTACGTGGAATTATAGCCGTTTAGGCTCCTTCCAACAATTGTAAGAAGAAGAAGCAGTACCCGCAAGCTCATTGGTTCAACAGAACCAATGAGCTTGTGGTATTTGACATGCGGGAATAATTTGAGCAACACTTCGAAGACATTTCCTGTAATATGGTTTCATTGAGCAGATTAACAAAATTTTAATTACATTCATCAGTGAATATACTAACAAAGATTGACTAAATATATTGAAGCATCTGAGGAATGAAGACCAGCACTTTATTTTACTTTAATAAAAATATGACTGTCCCAAAAGAACCAACACTTGTCTTTTGAAAATTAAGTGGTGCATGCATGCATGTACAGAATCGTGAGATCTCACGTTCGAATAACGACAACAACAGGTTTCTTACTAACCACACAGTTAGCGCCAGTCTAACTCGATGGCACTAAACGTCGATCGAATTAATTAAGTGAGAAATCTGGATAGCTTAATTCGTTCGTGAATCGCGACCATGTATTTTATTATAAATTATAAGTTTACCAGGAACAAGTCGATATACATGGGAGCTATTTATTAATTATTCACTACAGCATTTTATACCATTAATGTAAAAATTCAAACATAAAAATAAAACAAAAACAAGTTGTAAAAGTGTACGAGTATACAAAATATAAGAAAACGTTAACTATAACTCCAGGATGAGAAAAATATATAGCTTATTTTCCCGGGTTTGCGTGTACCGGCAGTACATTATTTAGCAGCAAATATGCGATAGTAATCAAAGAAATATTGCATGGCTAAAAAAAAAATAAAACAATAATAAAAAAATTGGGATCTTTGATCTGTTATACCGCTCGAGAGGTTTCTCATATGCGCGCTCAAGCCAATTATACCGATGTGTCGTAATTATAGGGTGATCAGAACTGCATGAACATCAAATAAATCGATTATGGTATATACAATAATATATGTACAAAATTAGGCGACAACCAGAATCTAATATCAATTTTTAAAGACAAAATTTAATAAAAAAATAAGAAATGAAATTTTTATAAGAAAAAATTACATTATTAAACATTATTTCATTATTATTATTATTATTTATTTAATTGAGAAAAAAATAATCGTAATCCTGTTAAGGTAAAGATAACATGAATCAGCTGACCCAATGCTAAAAAAATCTCATTCATGAAAATTATGAAAAAAAAAAAAATAATAAAATATTCTTCTCTACATTATCCCCTATCAGTAGCTAAAATATCAGGTACACAAATTCGAGCTAGTTTTCGAGTTATTAATGTTTAACGTTGACTAATGTAGCATGGAAGTTTCATTTCTCCATCTCCATGTTAAATTAGTCAACATTAAAACAACTTTAAAAATTAATAACTCGAAAACTAGCTTATTTTTGTATACCTGATAATTTAGCTATACTGATATAGGCGATGTAGGAGGAGAACATTTTATTATTTTTTTTTCGTAATTTTCATGACTGAGATTTTGTTAGCATTAGGTCAGCTGATCCGTGTTATCTCTACCTTAACAGGATTACGATTATTTTTTTCTCAATTAAATAAATACTAATAATAATGAAATAATGTTTAATAATGCAATTTTTTCTTATAAAAATTTCATTTTTTATTTTTTTATTAAATTTTGTCTTTAAAAATTTATATTAGATTCTGGTTGTCGCCTAATTTTGTACATATTGTAAATACCATGATCGATTTATTTGATGTTCATTATATACATTGCGTAAAAATTATACCAGACATTCAGGTTTCATATTAACAATGCAGTTTGATTGACACTATTATTTAAAAAAAAGGCTTAAATCAATATTTATTTTCATATATATTTTTCTTACCACGTGAAGACTTATGAATTAAAAAAATAATTAAAAATTGGATATTATATTAAGTTTGAAACATTCAATCACGATTTCAAAAGGGCTCGCATAAGTGCAGTGCATGTCATAACAAATTATAAATAAAATGCATGCATTTTTTTTTTTTTAGATAATTTCTGCTTTTTTGTTGAGAGCATTATTATATGATTTTGTCATAATTTTACCCTAAAAAAGGGGCGTGTCCTTAAAAAAAACGCGCCTGCGGCGGGCCATTGGGGGGCTCCGCCCCCCAAACCCCCCCATGGTATTCTGCTGGTCCCATGTCAGGCAGCACCCCCACGGAAAAGGGGCACGGGCCGCCCCTGATATATATATATATATATATATATATATATATATATATATATATATATATATATATATATATATATAAAATATACTTGCTTTCATTAATTTTATTTCATTAACATTGACCCTAAGGTCAGCCCTTCCGTTTTTTTTTTCTTTTTTTCTTTTCCGCGTCTTGTCATGCAGTGATGTAATGATCGACTATATTAATGACACAATACACTTTAACGTAATATGTGTGGATTAATTTATAGGGAGGGCATGTCACTTACCTCATATGACCATGTACATGGGATTCCAGCGAACTTCTGAACACATCGTCCAAGCTCCACGTCCTCGTGCGTGGTGTATAGGTTGCGCAGACAATGGGAGACGTGGGGCGCCACACGAGCCAGAGTCGCCCTGCTCATGAGGATGCCGGGTCCACCCATGCAGAAGTTCTCGTCATACTCGAGGCTGAGTAATCCGAACTCTTCTTGCGACCCTCGTCCGGCCTGCCCAATAAACTGCGGCTTGCGGCTGTCCACGGAGCGTAATAACGCCTCAAGACGTTCAGGACGTACGTATACATCATCATCAGCACGCATAAACCATTCAAAATTATCACCAAAATGTTCATACATATATTTTAACATTAAAAATGACTTTTTTTGTGGAGGATAACTATCATCTACACCAGCAAGTCTTACTAAAGGTATACGTGCTGATGTAACAGAATTTGCAGATGAAAAAAATGCCATACGTCCAGGTAAATCACTACCCCAAGTATCGTATACTGCTTTTGCTCTAGTGTCCAAGTATTTTTGTGCTGTCATTACTCCAACAAAAAGTAAAGCACGGCTGGAATTATGAATCGTATCACTCGATCGCATCCCCGCGAATACAAGATCGTCTTCTCCACCTGTATCTACAGGTGAATAACGCACTCCCATTGCAGCACACGTGCTATTTACACCAGCATCACGACCCAATATAACATTTCGTAGCTGAGTTGCTATTAAAAATCCAATGACAGCACCGAAAATCACTCCTAAAATCGCCCGCAAGCCTCGTCGCTCGCTAGACGATGGACGACGGGCTGGCATACGGGGTAAATATCGTCTTAATGGTCTGTAGGCTACAAGTTCTGTAGCATGGTGATACAGCGCCGGTGAGTCGGAGCCGCCCGCAGGCTCGAACGTATAATCCAGCCGCGGCATGTTGTACGGCCGACCGAGGTCCTCCGACTGAAGATACCTGCTGTATGGCTCGTCACCACCGTTTCTGAAGGCTTCCGCCACCTCCCCCACCCACCCACACCCTCCTCCATCCCTCCGCAACGTACGTATACTTCTTTTTTTACTCTGCAAATACCCTAAAACTTTACAGGTACGCACGTACGTCAATTCTCTCTTCACTCTTTACCTTTTTTTTTTTCTCAAGTCCCGCCCACCTGTAAAATCGCGCGACCTTCACGTTTTTTTTTTATTACATCTCTCCACTACACTTCAGTCTCACTAAAGTCATTTTCTTCTTCCTTGCGTCATTTCACATTTTTTTGTAGCATATGACAGATGGTGTAGACTGTAGACACAATGTCTATATACTAAGTGGTTCCCGTAAAAAAATAATGTTCTTAATTGTTTTATGACACTCACCAAATAATATTAGTATAAAAAAATTATCACTTAAAATATTATTATCTTTATGTAAAGTTCAATCCAGAAGGTATTCTTGACTCGATAGTTTCTTCCTGAAGGTTTCAAGTCAATGATAGAATAACAAGCGACCCGAACCGCTTGCGTGCGTGTCTCCAATAAAAATGACCATTTGTAATTTTAAATTGTAAACACCAGATGCCGCCACCGCGTGGGAAAGAGAAATGTACTACGCAGTCATAAGAATATTTTTAATATTAAAAACTGTACTTAACCATAAAATAAACAACCCAAAATATTTTAAGATTATTTATTTATAAATGAATTATCTCAATTTGTTTAAATTTTATTATTAATTTTGAAATATCTTTCTTGACTACTCGAGTTCATCGCGTGACTTCCGCTTCTGGCCGCTTCTCCGTAGCCGCCATTTCGTCAAGTTTGTGCAACGTGGGGTGTTCTTTATTTTCCTTCACAATTTCGAACTCAAGTGGCTACAAATACCCATACAGAGCACAAATGAGGATGAAAGTAGACACAGACGGCGAAGAAAAAGGGTAAGTCACTCGTATTAACTCATAATTCTAGCACCCAAATCCGCGGGCTATCTCGAGCTCACCGCATCGTGGTTGCCGCGGTTTTTGCAAGGAAGCTATAGCGATAATCTCTATAATATTATACCTTTTCGCCTATTTGTATGCATTTTTAATTAATAAATATTATATTCGTCTGTTAGAAATAATGAAAGTCTTGTTATTTGATAGGGATTATGTATTATGGCGCGAAATGTGTGGAGTCACGGTATCCCCACGCACTTCTCGGCGAGATTTGCCGCTTTCCGGTATGCATGCCATGCTGGAAGCATAGTCGATTTGGCATTGCCGAGAGGAATGTAGAATTTGCAAACGAAGTATTTCACTAACCAGTAAGATTTCACTGATTACTGCTTAATCTACAGAAGCATTACCGATATACGTGGCATTTTAGTAATTATAAAGTGTTAGCTTGGCATCATTGGGGTTATGTTGATGCCTACCATTAGCTTCTAGCATAGCGGTCTCAATAATTTATTATTTTTATTGCCCCTCAAAGTTGTAAAGCGTAAAGCTAGGTATCTTTCGGCCATTAAATCATACTAATTACAAAGTTCAATCAACGAATGTATTAAATATTAGATTATTACATTTTAAAATGATATTCTATTTTAGGCACTAAATTGTTTTTTACATAATTATCATATTGGTTGCATTAGGCATTGCCATAAGTGAGTGATTGGTACTTGCTCTGGAAGAAGTACAGTACCTCGAGTGATTAATTAATCTTGCTTTACCATTTTTCTTTGATTTATTTAGGATGAGAGGAAGTGGTGACATCACATCAAGAAGAATCAACTCTGCACACATGACTTACGAGTTAGTACAGTCCACACCTCCTCTATCTATCTCTATCTCTCTGTTTTAGGTTTAAAAAAACAAACTATTATCAAAATATCTCATTGCATATGGCTGTGGTTGCTTGTATATATATGGTAAAACAAAATCCATTCACCACTAATATCCAATTTAATCTGCATGTTTTCATCAATTTTTCCCTCCCCTTTTCTAAAAAATTCCTCTCCATTAATGTATATCGTTAAATTACTACATTCTCTGATTCAATCATATGCTGTGTTTCTTCTGATTCTTTAACTATAATCATGAATTACGGTACTTGAAATTTGCAATATTAACTTCTCTGAACGTCAAGTATAACTGAAAAAATAAATAAATAACGGATGTTTTCCGTTAAGGCGTTAAAGACTCCAGTGTGAATTTAGCTGAAGCACAGTATGTGATAAAAATGTGTTATGTTTTCTTATAAAGCAAATAATTGATTGTCTATATAAACTTATTGTTGTTAGATTTTTTTTTTTATCATTATTTTTGTAGTAAGCTACAGTACTTTTGTATGTACCGGTATTATTGGGGGATCTGACTCTTACATAAAAAAAAAAAGGAAAAGAACTAAACTTTGTAATCTGAAATATAAATTTTAATAAAACACCAAATTATTATGATACCGATAGGTGTTATTTACGTACTTTTGGTTTATCTAGATGTTGAATAAAATTCTTCTGGTGTGGGGTTATTGTATGTTTAATTGTGAAAGTAGTTAGCGTAATTATGACATATTTTTTTTAATAAATGTTGAGTAAAGTACCAGTAGTGTTTCTCTGATTCAAGACATGCTGGAGTACAGTATTATATTTAATCTTTTTCAGCAGTGTCAATAATTAAAAAAAAAAATCCCTTACACTCACTTAATGGCATTGTTTAATGCTATATGTCGGACAGACATATTCGCCCTAAAAAAAATTGAACCTCCTCATGTTTCGAGTGGTACAGGGAAACATTCTTTTTAAACTTTTATTTACCTAAGTGTTTTATTATGTTGTTGAACCGTAATTATGGTGGTTTTATCTATGCTTTACAGGAAGCTTTTCGTTGGTGGCCTGAGCTGGGAAACCACTCAAGGTGAGCTAACTAAAACATCTTGGTATCCTCTACCATTGACTGGGTGTTTATAATCATGTCATTTCACTGCTAGCAGTTTTTTTACTGCCGCTATTCAGTTAATGCATTACTGTAATTTACTTGGCCTAATGGCAATGCAATTTGTCCTTTTGTTTCCTTTCACCTGATTGCATAGATGAGGTCTAACTTTAAGCCTGGCTTAAAATTAGTTGAGCCGGGTCTATAGTTGGATGTTAAACCTCATCTATGTAATCGGGTGAGTACATGGACAAACTTGGAGCATATAAATTAACAAGCCACTAATACATTTCTGTAACCTATATTGGTGTTTTATTTCATGTGTGCCTATTCTTTTTGCAGAGTCTCTTCAGCGCTACTTCAGCCGGTTTGGAGAAGTTATTGATTGTGTGGTTATGAAAAATAGTGAATCAGGACGATCACGAGGTTTTGGTTTTGTCACATTCTCCGACCCCTCCAATGTAGGCATCGTTCTTGAAAATGGACCACACCAACTCGATGGTCGAACGGTGAGATCAAATTTTTTATTTATTAATTTAAATATTTTAAGTATCGGTAATAAATAGCAAGTCAACATAGATCCTATTTGATGCATACATATACATATATGCTATAAGAACTTTAAAAAAAAATATTTTAAACTTGACGATTTGTCAAGTGATTTTTTTCTAGTTAAGTTTTTATTTTTTAATTCTTTACAAAATGAGTTTATTTCAATAGCAAAGAGTTGTTGAACTGGAGATAACAATCTAAACAGACTAATTAACTTAGAATTTCTGCCATTGAGCAAGTCGGAAGAGAGACTGCAGATTGTGTTTTGAAGTATAAAAAATAGTGTTTCCTGTTGTGTTGATCCCTACTTCATTTAATTAATAAAAATTGTTCATGTTTCTAGATTGACCCCAAACCGTGCAATCCCCGCAGCATGCAGAAACCCAAAAGGAACGTAAACTGGCCAAAGGTGTTTCTTGGGGGCCTTCCCTCCAACGTGACAGAGACGGACCTGCGAGCGTACTTCTCTCAGTTCGGCAAAGTCATGGAGGTTGTCATCATGTACGACCAAGAGAAGAAGAAGTCCAGAGGTTCGTGCTACCTTCCCCCCCTCAATACCCCGCATGACTTTGCATTGACTAGGATATAAGTTAGTGTGTCGTTTTGTCCGAATGTGAACGCTGTTACCTGGAGTGTTTGTTACCTGCTCGGCACACATCATACCTAACTCAGATGTCTAAATATTGTATTTTAAATAGAAATCGTTCAAAAGGTACTTAAAGAACTTTGTATTGAGACATGTTGCCATCTCCTCATCTGAAAAACACAAGCACCTTTGGAACATTTTCTATTATAACATTACTGTGATGATTATTATACCAAAACACATGATACTGTTTTGTGTGCACAGCAATTAACACACGCCCTTTGAAGCATATATTGATTCGGACAGAAAAACATAACACCGTCTATATAAGTTATGATTACATTAGTTTATAAGTATTTATTTATATTTTAAGATTTTTAATATTTAAGTCAGTGTCAACAATTAAATAATTTAAATACCATTATGGTCTAACACAAGAAAGAAAAAGTCATGGACAGAAAAAAAAAAAAGAAAATAAATATTTTTAATTGTTCTGTTAATCTAGAAAGTAAAATGTCCATGACTGAGAATTTAATATCCCTTCTTTCCTCCCCCAAGATTGAGTTGCCTCCTCTTATATCTATTGTATGTTGAAGTGTTTGTTTTGTCTTCTAGTAGGTGCATCACACCCCAGTAGAGTGGTACCTGTCATATTGAATGGTTCATGCCTTTGGGTTGCTCACTGCTGCCATATTTAATTGTCCTCCTTCAACCCCCTTTGTCCTCTCATGAATTCCCCCCATTTCATTATTTAAAAAAAAAAAAAAAAAAATCATTTGGCTTAAACTCAATCTTTGGAGACCACTTGTGTTCATTAACCTAAAAAATATTGTACAACTAGGTTTATGGTAATTTTAAGTTACTAGTATTAATTTTAAGCTTATGTATAAGTTTTTTTTAATGCATAAGTCTTATGTTTAATGCTTGGGACTCCATTTACAATGTTTTTTATTGTTGGTTTTTGTAAGTACTTTTGTGATACACATGCTAATTTATTTATGCCTATGAAATGTTGTTTGGCAGTAAATTCATTCTTTACTTTTTTTTATTATTCTTATTATTGTAACGTGTTCACAAATAGTACGTAGCTTTAGTATGGTTCCCCAAGCCATCAGCTTATTAAATTCCTATTTTGATATAAATGCCATTAGGCAGCAGTGTTAAACCCCTTGATATGGAACCGTTGATATCAATAAAATATTTTTTTAAATAATAAAGAGGAAAAAAAAAATAAGGAGTGCTTCTGAAATGATTGCTGTGACGATAGGATTTGGATTTTTGTCGTTCGAGACAGAAGAATCTGTGGAGCGATGTGTGGCAGAGCATTTCGTCAACCTAAATGGCAAACAGGTACATTTTACCACCTTCATCGGTGCTGCCCTCAGTCACTGACTCCCGAAACCACCACGCGCGTTCAAGCGGGCAGCTGCCGAAAAAGCTTCGAAACACTGAGTCGAGAGAGCCAATCAGCAGCTGCCCGCTTCATTGCTTTATAACTTAGTTGGCGCTAACTCTAGATTAATAAAAAACTAAAATATGTTTCTGAGTGTAATATATTTTTATTAAAGTTATTGAAAATATATTGTAAAATTTAATAATACTGTACTTGTATATATTATTGATTAAAAATACAAAGTTTGTGAAGTTTAGATGAATAGAACAGAGTGTGTTATAATTTAGATGTTTGAAAAACCATGAAGCATTGAACAGAAAACAGCAAGCAAAAAAAAAAAAAAAATGTACTTCTCCCTCTGCTGTTTGTTATCAGTTTGAATATCATCACTTCCTCTTCCTGTCAAATTGATAATGATCTCCATATTTTTCGTGTTAAAAAAATAGTACTATGATGATGTGATTCACAAGTTTCAGTGTGTTAAAAAAAAAAGAAAAAGAGAGCTCATAATTACATGCTAAAAAAATTGTCATTTTTTTATATTATTTTGTACCATTCATGAAGTTATTTTATTTCATTTTTGTTCTATTGACTGAACACATTGCTGTCATATCCTATATATTTTTTTTCCTTCTTTCAGTAATGTGTAATTGGTACTTTGAGGTACTTTCAGAGATTAAATTAATTTTTTATGATTACAAAAACTTTGTTGGCTGTAAATTATTTCTGTCATATGGTACTATGTACGTGATTGTACTAGATGTTAACATTGGTGTTAACTTTTAAGTTATGTTTAGAGATTACAATAATAAATAAACTGGGCATGCTGATTGAAATGCGTGATTTGGTTCTGCAAACTTAAGATTCTCACCACTAGTACCCTATTTTAGCTAAAGAGTAGGCCAAGTTTTACTTTAAAAAGAATATGCTTGCTTGTGTCTGTTCAGGTTAAATTTTTGCTTTGATTTATGATTGTCCTACAAAATTATTTTTCTTCCCCTTTACTGTAAGATGGCCTATATTTTGCTATACATTATATTGAAAAGTGCAAGGTGTCAAAAGGAACTAGTAGTGGGAACCTTCTGTTTGATCACCCCTTGTTGGTACAAATTAAGCCTCTTGGCCTGCCGTTCTGACGTCTTGTGTGTACCTACAGGTTGAGATCAAGAAAGCCGAGCCACGGGACATGAAGATGGGAGACGGACCTCCGAACCAGTGGGGACCTCCACCAGGCGGACCTCCGATGGGAATGGGAGGGGTGAGTTCACATGCCCACCTCTTTGTTATTGGACATTAATACGTAGTCTTAAAGGCATACAGGCCTCAAATTACAAATTGGATAGTCACCAAGTGGGTTTAGAATATATAATCAACATTCGCATAATTTTTTTCCACGCGTGATGCATCCGTGCGAAGTCGCAGTTCAAAGTAAGAAATTTAGTCCTTGATGACGTCACGAAGTCCTTGATGACGTCACAACTCAATGTTAATCGGTGCTAGCTGTGAGTTGTGACGTCAGCAAGGACTTTCTTTGTAGCGCGACTTCGCACAGTCGCACCGCGCGCATATAAAAATAATACGAATGTTTATTATAAACTCGAGCAACACTTAATGTCTGTCTAATTGGTAATTTGAGGCCTGTATCCCTTTAAACACCAGAATTACAGAATTAAAGACCTTACAGTTTAATAGTTACATAGTTATTACTCCCTTTTTATACCTTTTCTCAATATACTTTTTTTATTTTAGGGTAAAATTGCATCAATGTCCTACAGCCACAGTAGGAGATTATTAATTATTATTAAAAAAAAAAAAAGAAAAAAATGAAATTTGTAATGTAACCCTACTGCAGTTTAGATAAATTTAACTACTTTCTCTTTTGTTTTGAGTTCTGTATCTAAATTTGTTATTTTTTGTTCTAGGGTATGGGCCCAATGGGTGCTCCAAATGGACAGATGGGTGGCCCTATGGGTGGACCCATGGGACCAATGGGACCCCATGGTGGTATGATGCAGGGGTACCAAGGCTGGGGTACACCACCTCAACAACAGAGCTACCCAGGTATGATAAGCAGTAAGACACTTTCTTTTTCTCTCCTTGATTTGCTTGCTTGGAATTCATTTCGCTTTTTTTCTATTTTGATTGATATATTATTCTTTTGTAATTTATTAATATTTCTACTTTCTATTCTATTTCTTAATATTTATTTCAATTTAAAATGATATCTTGTTGGCTCTTGAAATTATTGGACGACCTGCCTGGATTCATTGATATACCATAATACCATGTAGTTTTTTTTATTTTTACCAGGCTTGATGCACATCTCTTAAAGTACTAGTAAACCCGGATTAACACGTATTTTTCTTTTAATGACAGTCTATAGCAAGGCCCAATTTTAGGTTTGAAACATGTGTCACACTTCATTGGTAATTTTAATTATTTTTTAAAAGTACGAGGGTCTGACGACAATGGGCCACAAGGCTCCTCTAGCTTGAATACGATGTGTGAGACCCAATGCAATATATCAGTTTCTTTTGACCGAGAGGTGTCAGCGTGGTCACGGTTGATCATGTCAACAACACGAAGACGACACATTGAGAAGGCAATTACTATTATTTTTCTTAGTTGTAAATTTTTTTCAAGGAGTTGAACAATAAGGGTAACCCTCCCTGCGGCACGCCATCCATGTGTGGGTCATGTGGGAGGAGGGTACGTTTGTAAGGAGACAATTGTCGCACCCTCGCCCGCCGGGGAGTCGAAGGCAGAAAAAAAAAAGAGAAAGTCTTCCGACAATTTCAGTGATTTTATATCGTCAGATTAAATTATTTTTCCTGATCTTCACAAGCATCGCAGAAAAATGACACTCCGCAGGTTCATTTATGGAATATAAATTCATTTGCTTAAAAAGTGTCAACTCTGTGGCAGAGTAAACAAACCTTATATTTGCTAGCAAAGTGAGCAAATCGGCAAATGCTTTGACTTTTCTTTCATATTTTGACCCAGCCGCTTCTCTCTGTGGCCTGATGTCGTCACTGAATAGCCGACGTTACAAGCTGTTTGTATGGGAACTTTAGGGTGGATGTTGTTTTTTTGTACCCAGTATTTTTTAACTACCTATGATACATGATATATATTAAAGACAAGGCCGGGGCTTACTAATCCTTTAAGTAACTTTCCATTCACAGTCCTGATAATTTTTATTTTTTTAATTTTTAAATAATTACTGAGTTCGACCATGAAGCTGCTTAGTTTATTACAAAATGGGAATAGGAAGCAGTAAAATTGTATTGGGGCGAGGGAGGGGTGGAGGAGATTCAGTATTAAATTGCAGTGGATAGGGATGTAAAACAATAATCTTAAAATAAAATTTAATATGATAGGGGAGTAGTGCTGCTTGACAGTTGAAACCCATAGTGGTTTTCTGTGGGACGAGAAAGGAGCACTTCCTTCAATATCGTAAGGCTGCCATGTTGGCGAGAAAAAGAGCACTACCTGCAGTGTGGGAGGCGATTTTATCTTGCCAAAATGGCCACCCTATGAAAGTGAAACTAGTGCACTATTCTTGCTTACGACGCTCTACATTGCCCCGTGGTCAACCACCTTTAGAAAGATATACATAATATTTTATAAAGGTTATTCTCACAAAGTATTACTAACTCAAAGTATACCAATTGCCCCTTAACTATTTTTATTGCTTAGCTCTTCATCCATAAAGGTACTGAACGAACGTAACTAGTATTTATTCACGCAAGTTGTCCAGAAACTGCTTGGTTGTATGCACTATGGGTCGGTGAGGTTGGCTTGGCTCTTCTCTCAAAGGCTGGCGTGTGATTTCAGGCCACTGGGGCCCTCCCCCTTCTAGCCAGCCGCCAGTCAATGGTAGGTTGGCTCTTCCGCCCGCCTCTGCTGCTCTGTGTCTGTCATGCTTGCATAGATCCTCTTCATTTTATGTGGGCCTAAATCTGATGTGCCATGTCTGTGTAAAATTAATTTAGTAAGAAGTACAATTGTAAACATTCTCCCACGAAATTTTTAACTCTCCTCTCAAATGCTCCTTACTATTTAGGCTCACAACTGAAGAGGATACATTTTTTTACTTGCAGCTGTTATTTCATCAATTTCATTTACTTGTATTGTTTGTTCTTAACTATAAATCTAACTGTTATTTCATACTATAGACAGTTACAGCCCTAACAGGAACTCTTATTGCAAATGAGTTTGATTGATCGGCTGCTGCAATTTCAATCATCCTAAAGCTTGAAAAAGGTCCTGTTTACGGCTTGCTGAGCTTACCTGCTTGCTTTGCATGCTGTGGCTGTGGTTTATGTGTTAGTGTTGAGGTGCGGAGGGTGACACTAGTTGTGCACAGCAGGCTACGGCAACCCCCCGGGACCAGGCAGCTACCAAGGATGGGGAGCTCCTCCCGGCCAGGGACAGCAGATGGCACCACCGCAGTGGGGAGCCAACTACGGTGGACCACCCCAGCAACAAGGCTACGGCACCTACAGTAAGTTAATTTGTATTTCCATTCAAACTAAACATCAGCTTTCTAATATTGGAAATTCATAATTTATTAAGAGAAGATTTGTTCATCATTCCTATTAAAAAATGTCATTTTTTTTTTTCTTTTTTTTTAAAGCAACAATTACTTGAGTTCCTAAATCTAAATGATCTTTTAAATCTAAATATAAGCTACATTTTCTCTGTAGGTAAAAATACCTCATTTTTTTAACTTAAGAAATATATTCTGGTCCTAACTCTGCTCTTTGTGTGTCTAGGTGACATGTACCAGCGGCAGTCTGGTCCGGGTAACCCCGGTGCTCAACACCCTGCTGGTCAAGCCTCTGGTAGCAGCGGCTCTGCTCAGAAGGGCAGCAGCGACTTCTCATCTTACCCTAGCCAGTACGGCTCTATGGGCAACTACCCTCAGGTGAGTTCTGCTGGCCAAGATGATGATGAGGAGGAGGGAGGAGGCGAACACTGGTGACTACAAGGCGGCGCGTGGCATGTGCAGGAAGCGTCGAGCTACGGCCCCGCTCGCAGCTACAGCCAGGACGGATCAAGCCAAGGCGGGGGAGGTTACGCCCACCCACCACCTCCAGGTGGGACTAACTTCGAGTTTTCCGAGTGGGCGTCGTGACACGCTGCAGTAGCGGCTTGCAGTGCATGGGCAAGGGTCCGTCAGCACAGCCCACCACCTCCACCACCAGTCCCACGCCAATCAAGCTCGTTTTGGATGCAAAGTTTTTAGTGGATAACAGAAAGAAAAAAAAAAAGTTTAATGAAAAAAAATTACAAAAAAAAAAAGAGAGAAGGCCTGGCTTTTTGACTGATGTAAATAGAAATCTTTTATTATTCAGTTACTCTGACTTGTCCCCTTACATGTGGAAGCTATTGCACCCAAGTTTTGTTACTGGAGCCTATGTTTTTTTTTACTGTGATACGTCACACTAAAAAAAAATATTTGGTTGGCAAGGGTGAGGAAAAGGAAAAATAAAATTAAAAATTTCAACAATTAAAAAAAAAAAAAAAGTTTTGGAATGGACATTTGTGAATGTGTACATCCGCTGTTGTGGATTTTTTTTTTATATATTATGCAGCGTTGTTTGTAATATACCGTGTCATGCTTTGTCAAGCTGGAAGTTCTTTTATTTGACGGATTTATATTGTGTAAAGTCTGCATGGACTAACATCGAGAGGAGCAAGCTCTCACTGCTAGCTTATGTAATGTTCTGTGCTGATCGGCATTTTTAATTGCGCACATTGTTTTTTTTTCATTTGTACTTGTATTTGACCTCAGATTTTATTCTGTAGAATGCGTAGAGAGTAAATAATAATAAGAATAATAATAATAAGCTGAACATAAAAAAAAAAGAAAAAAGTCATTTATTGTGCTTATTCTTCTTCATTTTTTCTATTTCCCTCCTGTTTGCATGCTTCCAGCCGGCATAACTCCCATTTATTAAAGGCATTTTAGTAGTATGCCTATATATCTTGGACAGTGCATGCATGACGTGGGTGGACAAGTGTCAGTAACTGTATATTATTATCTTTATGTACACGGTAGAATATAAAAAAGAAAAAAAAAAAAAAAAAAAAAAGCAGCATTGGCGGTGAATGAATAAAAGATAATTTTAATAATAATGATTTCTCTTTGTAAATGGTCCATAGTTATAAATCAGATGTTGACTCTGGCTTGAGTTGTTGGTGGGCTGTGCTGCCTTTACATATTTGTTGACAAGCAGGATTAAGGAGCCCTGAAAACAAAACTAAAAAAAAAAATTAAAATTTTACTATAAAATGAGCTTACTTGCTTGAGTCAACATTTACTTAAATATATAAGTCAAAGGGCTCGTGTTTTCAGGTTTAGTACTTTTAATGTCCACCCACTTTTAAAAATAGTTGCACTGTAGCCTTCATAATATTAATTCATTTAATTTTTAACATAATTGTCCCCATTTTTTGATTAATAATAATAATAATTTTACTGGCTGGATCTAATATTAAGTAAATTGTAAGCAAGTTAATATAGATGAGGTTCTGGCCTCACCAAAGACTTTTTTAAAGTAAGGAAATGATTACAAATTAACATTTAAGGTAAAAATTAAGACTTGCATTAGTTGTCTTGCAGTATATTAATTAATAATAGAGAGAGGAGCAATTTTTTCTTTGCTCAACTAAAATTTATAGTACATTGTTGACATTATTTTTATGCACTTTTCATTCTCATGAGAGGCTGCTAGATTGTAATCAGTGTTTTTGTTATAACAATAGCAGCCAGGGATCATAATTATATAATACGGTTTTATTTTTTAACAATTGTCATCTTAACATTGCTGAATTTATGGCTATATGGATGTTTGCAGTCAAATGAACACAATTTTATGTCAATTAGTATTTTTATTTTTTGGGAAAACACATGGGTATATATATTTAGTTCCTGTATTTAATTTAGTTTTTTTTTTCTGCTCACTTGAGCAAGTTAAAAAGATGCAGAGAAAAAAAAAAGTTTAGGAGTTTTAAAAAGTAAATGTGGCAAAGTACAGCAGCTGAAATAATACTGCCATAATTTAGAAAAAAAAAAAAAAAGTTTGTGCAGGGCTCTCTTAACTTCTGCTGTTAAAATATCTCTGTTGGAGCTAACTTCTAGTATGTAGCTCATCTTTGTTTAACATTTTAAATGAGCTTTTTATTTAGCTTTTCAATTAGTCAAATGGAACTGAGAGATTCAGAGAAACTTTGTTACAGCATGGTTTTTATCTCATAATTTGTAGGGTTATGATTTTAAGTTGATATATTAATAATAAAATGCTTGGGCTGCTTAGAAGGGGATATAAGTTACAATTTTTCTGCTGCGGTTACGATTCATTATATTTTCTTGGAAGAAAAATTTATTTTATTTCCCCCCCTGCAAACCAAGCATGAAATTTATCTCGAGTCTTTTTCTTGTTTTTATTAATATCATAATAAATAATCTTGAAGTACTGACCATAGTTTTGTTGGAGCACAGCATAAATATAATTTAAAATTGCTTGCAACCATGGAGGAATTATTTATCCATGCTTGCAACGATGAAAATGTGAGCTTTGATCAATTGCTGCGCTCTGAAATATTTAGTTTTTAAATTGGCCAATGGCTGTCTTTGTTAGGAAAAGGGGTGTAACCCGGTAAATAATAAAAAAAAAAGCCAAATTTAAGGGTAAGGTAACGCCACCAATGTTAAAAAAAATCCCTCTCACAAAAATTCTGAAAAAAATTTAAAATGTTCTCCTCTACACCCCCTATCAGTAGCTAAAATATCAGGTATACAAATACGATCTAGTTTTTGAGTTATGAATTTTTAAAGTTGACCAATTTAACATGGGAGTTTCATTTCTCCATGTTAAAGTAGTCAACTTTAAAATTTTATAACTCAAAAACTAGATCGTATTTGTATACCTGATATTTTAGGTACTGATAGGGGGTATAGAGGAGAACATTTTAAATTTTTTTCAGAATTTTTGTGAGAGGGATTTTTTTTAACATTGGTGGCGTTACCTTACCCTTAAGAGCAGTAATAGAAAGAGTAAGAGTGGTGCAGTTTTTAAGTTTTGCCCTCTATATAGGAAAATTTAATATCATTGGCAGGGGGGGGGGGGATTAATTGCAGCAAGACTCACAAGGAGATGGGAATCAAATTCATTTAAAGCATTTTTGTAATCTTTGGTTATTTAAGTATCTTGATATTTGAAATGTTATCAGAAAGTAGCTAATCTTTCAGAGCAAGAGTTTACGTCTGGCTGCAAGGTGTATTCGCTTCTATCCTTTCAATGTAGTCTGATGTTCAACCACCAGAAACTTGTATAATCTTCTGCAAATTCTGTGACTGCTTACATTCTAGTTATCACACATCATTTCTTTTTCGGTAACTGTATATTTCCAGATATGAACTCTTGCTTGAAAGACTATAGGCTATATAAAAACAGACCCAGTCTGAAGGGGTGGAATGAGAGATTGGTATTGATCTTCTACTCTTTTAGACTAGGTCCAAAGAGCTTCAAGTCAAAGATCAGATGAGTTAATTAATTGCTGAATAATAGCAGACTTTCTCTGAATCTGTATCAAATATTATAGTGAAGGTAAACAATTCTAGCCTCATAAAATTTCTCCCCTAAATAAGGGGTGCATATTTCTCTTTTCTTCTATTTTTTCCATTTTTTTTTTTTTTTATATGTTATTCAAAATGCCACTAGATAACTGCTATTATTACATAGCTGGGAAAGGTGTTCTATTGATATCTCTGTTGCAAAAATGCAAAAATTTTGAATTTGGCAGCATAATATAAATTTGTAGTTAAATTTGGACAGCTGCTTTTGAATATTATCATGGGGGTTTATATTAAAATAGAATTATGCTCAAAAATAAGAATGGACAACCTGCATGATAAAAAATCACTGCAGTAATGAATAGAGGATACCAAATTATGCTACTCAGATTTTTTTGAATCTCAGAAGTATTTTTAAATAATTACTGAAAGTGCGGCCACACCCCCTGGAGGCGTCCAGGCCGTATTCTTTTTATTAAGGATTCAGGGGTGCCAACTTACAGAACTTTCAATAATTATTTAAAAATAGTCTAGGATCTCAAAAAAAAATCAGAGTTGCATAATTAATTTCTGCAATAAAAAAAAAAATCATGCAGGTTGTCCATTAAGGGTAAGATAACGCCACCAATGCTAAAAAAAATCCCTCACACAAAAATTCTGAAAAAAATTAAAAATGTTCTCCTCTACACCCCCTATCAGTAGCTAAAATATCAGGTTTACAAATACGATCTAGTTTTTGAGTTATGAATTTTTAAAGTTGACTAATTTAACATGGGATTTCCTTTTCTCCATGTTAAAATAGTCAACTTTAAAAATTCATGACTAAAAAACTAGATCGTATTTGTATACCTGATATTTTAGCTACTGATAAGGGGGTGTATATATTATAGAGGAGAACATTTTAATTTTTTTTCAGAATTTTTGTGTGAGGGATTTTTTTTAACATTGGTGGCGTTATCTTACCTTAATTTGCACCTTACATTAAAATTAATGCAGTGTCTGCTGTTAAGTGTTAAAATATTGCTGAAATATTATTATTTATTAGAATGTTCCAAGTATTAAACACTGTGGAAATCAAATCTATATTTTTTAATTGATATAGGTAATATTCTTAATTTGCCCCAAAATTTTTCATCAGAGATGTTACTTGAAAAGCTTTCATACATTATGCAAATTAGCTGGCATTAAGTATTCATATATACTAAATTGATGGCAAAGTTGAGATAGGCAAAGAAATGACATGGTTTCTTTGTTTTGAAATTCTTGATTCAATAAAATTATCATTGGAAGTACAATAAAAACCGTTGCCATTTTCATGAAAGTTATAGTCGTGCAATATCGGTAGTCATCTGGCAAGAGCAGTTATCTGGCTTTATCACTCGCCTGGAATATATAATATACCTTATCAATAATATATGCTATGTATGTAAGGTAAGTTCTCCAGGTAGCTGGTAGATAGAGCCAGACATCAGTCTTTGTCAGAAGACTAAAACTGCAGATATTATCTATGTAATATTAATTCTAGTTTTGGGAGTTCAGACTTCACAAAAGAAAGTTTCAATTTGGTATTCCCATAAACGTAAGAATATTTTCACCATCATTCACTTAGTTGATAAGGATCACAGGCAGATTGCTGCAGTTGGCCGAGGGAAGGTAACTGTGTGTGTTGATCCAGGCATAGGCGACATGGCTGGTGGTAGCAGTCCATACACCGCCGCGGCCCAGCGCAACTCTGGAGGTGCGGCATCAGTGACGACAGCCTACGTCCAGCCCATGCAGGCGCAGAGTTTCCATCCATACCGGAGAATGTGAGCTGCAAAACCTGCCGCGCGTCACCAAATAAAAAAAAAAAAAACTTCGAGCTAACCAAATTATGTGCCCTCCAATGCTAATGCTCGCCACAAAATAGAGTATAATATTTTTTTGTGTTTATATATCCATACATTATTCAATCTAAAAAGGGAAAGAAAGAGGAATTTTTCAGTTTTTTTTTTTTTACAGACTTTGATATTTTTACTAAATGTTTTATTTAAAAAATAATGTGTATATATTTTTCTTGTAATTAAGAGAGAAATGTATAATTCTTAATTAAGAAGATATATAAATGATACTCAGTCCAAATTAATTTGGAGAAGAATCAAAAAATTTTGGGGGGACAAAAAATATATATACATATATTATATATTCCTTCCTTAAAAAATTAATGTCATTATAAGTAGGGTAAAAAATATAATCTCTTAGATATCTTGTTCCTCTCTACTTAAAAGAAATAATTATATTAATCATGATGTGGTTCAAATATTAATTATAATATACAAAAATAATATATATTATGATATATCCCTGTTATTCAATGTTAAGGATTATCACGGCTTACTAAATTTTGTGCTTTTTGTGTGCTACAAGTACACTGAAAAGACTTATTTTGTAATCCTTGAACTTTCTCTTTTCAGCGTGACTGGGAATGATAAAAAAATAGTGCCCAAGACGTAGCCCAATTGTACGTCATCTTAAAATTTATTGTTTGCAAGAACAACAACTTTTTGTCCATTAATTGACGAATTAAACCTTACATGATCATGCACATTTTAAAAAATAATAATAAAAATCAGGTTCATTAATTGATATAAGAAACATAAACACAGGTGCAAACGTGGGGAACAAATAATGCCTTCTTAATTTTAAATATGTTGTTTTAATATAAATATCTGTCCGTACGTCTCTGATAGTTTCGTAAATTTATGAAGCATTAATTTCCATGGTCTGTAAAAGAGTATATTGCATTTTTATATGTCGCTTGATAGATGTTGTTTTTACTGATGGTGCTATATAAGACACTGACCCACAATTTATTCAGGTGTTTTGAAAATAGTCGACCCTTTTGTATATACCAGGCGCAGAATGATCTTTTTTTTTTGTCCCCATCTAGTCTCGGCTGAAATGTGTTATAGAGAGTGAGCACATCAGTACATTCCAGTTAATCTGACAAACTTGGTACTTTAAATATGTCCACTTAAAATTTTCGTGTAACTATATAAAGCTGTGCCATTTATCATCTTGCTGTAATTTTAGTTAGAGACTTTAAATTAAATGACTGATGCTATAAAATGGGGTAACCATTAAATTGGAAACTGCATTTTTATATACATTTTCTTGCGCCAGTATTTAATTTAGGATTTTATGTACAGAATTAATCACAAAGAGTGGAGATTAAGTGTATGCTGTGCACAGTAGCATGCAGTGACTTCTAAGGCAACCTCTGTAATATTCCCCTTTAACGCGCAGGTAAATACAGAAGTAATTGAACGAATTTCTTATTATTTACCTGGGCAATAAAGACAAACACATTACAAATTGCCTACTTCACTGAACACTATATATAACTTTATATACTTATGTCCAGTAATTTGATCCCCTGTAAAAGTATAAAGAGGTATAACTTACTTAGACTTTCACTGTAAACAATTAACTGGGTCTTTTCAATAACTCCTATCTTTTTTTCTTTCCCCCCCCCCCCCCTAACTGTTTGTATTCAATTGGAGATAATTATATTGTCTTGCTCACGTATTACATAGGAGAGAGTATAAAACATTCCAGAATTGTAAGAATGCACAGCAAACTCCTGTGTCTTTTAAAACACACAAGACAACAGGACAAACAAATAAGAAAAGAAAAAAAAAAAACATTTTCTATAATGCAAGAGTTGGCAATGACAGCTTTATTTGTGTTATCACAATATAATGGGGTACTGACCGGTATTTGAGTTAGCAATACTAGTAAAAAATGCTTTGAATTCTATGAAGAACGAGCCCTATTAGAGCACTCTACGACAATTTGCTGATTTTATATGAATTTTTAAAACTTTTTGATGACGTCATAGCATTGAATCTTAAGGGTAAGGTAACGCCACCAATGTTAAAAAAAGTTCCTCACACAAAAATTCTGAAAAAAAAATAAAATGTTCTCCTCTACACCCCCTATCAGTAGCTAAAATATCAGGTATACAAATTCGATCTAGTTTTTGAGTTATGAATTTTTAAAGTTGACTAATTTAACATGGGAGTTCCATTTCTCCATGTTAAAGTAGTCAACTTTAAAAATTCATAACTCAAAAACTAGATCGAATTTGTATACCTGATATTTTAGCTACTGATAGGGGGTGTAGAGGAGAACATTTTAATTTTTTTTCAGAATTTTTGTGAGGGACTTTTTTTAACATTGGTGGCGTTACCTTACCCTTAAATGGGAAAATGCATCAGTTAAGGGCATTGGGTGTAGCACCGGTAGTTGGCAACACTGACGTATCTTCACCATGTTAATTTTTGATCCTTGCTCCTCGGAGTAATTTTTATGCTAGAGCTAAGCTGATTGCTATATATAGTATCAAGATAATTAGTAGCCCCGAGTGCACAATTTGGCTAAATAAAGCCTGATTTAAAGAAAAGTATTTTTTAGTAATTTTTTAATATTAAATTTACATGCATTTTTCTAAAATATAAAAAAATACTTTTCTTTAAATCAGGCTTTATTTAGCCAAATTGTGCACTTGGGCTACTAATTTTCTTGATACTACAGCAATCAGCTTAGCTCTAGCATAAAAATTACTCCGAGGAGCAAGGATCAAAAATTAACATGGTGAAGATACGTCAGTGTTGCCAACTACCAGTGCTACACCCAATGCCCTTAACATTGCTAAAATGAAAAGTTATTGAGGTAGGAATTTGAAACCTTCGTTATCGTGATTCTAGCACCTAAAAACCTTGCAAATGAAGTTTTGGTTACATTTCAACGTTAAGTATGGGATTTGGCAATGTTAACTGATCTATTTTCCCATTTAAGATTCAATGCTATGATGTCATTTTTTAGAGGTTTCAAAAATTCATATAAAATCAGGAAATTGTCGTAGAATGCTGTAATATAGGGCTTAATTGTTCTTCATGAAATTCTCGTGCCTTTTGAAAGATTGACTAAAACTTAAAACTTTTTTTTTGGCCAGTACCCCATTATTATTTTTTTAATTTTTAGACAAAAGCAAGGCCTTTCATCATATATTTGAGTATGCACATCCATAAAAATTTAATATATGATCGTGCAGCCCTGTATGATTTAATTGCTATGCTGCTGCGTGAGCAGCTCAAAGAAGCTAGTTTGCAATTTTATCAAAGGGCTTTCAAAATTTCTCAATATATATCTAGCCATCCAAATAATATTGAAATGGATATTACCCTAAAAACAATTAAGTATTTTTTAATTTATTTTTTAATAAAGTAATTACTGTAACAGATGAGTAAAAATGCAATGCTGCATGATGTACGGTCCCAAAAGCTAGTGCACCAATGTAAAAGTCGAGCACCATAATTAAAGGGGTACCAAAGTGAATACTTTTTTTACATATTCGGGCAGCTAAGAATTATTCTAACATCCCTGTGGCTCAATATTTTCGTACAATGCCTAGTTATTTTACAATTAATTATTTAGTTTGAAAAGTGAGTTCTATGGCCGTTGATTGATTCAAGCCCGCAGCGGCCGGTGATACGACAAGAAAGGGGTGGGAGGAGGTTCCCATGATTCGCGGGAAATTCTCGTCGTATCAGCGACCGCTGCGGGAGCGCATCGGCTTGAATCAATCAACGGCCATAGAACTCACTTTTCAAACTAAATAATTAATTTTAAAATAACTAGGCATCGTACGAAAATATTGAGCCACAGGGATATCAGAATAATTCTTAACTGCCCGAATCTGTAAAAAAAGTATTCACTTTGGTACCCCTTTAAGGGTATGGTAACGCACCCAATGTTAAAAAAAAAAAAAAAAATCCCACACATGAAAATTATGAAAAAACTTTATAATGTTCTCTGCATCCCCTATCAGTGGATAAAATATATATATATATCAGGTGTACAAATTCAAGCTAGTTTTGGATTTTTGTGTACCTGATATTTTAGTTACTTAGACTAATAGAGGATGTAGAGGAGAACATTTTAAAATTTTTTCATGTGTGGGATTATTTTTAACATAGCCCCTGTTACCTTCCCCTTAATACAAGTGAGCGAGGGATTGTGTATCTTAACACCAACACCATGCAGAGACACACAATTCTTCGCTCACATTAATTTACATGAATTGTTAATTGAAGTGCGATTATGCTGATGTACTTAATTAGAAATATATATGAGACTCTCATCTTCAAAACTGACTCTTTGTACTTCTTGATAAGAAATATAATATATAATTATATTATATTGCATATCACAACAAGTGAAATCAGAAAGTGCAAAGAGACCGTTTTGAAGCTGAGTTTCATATTATATTTATATATAATTATATTATTATATAGTCTTTTATTAAACACAAAAAGTAATTATATTATACACTTTTTTAAAAGTGACTTATTAATTAAAAACTAATTGCTTTTAGGGTTCTGTCCCTTTATAAAGTCTTCTCACCTCTGATAATGAGAAAACAATTAAGATTATAGTAAAAAAAAAAAAAAAAATACAGTAATTATGTAGTTATTTAACATGTATGTTAACTGTAAATTCTGATCGAGGGGTGCATACATATACTTTTTTGTGTGACCAAAATGAAAGATTATCTTACTCTTGATTTTTCACATTAATTAATAGACAAACACCAAAATAAAAATAAGGTAAATAGATATAGTAAGATAAAGTTATATAAATATTATAATAGAATATATATGCTTCTAATATTGTATAATATATAATTTTGCTGATGTTATATAAAATTTGTAAATGGACAGAAGCAAAATGTTTGTCAGCCAGGTTGAAATATTGGTTATTTGTTAAAAAATGTTAAAAAAGGCATTAAATTCAATTTTTGGTCTCGTTTATTTAGATTTACTAAAAAAAAAAGTTCAATAATTCCTTCCAATAATATTTTGTTTTTATTATTATTTAGGAGTACAGCATAATTATATACTGATGTACAAAGGGATGCTCCCTATAATTAATAAGGAAAAAATAATAATAATAATAAGATTGTGCATTTTGGTTGCACATAATTATATGTTTAATTATAATGATGCATATTATAGAAATTTTAGCCAGAAATATTCCATTATATAATAACCTTCGACATGATTCTGTCCATATTGAGAGTTCTGTACATTTTGTATTGGTCGTATATGTTCCATCCATTCAGCGCTGCTGCTGCCGTCATTGATAATAAATATTAAAATTATTTCCTGCTACAGATATGGATAAAAAGGCAAATTATTTTTTCTGACACGTGATATATATTTCGTGCCTAGCTGTTGTTACATCATCATGTCAAAGACTCAAAGACTGCATATACCACTCTTTGATATCATGTGTGCCAGGAAGCTCCAAAATTATGTTAACACTGTCCATGCCATGAAATTACCGCACGTACCTTCATTTTTCAGATCGGAGGAACCTGCTCCTGTGCAGCATTTGTGTGTATCGGACTAATTGATTTTGGGATATTGTCTTACAATTTTTGTAGATCAAATAATGTAGATTATATTTTTGTAGCATATTTATTAAATAATTTGTATGATTTTTGGTCACATACTCTAATGAAAATCAATTTTGGGAACTCACTGTCAGAGTGAATTGATTTTGGAAATTATGCTGTGTTTTTGACAGCTCGTATGTAATACAGTATATTGGAAGAATATTAATTGGCAATAGGCTTTTGCAATGTATATAATGCAAGTTGAAAACATTTTTTTTTTTTAACATTCAAAATATAACATGACAAATCTTCCATAATATATGCAGTTGACTTATAATCATAATAATCTACTCATAATCTAAAACCCTGATGTAAACAAACTTAAGGGTAAGGTAACGCCACCAATGTTAAAAAAAATCCCTCACACAAAAATTCTGAAAAAAATTTAAAATGTTCTCCTCTACACCCCCTATCAGTAGCTAAAATATCAGGTACACAAATACGATCTAATTTTTGAGTTATGAATTTTTAAAGTTGACTAATTTAACATGGAAGTTTCATTTCTCCATGTTAAAGTAGTCAACTTTAAAAATTTATAACTCAAAAACTAGATCGTATTTGTATACCTGATATTTTAGCTACTGATAGGGGGTGTAGAGGAGAACATTTTAAATTTTTTTCAGAATTTTTGTGTGAGGGATTTTTTTTAACATTGGTGGCGTTACCTTACCCTTAAAAAAAAAATGTGGAAAATAGTAAAAAATAATTGACTGATAAAAAAATTGCCAATTTTGGAAGACATTATACCAATTAAAGAAGCTTCTGATCGATATACTGAAATGCTGTCAGGGAGGGGAGGTGCATTGCACGGCAGGATATTTTTAAAGTTGATAATTTGGTCTTCAAATTATCTGGTAAAATAAAGGCTACACAAATCTCATCATGGTCTTATATATCCATATCTGAAATTGGAAAAAGTTTTGTCCATCATAGTATGAAAAATATGTGCGTAAAATTATAAAATATTATAGGAAGACTGTCCCCATCATGATGATTTCCCTATAACAACCCACTTTTTTTTTCTTTAAAAAATTGCAGCCCTATAGACCCCCTTTTTTTATCTCCTTTTTTCATTATTAAGAGAATTAAGATTTTATTTTTATGGCATTTACAATTTAAAAATGCCAGAGAGTTCTACAAGAATATAGTTCATAAATTTTAGTTTTTTATACATATTCTGTATTTGACATTCCAAAGAACTGGAGCAACAATTCTTATTTAAACAAATTGTAAGTTGCTTATGAAGTTGAAGAAATTTCTTTTTCTATTGTTTATTTCTTTTTATAATATTGTTTTACTTGCAAATATAATTCACACGTTTTAATTTTTATTTTAGTATTACATTTCTAAGAAAATGGACATGCAGCTTGAAAAGTATTTAAAATTATGTATCAGATTCTGCATAATAATCTTGCCAAGAGCCTTTTTTAACTCCTTGTATTCTCACTGCAAAATCTGATTAATTTTTTTTTTTTTTGTTTTTTCATTAATTAAATTTGGTCTTTTGAAATTTGTTTACCTTTTTTTTTTACCATATCTAGCTGCTATTGGAGTTAATATATTCTACTCTGCAATACATTTTCTAGTATGCTGTCCATTATTTATGTATCATAATCATTTATTTCACATTTTACTACACGAGTGCCACCAACACATGTTGACGTATTGTTATGTATAATTATCAATGTAAAATGTTTACGTTGATATGGGTTTCAATAAATGTTTGTTTTTTAACTTTTTTTTTTGTAATATTGGTTCATAAATGTGGAGAAGATAAAAAATACAATTCTTAATAATAATGTTTCATTATATTTTTATACATACATAATATATTATTCAGTTACATTTGTTACATACAATATTAAGAACATTAATATTTAGCACAGGTAACATTAATTTCATTTTAAATTTAGATTACTTTTAATTTTTTTATTCAGGTTTTGGTTTAAAAATTGTTTATTATTTTACTAAATAATTTTTAAAATAAAGTTACAAATATGTATTTTGTATATCAGTTGGCAAAAAGCATTTGAATTGTTCCGTTATTTTAACGGAACTACATACACTGCATGTTAAGGTAGAGATAACGCCGGTCAGCTGTTCGGCGTAGGCCCCTTTGATTAACATGTAAACCTTAGCAAATTCACAAAAATTCTGACATTTTTTTGAGGGGCAGATATTAGTATTTAAAAATCATAGAAAAAGTTTCAAAACAATTTAATAAGCCGATTCTTTTTAATTAAGTTTTTAGTATGTCTCTCATTGCGAAAAGCCCTATGCTGAAAATTAAAAAAAAAAAAACAATTAAAATAAATCAGCCAAAAAAAAAACAAACAAAAAAACAACAACAACAGCTGACCGCGGCGTTATCTCTATCGCTTAACAGAAATATATATGCCATGAAATCTATCAATATTAATATTTTTACACTAAACAAAAAAATTGTTTTACAGATAACAACATTATTATATTTAATTAATTCTAAACACATATTTATTATAATATGTATCTGTGTTGTTATATATATTATGTTTGAATCATTTTTTTTTTTTTTTTTTCTTTACAGGTCTAATAATTAATTTTATTCTATATTATAGTTTCAGTATAATCTTAAGTATAATAGATATTTATCTTGTATTTTAGCTTATAATTAAGCTGTTTTGACAGTTTGAAAGACTTGCTGAGATGTATAGATTGGACAAAAAGCTAATCCGTTCCATTTGATTTTACTCTATATAATAGTTTTAATTTAGCAACTGATTTAATTAATATTTCTATACAAATATAGTGGACATTACATTACAAGATATAGGATCGAAAGAGTTCGATTTTATTATTATTATTATTTTTTTGAGTAAAATTTACTTCTACATTTGTTACTTCTAAGTTTCGAAGGATAACTAAGACAATGAAGACGCAAAGAGCAGAAATAAATTTAAGTAAATGAACAATGTTAGAATGTTGTCAATATTTGAATGTTACATTCATTATTATATTTATTTATGCTCTTTAAAATTCCAATGTCTTTTAGCTCCTTGCCTCTAGAGTTATAAATTGAACTCTTGTAGGTAATTAAATGTTTGATTAAAAAAAAGTTATGCTCTTTGCATTAAATATTATTTTTTACAATAATTGTTTCCAAATTTACCAACTGCATATCTTACACATGCAGGCATATTATAATTATATTAAGCACTTTTAAAATATTTTTCATTTTTTTTTTTAAATATTTACATTTATAGCCCTATATCATACCAATGCATGATATTTACTTGAACAAAATCTAATCTATTTACATAATATGGCCATCATCAATTTTATTTTCATTGTAATTCTTCTTGATTATTTTTATTTTTTTACATAATTATGATGAGCAAATTTTTATCATTTTTGGCTAATTAGGATTTAAGGCACAGTTTACAAAACTAAAACTATATATTTTTTTTAATTTATAGTATGAATGCATCTTTGCTAATAATGTATTTATATTAAAAAAAAAAAAGTGATTGATGGGGTTGATTGCTCTGTCTGATGTTATTTTTGGTATCTAGGGTGGCTAGAACGAATTAACTGCATAAAAAAAAAGTTATTTTGTTTTCATTTGATCCAATCTCTGCATTGCAGTTACATTATTTTTTTAATGTTGGTGCCATCATGTATTAAATTATAGCTATTTTTATTTTACTTCCTAGCCTACCCTAGCTGCAATCAAGTTCCATCCCTATGAAATCATTTCTAAATATAAGCAGTAATTAAATAAACCAAAAATATAGTTTTTAAAAATTGCGAATATTTTTATATTATATTTTTTTACTTAAAATGTAATTCTATTTTATATATAATATTTCGGTGCACTGTGCCTGTGGCCTAATTGACTTTTGGCTCAGTCCCTTTATATATGTAAGAAACGGGGACCATACTTTTGACTTTTCAAGGGCAATATAAAATGAAGTTTTGATTTCATTATGGAAGTTCAAGCAATAAACAAGCTGTCAGTTTAGACTGTTTAGAGGAAAATCACATAGGATCAAAATCCCAACATTAGTGTAATGACAGTGATGTAAATTAAGGTGTATATACCAAATTATTATTTCATGTGATTTGTGGGGATCCAAAATAAAACTTCTGCAACTGCATGCTTTTAGTATATAATTATATATTTAAGTGACCTTCTTCAACGCTCGTCATTTCCTTTGTGAAAGTTGATTTAACGTTCGCGGGACTCGTCTCTATTTTGACAGTGAACAAGTGGGGAATGTCAAGCCTTTATAATTATGGTATCCTTCATTTTATTTTATAATACATTATAGATCTGCAGCAAATCAATAAATTTAAAATATATTTTCTTTTTTTTTTCTTTTTTTTTTTTCTCTTTAATTTTTACCAGCGTAAAAGATTGATTGATAGCTACCATGGCATGCATTCAATCAATAAATTAAAAAATGCAGGTATATAATCACACTGTCATTATTTTAACTTGGGAGAACTCTTGTTTCTTGATTATCAACTTATTATTTAAGCGGTTTATAGGTTGATCATTTGGGTGATTACTGATCGTTTAATTAATGCACTGGACCAGGTCCTAGAGAACTAAAACGGTATTTCATCTTTTACTATATGATCACACTTAACAGTGATTTTTTTTTCAATGAGTCGTTTAAAAAAAACAAATAATTTATTATATTTTTTTTCTGTATTTTAAGTTCCAAACAGTCCATTACAAGTAAGTTACAATAAATTAATATCGTCTTGAATATTAAAAAATCTATTCATTGCATCTAATTGGAATTAATTAAAAGGTTTTCATTGTATATAAAATAATTACAGTACATTATTCATTATTATAATTATTTTTATGTGGTTATAAAATGAACTTTGGCTAGCTATGTTTGGCGGGAACTGATATTTATTGATCAAATTCTTTTAATTTGCAACAGTTTCTCCGAATTTTATGAATATGCATTTTTTTTAGCTGTACGTGGCACATAATTAGTCAATTCATCGCTGTTCCGAAGGACAATATTTTTTTATGTATTAAATTATGAAAAAATGGCTTTACATATTTAATTTGTCAGCATTCTTTTTTCTTTAATTAAGTTTGTTCAACATTATATCTTTATTTTAATGGCGCGCGGAATCGCGTCACTGCAAACAGTCATAAACTTTTTGAATTTGCTTCTTAATTATAACCAATTTTATTTTGAAATCACTAACTAAAGTTTTTTTATATTCCATATACTCTTCATAGTAAAAGCATCATGATAACCAGTTCTGCCAAAACATTTCCTTTGAGGCATTACAACAACTAAATATCATTCTTTTGTGATTTTTTAACATTAAACAAGCTAGCTGCCTCCTATATTTATTTATAACCATCTAGATTATAATACATTTTATACGACATATAGAAAAGTAAAGAGTATTTTCTTTTTTATGACTGTTGAATATATTTTTTTACAAATATATAGAGCTGGAATGATAGTAATGAAAATCACATTTATAAGATTATTACAATTGTCGTGTATATAAGAGTTGCTTGAAGGACGAGAATGGCTGAAATTGTTGCGAGAATAAACGCTCTGCAGAGCTTGTCTAATGATGGTGGTGTTGCATGACGAGGTAGTCTCAGCAGTAGTAGTGGAGATTAAGTGATGCTGCAAGCTGAACATCTGTTTTTTCCGTTTTTACATCGTTCAGCATTTTCTTCATCTAATTTCTTTCTTAATGCATCTGTTTTGGGAGAAAAAAAAATTCTATTGATTATAATGAACTGTTTTGCAATGACAAAATATAGAATAAAAATGTGGTCTACTATATATAGTTATAGATTGTTAGAAATGGGGCCGGGTATTTCAAAAGCTTAACATACAAATTAAAACTATGGAGTACCGACCTCAATTTTTTTTATTGCAGAAATAAATAGAGGGTGCAAAGTTATGGTACTCTGATTTTTTTCAGATTTTTTAGAGCCCGGCAACTATTTTTAAAAAATTATTGAAAGTACAGAAAAAGTGCCGCCTCCTGCGCCGCCTCTCCTAATAAAAGATAGGACCCAAAAGGGACGTGGATTCGAACCCGACCTCGCCAAAACTTTTTAGCAATACTTCCCGGTCCCTAAAAAATCTGAAAAAAAAATCAGAGTACAATAACTTTTCATCCTCTATCCATTTCTGCTATAAAAATTTTTGAGGTCGATACTACATTCCCATTTACAAGTATGTCATACACGCGGAATGCATATAAAAAGTGATGATTTGTGTTATTTTGAGCTCGTGTAATAATTTATTTTCGGATCGGTAAAAAAAAAAATCAATCTAATTATTAATCAGGTTTATAAACTTTAAAAATTTACGTCCCTGGAAACAGTCTGAAAACAAATCAGGGACGTAAATTTTCAAGGTTTATAAACCTGCATGAGTAATTAATTAGATCGATTATATTACCGGTAATAAATTATTACACGAGTTCAAAATAACACAAATCATCACTTTTATATATATATATATATATATATATATATATATATATATATTTGACAGCCTCGCTTATTTGAAGTCAAAGAAAATTACGTGCATAAATATAAATAATATTTATCAAAACTAAACTTTCAATTATTTTTTTTACAGTTCTTCAACTCTAGAAAAAAAAAATAACGGTATATCATAAAATGTTATAAATTTTTATACTCCATTCAATTAAACGGTAATTTTCTATTCGATTGTCCAATTTGAATCTTACTTAATTTACCTGCGACTCCTTTCTTGTCTATTGCGGTGAGTGCCTCGTAGAGTTCCTTGACGGGGTTCACCTCTGGTCCCAGTCCGTGTGACCAGATGAGCATCATGCGGAAGCCGTGCTCCTTGTGGCTGGCTGGACCTGCTTCAACAGAGCCAGCGTGAGACGGCGTCACAGTCCACGCAGCCTCGATCCAAACACTAACCTGTGTATTGGTGCTCGATGGCCTTGATCTGCTCGTCAGTGAAGCTCCAGTGGTACGCCAGCCGCTTCCATTCGCCAGCCCCGAGGTGCTTGTACGAGACCTGTGGACCAAAGGGAGGCGGAGGGATCACTTAATATTTTCTATGACGATTAAGGGATATATTTTTTTAAGGTGATACCTTTAGTCTTTGGGGGTCGGACGACAAGATGGGGAGCGTATTCTGGTACCTTTCATCATATTTAAAGGTTAAGTACAGTTTCCTACAACTCACAAGTAATGCATACATGCATACATGTCATATAATATGCATGATGGTGAACTTTTTTTTACTTTTTAACAGTAATGTGTCCAACTCCTTATAGGAATTTTGAGTTGCCCATTAATTCATCTAAGTTTTCAAAAATTTGCTGTTACGTAAACGCGTGTTGATCTACCCAAAGATTCATAATAGATTTTATTTACAAAATTAAATTTGATCTCCTTTGGACTGGCAACCGCTTTACTCGGTTGGGTTTTTTTTTTTTTTTTTTTTTTTTTTTTTTTTTTTTTTTTTTTTGCAGGTAAATTATACTGGTAAGAATTAAGTTATGCAACAGCCAGACAAGTAGATTCAAACGCCTCTTAAAAAATTGCTTCTTAAATAAATTTCAATTTATTCACCATCCGCCGGCCATTTCGATCGCCTTGCGGTTAGTTAGGGAATTAACAACCAAATTTCACGAAAATCGCGCTATTGGTGATACCGGGCTGAAATTTTCAGTACTTGCTAATAACATCATTTGCATCAACTTTTTTGGCGGATCCCAAAAAAAAGTGTCATACCGTGACCTTGAGTGACCTTTGAACTTTGACCTCCGATTGATTTACGTTTGATTTTTTTACAAGGAATCTAAGGCAGATACGAAAAAAATTGTCATTAGCAAATATGTTTGTACTAACACGGAGAGTAATTAGCAATTTTTGGAAAAGACCTAAGTACATAAAAAACAAAATGGCGGCCGATGAAACTTTTATTGACCTCTTTTTTGGCAGCTTTCTTGCTTATTTTAACCAAACTAGCAAACTTTTTAGCTTAAAATAGCAACTATCAATTGTCTACTATCATTACAATTAAAAAAAATCAAAATGCTTGTTGATAAGAGAATAATAACTCGAGATATTGTAATTTCTACCGTAAAATGAGCACTAATTCCCTATGCTATTATAATACGTTTTTTTACTAAAATCCATACTTTTTGTGACAAAAGCATTAAACATACAGAAATGATTAATTGCATCATAAGAACCTTAAAAAATACTGTACCCTAAAATTTTGAACCACCCTTTGACCCCTGGTGACCTTTCAAAATGGCGGATGTGGAGAACAGGAAAGTATTATTTTCTGGCAAACCAAAGGTCGGGATAAAGATATATTCCGCAGAAAAGATGCTTATAGATGGTTGCAATTATTTAAAAAGGGTCCCTAATTATTTTCAAAGTGCAATGTTGCCAAATATAGCACCCCTAAAGACCTAAATTTTATTTGACTTTTTTTCAGTTAAAATCGTATAAAATCCATGCTTTCTGAAAGTGGAACTTCTAATTTTCAAGCATGATTAATTAATTGGGGTCACGAGAACCAAAAAAATAAGAACCCCCTCGCCCCCCCCCCCCAATTGAAACATTTCACGCCTCCTGCCCAGGGTTCTTTAGTCCATGATTGACTCGGAGAATTATATTATATTTTTTTAGGCCATATAGTCAGTGCATTGAAGTAATTGCAGTTAGTAACCATTTGTCTATATATAGTACGTATTTCTACTAAATAAAAATTAAAACCAAGAGTAATTTTAAGAAAGAGTTCCCTAATTAAAAAAAAAGATGGGTTTCCAAGTCTTCCTAAAATCTGAGTAATCTTTTTCTCGAGAAACAAGCAAATATGAATCACAACCCTCTTTACTCTTTAAGATACCAACATATAATTAAGCCTCCACCCCGCCCCCTCTCCCCTATGTACATCGCCCCCCTAAATTGACTTTACAGAACATGAAGCACCTCTGTCCTCTCCCATTATATTAAAAATCTCCGCTGGATCACCGTTCTTGCTTCATATGTTATCAATTAAAGGTAACACTGTATATATACATACGAATATATAATCAATGACAATAATAAAACTATATAAATCTTACTATCTTAGTCAAATTATAAAAGCATTACAATTAATTTTTATACTTAAATATATTGTAAATCTTTACTGGTACGGGGGGAAATACCTAGAGGGACATATCCCACTTATTGGGTTATTACCAACATGCAAGTTGTCTCATAATTAACTCCCGGCAAGGACAATATTGAAGGAACCAGCTCCAAAATGTAGTTCAATGTAGCTAAAAACCTAACATTTTGAAAATGAGTTTTGAAAAACCTTTCTTAATGAGTGAGGAACTGAAAAATGCAAATCAACATATTAGGGTCCCACTATCATCCGGAGTTAGGGATGAAAATCAAAATGTTTAAAATTATCATAACCGACAAAACGACACAAATGAAGCCCGGCAGTAAATTTTTAGTACTATTTTTTGACGCAGATTCAGCAAAAATTTAATTCTTTTAATTCACCTTCTCTTATTTTAGAATGGAAATTTGAAAAAAAAAAAAAAAAATACACACTTCTCTAAGCAGGTTTGAAAGTGAGTGCTGGAAATGTGGAAAATAATAAAATATAGTAATTGGGAAATCGTTTTTTTTTTTTTTTTTTTTTTTCTCCTCTTGTTGTTGTAGCTATCATATAAATACGCAGGACTAACTTTTGATGTTGGTACCTTCAATATTGCCCAGGCGCGGATCCAGGGAGGGAGGCCGGGGCTGATATGTTTTATTTAACAAGGGCAATGGCAATATAAGCATTTGCCACACTCCATTTTTTTCTTTTAACATTGGCCTTATGGAGGAAGCACGTCCCCCCCACCCCTCTACCCCCTCCGATTATTATTATTATTTTTTCTGGATTCACGGCTGATATTGTGATATTGCCCTTGCTGGGTTGATTTAAACGTGTATATAAAGGGGGTAATGTATGCCTCCGTTGCACCCCCCCGAAAGTCGCTCATATATTAACGTTGCAGATTTGGAGCATTGTGCGTATGCACGAACACGTACCTTTTCCATTTCAGAACCCCGCTGGATCTCCGATCGTACATACTTATTTTATACAAATTGTACATATTTATATATTGTACTGTGAACGAATGGTTAAAAGCATTATCATAAAATTAAGTGAGCATTATTTATATAAATACAGTATTTTTAGCATATATATTTCATAAAACATTTGTTATATTTGTTATATATTTATTATTTGTTTCTCGAGAAAAAGATTACTCAGATTTTAGGAAGACTTGGAAACCCATCTTTTTTTTTAATTAGGGAACTCTTTCTTAAAATTACTCTTAGTTTTAATTTTTATTTAGTAGAAATAAATACGTATACTATAGACAAATAATTACTAACTGCAATTACTTCAATGCACTGACTATATGGCCTAAAAAAATATAATATAATTCCCCGAGTCAATCATGGATTAAAGAACCCTGGGCAGGAGGCGTAAAATGTTTCAATTGGGGGGGGGGGGGGTGAGGCGAGGGGGTTCTTATTTTTTTGGTTCTCGTGACCCCAATTAATTAATCATGCTTGAAAATTAGAAGTTCCACTTTCAGAAAGCATGGATTTTATACGATTTTAACTGAAAAAAAGTCAAATAAAATTTAGGTCTTTAGGGGTGCTATATTTGGCAACATTGCACTTTGAAAATAATTAGGGACCCTTTTTAAATAATTGCAACCATCTAAGCATCTTTTCTGCGGAATATATCTTTATCCCGACCTTTAGTTTGCCAGAAAATAATACTTTCCTGTTCTCCACATCCGCCATTTTGAAAGGTCACCAGGGGTCAAAGGGTGGTTCAAAATTTTAGGGTACAGTATTTTTTAAGGTTCTTATGATGCAATTAATCATTTCTGTATGTTTAATGCTTTTGTCACAAAAAGTATGGATTTTAGTAAAAAAACGTATTATAATAGCATAGGGAATTAGTGCTCATTTTACGGTAGAAATTACAATATCTCGAGTTATTATTCTCTTATCAACAAGCATTTTGATTTTTTTTAATTGTAATGATAGTAGACAATTGATAGTTGCTATTTTAAGCTAAAAAGTTTGCTAGTTTGGTTAAAATAAGCAAGAAAGCTGCCAAAAAAGAGGTCAATAAAAGTTTCATCGGCCGCCATTTTGTTTTTTATGAACTTGGGTCCTTTCCAAAAATTGCCAATTACTCTCCGTGTTAATACAAACATATTTGCTAATGACAATTTTTTTCGTATCTGCCTTAGATTCCTTGTAAAAAAATCAAACGTAAATCAATCGGAGGTCAAAGTTCAAAGGTCACTCAAGGTCACGGTATGACACTTTTTTTTGGGATCCGCCAAAAAAGTTGATGCAAATGATGTTATTAGCAAGTACTGAAAATTTCAGCCCGGTATCACCAATAGCGCGATTTTTGCCATTAATTCCCTAACTAGGTTAGGCAATTTGTTCAGCACTAAATCAAAGCGGGTTACATATATAACAGGGGCAATCGTGAAAGTTGTCTCTAATCTCAGGGTAATATAGTTGGTTATATATTATATATAGAGGCAGTAAATTTATATCTCGGCTTAATTCGAGTTATAACTTTATTGTATGTGATCATTGTGATGTATTAATAAATTAAAACTTAAGAGTCTTTTACGCTAACTTGCTAATATCTGCATGCAGTTATCATAAAGTTTTTATTCCCTCCGGTTTTAATAATTAAACATTACATAAATAATTCGTGTACACTTCATTCGTTATACAGCTGCTTTATACTAATTAGAGTAATGGGGTACTGACCAAAAAAAAAGTTGCAAGTTTTTGTCAATATTTCAAAAGGCTCGAGAATTTCATGAAGAACAAGCCCTATTATAGCATTCTACGACAGTTTCCTGATTTTATATGAATTTTTAAAACCTCTCAAAAATGACGTCATAGCATTGAATCTTAAATGGGAAAATAGATCAGTTAACATTGCCAAATCCCATACTTAATGTTGAAATGTAACCAAAACTTCATTTGCAAGGTTTTCAGGTGCTAGAATCACGATAATGAAGGTTTGAAATTTATACTACAATAACTTTTCATTTTAGCAATGTTAACTGATGCATTTCCCCATTTAAGATTCAATGGTATGACGTCATCAAAAAAAGTTTTAAAAATTCACATAAAATCAGCAAATTGTCGTAGAATGCTCTAATAGGACTCGTTCTTCATAGAATTCACAGTACTTTTTATTAGTATTGCTAACTCAAATACCGGTCAGTACCCCATTAGGACGTCATTAGATATTTTTTCCAAATTAAATTCATCTTTATTCAATCGTTTTGTTTTTAAGGGTAAGGTAACGCCACCAATGTTAAATTTTCCACTCTCATTTGTTCCTCCGAAAATATTTTAAAATATTATCCTCTATGTCGTTCATTAGCTCTTAAAATATCGTCAAT
Organism: Siphlonurus alternatus; assembly: GCA_949825025.1. Lineage (NCBI taxonomy): Eukaryota > Metazoa > Arthropoda > Insecta > Ephemeroptera > Siphlonuridae > Siphlonurus > Siphlonurus alternatus. The sequence continues at coordinate 16,385,713 of OX463778.1, forward strand.
ACAAATACGATCTAGTTTCCGAGTTACGTGTATTGAAACTAAACCCATTTATTGAACAAGCATACGCTGCATTTCAGTGACATTAGAAAAATTCTATAATCCAATCGTCCGATTTTTAAAAAAAACTAGAAACAAACTTAATGCACTAGGACAAACCTTCACAGCAAAAAAAAAAGACAATTATGAGAGTGGGAGCGACGTAAATTGATAATAACTGCACGATTTTTGACACTCGCACGTCTCACACACCCCTTTTTGGTCGGCCATTATACAACTGGCGAATGAAACAGGCTGACTAATGAACCAAAACAACGCTTATAATCCACTCACCTAAAGTAAAAACTTTCCAAAAATGTTTTATAGTAATGAAAAAAAAAGTTTTATAAATAAAACAACCATAACAGTTATTATTTAACTCATTATTTATAAATAAATTGAATATAAAACTGCCGTGACTTGCGTGGTATCTTTAGAGTGGGACAATTTGAATATTGATATAGAGGCGCTGCGATCGCGGCGCAACTCTGGCGTTCCCTTTCCCTTAATTATAAAAGTAAACTTAGCCGGATCATACCAAAATTTACCAAAATTTACCAAAATATTATAAAAAACAAAAAACAAAATTAAATGTATGCAGATCGAGTTAAATATAGTTTGTTATCTTTCAAATTATAAGGAATTAATACATTTCTATTCTTAATTATGCTCAGGGTAAGAGCTGAAACGATCAGGCCATATAAAATTCCCGGCCTTTTTGCATCCCAGGCCAGCGTTATTTAAATTCACTATTACTGAGCTGTTTTTAAAGAGAGGAGATTTCAATTTTTTCCACTTGATTAGCAAAGTATTAAAACTGTCCACAACAATCAAAGTGACAATCAGCCTCTTACCTTCCAAAGCAGCTCGCGCAGTCGCTCGTTACTGCTGCGTCCCTCGTCCCTGCTAAGTCGCCATTTGCGCCTCGCGGCCGTGTTGAACGAGTTCAGCTCGTTCTCCGAAACGTTCGGCTGCTGTTCGTCTTTCTGTGAGAGGTAAACGTTACATACCCGTAATTAATATTAATACACGAGAAAACTTATTGTTATTCTGACATACTTTGCAAGTTAACACTTTGAGCGTTTAAAAAAGAAAAACTGTACTTTGATAAAATATTTCATTCTTTTAAATTCATTATAATATATTTTTCTCTGTATTAACTATTATGCTTACAAATTTAAGAGTGTTAATAATATATATAGCAGCTAGGAGTTACATATTGTCGTCATGATCCACTTTAGAGAGTAAAATTACTATTCATTGAAATAGAGGGTACCATTAATTATTATCATATGTTAAACAGCTATAAAGCATAAAATATGTTATATAAAAAAGGAATAAAAACAACAAGTAACACAGTTCAAAACCAATTAATACCCAAATTATATATAATGTAATATAAAGTTAGCAACGACACATATACAACACTGACAACACATAATCAAGACAAGTTTGAATATTTAAATTAGAAAATAAATACAAATTAACGTGTTAAATTATTTATGTAAAATGTATGTTTAAAATGAAATGCATTGATTTTTTGTGTGATTGTGGATATAAAAAATCGCTGCCCTGCATATAATATATTATATATAACATATACGTATTAATTATTTTCGAAACAGCACGAAATTTAACTCTGCTCATTGTGTGGAAATTATTTGTAACGTACATGTATAATATATAGTCAATATTATATAACTTATGAACTGGATAAATAACTTTTGGGGATGGTTTTATGAGATATGGTTTGTGAGACTTAATTATTACGAAGGTATATTGTTTTATCATCATTTTGTGAGTGCGTTCGGATAAAATTAATTGAAGCTTTTAAAAGTTTTAAATTATATTTGATTTTTGTTTATTGGATCCATAATATATTATATATTTAACTGTATCTTAATTTGAGTAAGTTGTCCCGATGCTTATGCTAGTTTTTTGGTAAAGAGAGGTACGTGTGTTTTATCTAAATAATTATATTAACTGATGTTATCTACTGGGTGCGATATAAAATATAAAATAAATTAAAATACACTTCAGCATTTTGTTTTTCTCAAAGATTTTGAAGTGCCATAAAAATATTTAATAAATATAAATAGTGCCTTTGGTGCTTTGTTGCTATAGATATATCCCCACCCAGTACGTGTTATTATATCTTGTATGTACTCTGTGTGGTGAAATATATAATAAATAAAAAATAAATTAAAAAAAAAAACAACCAAGCAAGTGACAGCACAACTATCAATTAAGCACCCAAGCATAGATCCAGTGACATTTTATAATAGATTGAAGCAGCTGCCGAATAGCTGAATTATTATATATTGTTTTAAATTATAGCTGTGAATACCAACATTTCTAGAGCCCAATGCATGATGCATGAACTTAATATTAATGTACAAATTGGATCTACACTATCATATCTATACTCTGGTGAAGCTAGAAAATCTTTAAATTCTCAGTAATTTTATTTTTTTTTTTTTTCCTCCACAAATTAGGACGAAATTTTTTAAATTTTTTGTTTGGTTATTCAAATAAAGCCACAGTAATATTTTAAAATAAATATCTTATAAGATGTTGTAGTCAATGGCACTTTTCCTGCAGCGTTCAGGTGAGAGTCCATGATCATTTTGGGGCTTGAATTGACCCATTAATTTATATAGCCGAACATCTTTGACACTCAAATAATTTTTTTTTAAAGATTTTCCCTCTTTTTTTTATAAACAAATATGTATCATGTGTTATATTTTGTTATCAAGAGATGGCGTAGCGTGTATAATTATTTATATGAGGGCGCGAGATACAAAAGTGTTTGTGATACTGACGTTGTTGGGTGCATCGTGTAGAGAAGAAGAAGAAGAAGAAATTGGTGGTGATGGTGCTAAGGGTTCAGAAAGGTTGTTGTGCAGGGTTGGTGATGGTTTTGGTGCTTCCTCGTCGTTGCAGACTACTGCTGCCATCTCGTTACATATAGTTGTTGTAGAACTACGTACTGTCGGGAAGTCAAGCCTGGAAGTCTTGATGATCATATCTACTATCGTTGTAAAGCTACCTCGCGCCGCGATATACAAAGGTGTCTTCCCTCCCTGAAAAATAACCGATATAGCGACATTGGCCGCTGGTTCTAAATTATATATATATAATATAAAAAGAAGCAAAAATTTAAATAATAAAAGACGCGAAAAAATATAATAAATTTTATATAAAGTGTAATATATATTTTTATTATTTTGTGTAAGTGTAATTAAGTGCGTGTGACTGACAGTTAACATATAATAATAATAAACATATAAACACAGGTAATTACATGTAATTCTTACCTGTTCTTTCTGTTCTATGTTAGCACCAGCGTTGAGAAGAAGTTTACAAAGATCAGTATACCCTTGCTCGGCCGCTATGTGGATGGCTGACTGTAATCTCTGTGAAGTAACAAGAAGAGAGCTGATTTAATGATGTCAACATAAAAATTTCATTATAATATGTTATTTATAGGTCACTATAATATAAGAAGGTTCTTCAAGTTTTTCAATATAACATTGAAATTGTTGACATTTGTACACAGGATTGGTTACATTATGTAATTTAATTTAATGCAATTATAAAAAAAAAAAAAATAAAATAAAATAAAAACATGGTTATAGTTTTTGTTTATACTTTGTATTATATATGACTGTTACATCCACAAATAAGTGAAATAAATAAATAATTAGAAGTAGTTACTTTATAAAATCAAAAATACCAAACTTGAAATTCATTTTCTATTTGTAATTATAATTACATGCAGGTAACTTTGATGTTACTTTTATAATTTTAATAGGTGCATGAATTATATAAGATGAAAGAAAGTTCCCAGGTTTTGGTTATAAAATAAATATATCATTTTATGAACTATACTATATACGATGTACATGAATGACTTTTTAAACACACATTTTATTTACCAAAAGAACATCGATCGACTAACACTGTTGATATGTTTATATACAGTATACTCTAAAAAAGTGTATATGCACGTACGGAAAAGTGCGCAGTGAATTTTTAGTAGTGACGTCATTACATTTTATCTAGAGGGGAAAAAAATCTATGACAATACAATCCTGAGGTGCGGAAGAAAAATAAATGTTTACTTTAAAAAAATACTTAAAAATTACATAAAATCAAATTGCTGTCATGCAGGTCCTTCTTTCAGTTAGTCAATAAAGGGACAATCTGGAAGTTCTAGCGTGAACTCTCACCACGTTCAGTGCGTTCACGTCGGCGCCCTTGCTGATGAGCAGCTCGGCAGTCTCCGCCTCGTTCGCCAGACACGCCACGTGCAACGCCGTGTTGCCGTTCTGTGGGCACCAGTGACGTCAGAGTTACTCAAGGGGCGTGTTCATGGAGCGAGAACGTGTTACATCAATTGATGCGTGAAATGCTGCGTGAACCACCTTTTTGAATAAATTCAACGGAGCTTTGATATTTATGAAAAGTCACGGGCAAAATATTAGACTTATAAGTCTAATATAAATATTGACTATATGGCGTTTTTACAACAAGGCAAGTCATTCCTCCTTAAAAATTGTACAGTAAATATAATATTATTGTTACTTTTTTAATAATTCTTTCCATTCATTGAGTAATGCTATATTTTGTATTTTATTTATACCTTATACCTGCAGTTACACATGTTATTAATGTAATAATATGTGAATTGGAAAACTAATTTTAATTTTATTAAAATTCATTGGTTTTTTTATTTGTTCTGAATTTAACCTTATCCCCTCTGAGCTGTCGACTGAAATTTCAGCCACCACTTCACACCAACAGAACAATTATACACTCGAGACTTACCTTGCTCTGCTTATCGAGCGCCGCTCCATGTTGCACCAGAGAGTCGATGATGCCGCGGCACCCCAGGCTGCTGGCCAGGTGCAGCGGCGTGTACCCTTTCTGTAGGAACACACAGATGGGGTCAATTCCTTTGTATATTATGATATATGCTTCCAATAATGTCAAAGCACTATACCGCAAATCGATGTTGTTTGAACCAAACTCAATTGTTGTAATATTGTTTTCATAATTATTATGACATAATAGATGTAATCGACTCAAGGAAATTATTCAAGTAAATGGTTAGGAAGAGAGAATAAGTTATGAGAGTATAATTAAAGTAATTTGTATAAAAGTTACTTCACTTATTAGCTCACTGCCGCGTGCAAAATAAGCTTTGTTAATTATAAGTTTCCATTTTTTTGTTGTTAGTTTAGGAATCTTAACTGCTGTGTATTTATGAACATCTTAACTACTTATTTCTGACTTAAATAAAGACAAATCTATAATATCTATTTTTACTTATGGAATAATGAATAGGATACTGGTTTCAGTAGTACAAAAAAGGTTTAAAAATATAACATGACAAACATGTTTTAAAAAATCAATACTCATCAATCAAGTATCAATAAAAAATTAATAAAAAAAAATGAGGTTGGTTGGCTAGGTGCCACGTACTTCATTATAAGCCTGGAAGTGATCACTTTGTGATTGAAAAATGAAATTGAAAAAGAAAATATATTGAATGTTGATTGATTTCATCTCCCTCCTCCTACACCTAGATCGTGTTGAACACTTTGTGTGTTGCTTCTCTAGAGTATTTAGTTGTTGCTTTTTATTTATCAAAATTACGTTTTTAATTTAATATCTTAATTTGAAACGAGTTAATTATTTAGAAAATTAAACCACCTGCATGATTTTAAATCCCAATTTCCAAATTTGTTTCCCTCCCCTCCCTTATTAATTCGCGAACTATATACTAATGATTACATGATTACAATGCAACTGAAAGTAAATGGGCACGATCCACACGATTTACAAAGAAAGTTATAAAGTTTTCTCAGCTATTTCTCACTAACCACAGTCTAACCCAACGCAGTTAGCAAGAAACTTGATAACTTCTTGGAAAAATTTTGTTGAGCGCAATTCAAGAATTAAGTATATAGGGTATCCAGGTTTCTCACTAACCACGTTTAGTGTTTTTGAATTAGCTAGGCTGACGGTTAATGAGAAACCTGAACAATTTTCTCTTTTGAGAATCCCCCCCCCTGGATAATATTCCTGCAAATCCTCACCGCGTTCTCCGAGTCCGGCGGACAGTTCGAGTCCAGCAGCAGCTGCACGGTGAGCGTCTGCTGGTTCTCCGCCGCGATGTGCAGCGGTGCGTTACCGTCCTCGTCGCGAGCCTCTCGATCCACCGTCTCTTGCCGTAGCAGCAGCTCCGCAACCTCCGCGTGTCCGCGCTCGCACGCCGCGTGCAGGGGAGTGCGGTTTTGCTGGAACATCATGAGAAGATCATTGGAGAGAATGTGAACGGTATTGAGGACAATTTAATAAGCCCTCGTCTTGAATAATGAGCTTTCTGCCTACCCCGATCTATCGTATGCAATAATGAGCTGACTGATGCTATATAAGATAAGTGCAATTATAAGCTTTTAATCGCTAATATACAGCAATTCACTCACCTGATATAGCAGACAGCTCATTATACACATGATCATGTTATATACTACAGGCAAATTAGATTACTCATTATTCCGGACGAGAGAGACGATTATCAGCAGTATGCCAGCATTTTAACTGATGATATATTGGAAGTTGATTATAAAAAAAATATTAATGAAAGCGATTCACGAAAGAACATGGCCAAGTTTCTCTCTGTAACCATGGTTAAACACTAGTGTAACTTAATGAAATTTAACGAGGATAATATATACTAAAAATCATGGTTATATTTCTGGAAAACTCCTTCGTGAATTGCGCCCTGCATGGTCAACGTACGTATTATCAGGCGCAATTTGGAGTGGAGGAAGTGCCTATATTGCTCATGTTAAATAAAAAAAATCAGGGTTTGGGGGGGGGGTCTGCAGCTCCCCTAGCCTCCCCCCCCCCGTCCCTCTGGATCCGCGCCTGCGTATATTATAGTGTTTAGTTAGTACCAAAATTAGAGCGTGGGGATTTTTATTATTAATAAATCGTATTTTGAGTCTTAATACTTGCTGGTTGTTAGGTGCGTATATAAGATAAGGTATATGAGTGAAGAAGGATTTTAATATAATAATAATAATAATATTTAACTCTTGATAAAATTCTCGTTACAAAATAATAAGAGCTTGACGTAGTTCTGATGATGTCTCAGATGTCTGTCTCTCTAATTCGATTTGTCAAGTCTGGAGGCGTCACCTTGGGAGATGAACTTACACACAAGGTGAACATCTCGGGAATCCACTCAGAGGGAAATGATCATGCCTCAAAACGTGCTCAAGTGCATGAGCTTACTTCAAATGGGTTATTCTAGCTTTATTCGCAATAAAAAAACTCTTGATAAAGTGACTAAAAGTGACAACATTTTGTTGAGAGAGAGAGAGAGAGAGAGAGAGAGAGAGAGAGAGAGAGAGAGAGAGAGAGAGAGAGAGAGAGAGAGAGAGAGAGAGAGAGAGAGAGAGAGAGAGAGAGAGAGAGAGAGAGAGAGAGAGAGAGAGAGAGAGAGATCGTAGCATCAAATAAATCCCTTTCATGAAATTAGTTGTCTATATATCGTCCCTCATCCAGAATAATGAGCTATATGTATCTACAATGATCGCGTGTAACAATGAGCTGTCTGCTATACATCAGGGAGTACAATTATGAGCTTTCTGCTGCATGTACTGATTGTTGCACACAATTATGGTGAATAGGCAGATAGCTCATTATTCCGGGTGATGGACTGTATTTATATATTGCATTCAGGAGTGATATTTTAAGGCACAATGCATATATAAATAGGTCTGCTTGCACTGCTTGCAGACTTTATACATAGTATATATATCATGTATATATACTTATATATATATAGACCTATATATAGTATATGCATATGTGCTAGCTTTTTCTGCGTTCGATTGTTTATTTACTAATGATGAGTATAATATCAAATGCAGTAAATCTGGGACTTTTAATCATATCTCAGTTTATCTAGGCTCGCGGCCCACCATGTTGCTTACCTTGTTCCTGATGTCCGCACGAGCTCCAGCCTCAATGAGCCGCTTTACCACGTTGTGGTGACCGCCGTGCGCCGCGTGGAAGAGCGCAGTCTGCTGCTCGGCGTCCTCTACATCTACCTGCAGGTCCTCGAGGGTCTCTAGCAGGAAGTTGACCACGTCCAGCCGGTTGTTGCGGGCCGCGCACATCAACAGCGTGTACTGCTTCTGTGGACCAGCAGCAGCCAGTTAGCAACAGGGACCCCATCTCATTTCATGTAGATCTTTAGGTTAAATTGGATTGTTATATCGCTCCTCGCCTGGAATAATGAACTAACTGGTTATCATGCATGATCGTGTGCAATAATGAGCTGGCTGCTTGGCTGATTTACAGCTCAAGATTACACTCACTTTTGATATTAACAGACAGCTCATTTTGTTGCACACGATTGTATTAGACAGATAGCTCAATACTCTGGACCAAAGATAAAATATATCGATGTCCAAGGTACACTCCTCGCCTCTGAAAAATTTCCTTCTGCAGCCATTTTGTTAATCACTATGTCGTCATCGTGTGTTATACTCGTACTTATATACGGAGCATGTTTATATTGGCGATTAATATTGAAAGCTGTATAGAAGGGAAATTTTCGAGTGTACGTTAGGAAAAAAAAATCGTAGCTATATATAAGCTTGTTGCGTGATGCAGGTGCCGCACATTGCACACTATACTGTACAAAGCCTTTTGATTTTTTTTAAATAAACTTCACAAATAATTCCCCTTTGTGATATTATACGTAAACCTAAGACGTCACGCGATTGTACACTTTTAGGAACATACATTTTATTTACAACAATAACAACAACAATAAAAAAACACTAACAATAAACAATAATAAGAATAAAAGGATTAAAAAAGTTTTATGTGATTTAATTCCACAGTTCATGTGCTTTCGAAGAAAATATGAGATATAACACGTGCTATATAGCTATTGATATACAATATATTTTTATTAGAAAGCTCAGGCAAAAGCCCCCTCCCCCTTAATCGGGCCCCTTTCCTCATAACAAAAACAATATTGTTCATCTGAATATCGATAAAAAAAAAATACCGCGGTCGTGTCGGCAGGAGAGTGTGGGGAAAACCGCAGCTCAGCCGCAAATATTTTGACCTTACGCCCTTTAATCAATAAACCAATGTAGATAAACATTATAAACTTGTTGAAAATATTAAATAAAAAATGAACATTGTAGCTGGTATATCTCGGAAGAAAATGAATTTGACTCCTTTCTGTAGTTTGCTGGAGCTATAAAATGGAGATTTACAATTTTTTAGATATATAAGAAGAGCACATGGTCTATATTATGAATCCACAAAAAATTTCAAAGTTCACTTCGTCTTCAGCATAGACTCCACAGACACACACAAAGCTGGGGTTACGTTTGTGGTGTCTCGAGATGTATAATTAGAATCAATAAATAATATAATGTTTTTAACTCTTTTTTGAAACAAAAAAAAAGATTATTATTATTATTATTATTATAATAATAATAATAATATTATTATTATTAGGATAATAATAATTATTATTATTATTAGGATTATTATTATTTTTTTCTTCAATGCTTCCACGTTTGCAATTGATGGCACTATCAGACGTTTCAGACGTTACTATTACGTTTCTGTAGACGCCTGTTGCCTGCCTTCACGAAGAAAAGATCAAACATAAGAGCCAGCAGGCAACCAAACATAAACTCGCCGTCACTGTTTTGGGTAGCAGCTCTGAGATCGATGTTACATGTAATATCTATATCAATTTTAACGTACCCAAGGTGTATTGTATACACGGTAAATAAGAGTCTACGGAATGACGTGATCTCCGATAATCAAAAATTGTGATCTGTTGTTGAGAAAAGAAAAGGAAGGACACACGAAGTTGATGAGAAATTGCAGACGTATACTTTTTTAAAAAGGGAGGGGAGGGAGAACCAGAAAAATTAAAGTATTAGCTATGGTCAAACTATGATAAAATGAAATTAAAAGTTCTTAAGGTGTTGTAGAACTTCAGTATCTTCTTTATATTATTTTTAAATATCGTGAAGCTATAGCTCTCCCAAATTCAATTTTTAAAGAAAGTATAATCGAGAGATAATCTTAAAATATTATTATAAGAAATGTTCCTTCTTTTTTTAAGATTTCCATTAATATTAATCTACAATTTTATTCTATTAAGTATTTTATAAACCCATATTTAAAAACAAAAAACAAAAAACATTACACTACTTTGGAAAATAGGTAAACGTATTTAATAAACATGAGCGTTTATTTTTATTGAATAATTTTCATTATTGAGCATATGTCATAATATCCAACCAGAGTTCACATGAGTTAATATAAAGTTCATCACAGAAGTTCTACTTGGCTACAGACAAGAAACATACGACCTGGTTTAATATTACTCTTCGTTGCTTGTTGCTTCAACTTTTTTTTTTCTTTACATTATTGCGAGGAAGCTAACCAGGTCTTGTGTTCAAGCTTGATCTACTTGTTACGTTTTTTTGCTCATGAAATGGAGAAAAAGAAAATCAAGAAGATGCATTGAGCAGTTTTTTTTTCTTTAAAGCAATCTAGTTTTAATTTATTTATAAATATTTTTTTTTTCCAACTCAATTTTTCTTTTTTACATGAATTTTTGTAGCTTTATAATTAGCATATTATTTCCTCTTGGTATAAACTCTAATTTCACGCTTCAAAAGCATTAAATTTTTATGATGGATCCTTCTCCAACTACCACTTCAGTCTGGTAAAACTTTTGTATAATGACGCTACTCTATAGAAGGTATGGAAATATATATAAAGAAATCATGTTAAAGATATATGTAAATGATGTGACTATTTTTAGCTTATTATATAATCAATATTATTGTTATCATGAGCTTTCATTTTGTGTGCGTGCGGCTGACATATTTGTAATTATCACAACACACGTCAGTGTGTGCTGTACATATCAGACAACACGAACAATAACTTTGCTATATATATCACGCTTGGTGTACATATACAGAGCACACTTGTCACTTTCTCTCCTTCGATCTACGTTACAAATTGTATATAGTTTCTTGTTTAAATAATTTATTTGACGTGTATACGATGGAGAATACAATAAAGCGCACAATAAGCGGAATAGTTTATAATGGAATTGACTTCAATATTAATGAAGAACCTTAAAGCACCATCCAGAATTGTCAGAATTGAAAATAATTTCCGATGACTGGGCTCGTTCTAGTAATCGGAAATTTTGAATTTTCTGATTGGTCGAGAGCTTTTCTGTTCCGATTCCGAAGCAATTCTGGACGGTACTTAAGTAACAGCAGTTAATATCTTCCTCTAGCAAACCACTAGCGTTTTACTATATTTTTTTTATTAAAATGCCAGCTTTGATTTGGAGAACTTTGCATTTTTTTTTTTCAAAAGGTTAAGTTGTCTATACAATATAGATAAATCTTTATCTTTATTTCTTTATTCTTTACTCAATTAAAGCAAAACGTTATGCTTAGTATCGCCATCTTTCAAACCAAAATTCCTCGAAGACTTTACAATTAATTTTTAAGTACGTAAAAAGAAGTACAAAGTAAGTTGCTCAATGCTGTAGCCATTTTGATAAAATTCAGCTAATCAAGATGCATTTGATGTTCGAGTCCATTTTTTCTGTGGTCTGAGAAACAAAAAATAAACCGGGTAGCCAAAAATCGTTTCACAACATACAGAAAACAATATGGTAAAAAAGCAAAGATTTTTATTTTTTATCATCCGATGATTAATTTAATCACCTCATTTGCAGAGAAATTTTACTGTAATAAATTTACTGAAAATCACGTTATGTCGTTCTAAATGCTTGAAGGTATCACGTCAGGTGAACACGGTGACAATGAGGTCGGGTCGTAGGCAGCTGGATTCTGCAGCATGGTGATCGATGTCCCTAACGAGCGAGGCTGCACTCGATGATGTATGAGGTGGGAGACCTCATTACGGCTCGAGGCAGTCAGCCGAGCAGCTCCACTCCACACCAATGTATATATAGTCCAATTAATTCAAGATACTCCGCAGGAAGTTGATGAAGCATTGACATTTGAAAAGTGCACTCAAGTCGAAATAAAATTTCCACCTTGCATCTCGTCAAGGAATTAGGTAATTTTTAAGCATCAAATAGGAGATTGGCACGATGGAGTAGCTGCATATGTAGCCCGCTGCTTTAGCATTAAGTCCTGAACTGCTTTTAACACTGTAATTCAAAACTTAAAAATTAGCTAATATAGATGTACGTGAAGTGAGCCCCCCCACTTTCAGCACTAATTCCAAATTTAAGTGCATTAATAGGTGCTCAATTAGTGCTAATTAGTGCCGTAAGACAAACATCAGCCCCCCTGTAAACACATGTTCAAATCCAATTTGAATTATGGGGGGCTCACTTCACGGCAGCCCCCCCACTAACAGCACTAATTCCAAATTTGGGTGCAATAATTAGTGCTCGATTAGTGCTAATTAGTGCCGTAAGAAGTTTTGCTCCAGCTCAATATCTTCATTTTCAAATAAAATCGGAAAAATGGGGGGCTCACTTCACGGCAGCCCCCCAACTTGCAGCACTAACTCCAATTTTGGGTACAATAATTAGTGCTCGATTAGTGCTAATTAGTGCCGTAAGAAGTTTTGCTTCAGCTCAAAATCTTCATTTTCAAAAAAAATCGGAAAAATGGGGGGCTCACTTCACGGCAGCCCCCCCACTTGCAGCACTAATTCCAATTTTGGGTGAAATAATTAGTGCTCGATTAGTGCTAATTAGTGCCGTAAGAAGTTTTGCTCCAGCTCAACTTCTTCATTTTCAAATAAAATTGGAAAAATGGGGGGCTCACTTCACGGCAGCCCCCCCACTTGCAGCACTAATTTCAATTTTAGGTGCAATAATTAGTGCTCAATTAGTGCTAATTAGTGCCATAAGAAGTTTTACTCCAGCTCAACATCTTCATTTTCAAATAAAATTCAAACACATGAAGGCAGCACCCCCCTCCCCCCCAAACTTGCAAGTTTTGCCGCAAGAATTCCAAAATGAAATGGAATAAAAAGTGCTCAATTAGTGCTATAAAATCCCAGAATTTCATTTATTTTAACTCGTAAATTATATGCATTAATTCATGGGACAATGTATCATGGTGGGAGGGAAATTCAAATCTATATTTGTTTCATGGAAAATGAATTGAATGCTGCAGCAATAATTTCATTCAACATTTCTTTTGACATTGTCGAAGCATTAAATTTATAAAGTCTCTCCAATTAAAATTATATAAATGATGAAGGTAGAGATAACACCGATCAGCTGTTCGACGTAGTCCCCTTTGATTAACATGTAAACCTTAGCAAATTCACAGAATGTCTGAAATTTTTTTAAGAGGCAGATAAGAATTCCTAAAAGACATAGAAAAAGATTCAAAACAATTTAATAAGCCGATTTTTTTAAATTAAGGTTTTAGTTTGTCTCTCAATGGGAAAGCCCTATATCCTAAAAATTAAAAAAATTAATTATAAAAAAATCGGCTAGTTTAATTGTTTCGAATTTTTTTCTTCAGCTTTTAGGCACTAATATCTGCCTCTCAAAAATATTTCAAATTTCAAATTAGTCGATTTGCTAAGGTTTACATGTTAATCAAAGTGGACTACGTCGAACAGTTGATCGGTGTTATCTGTAACATAGTTGAAAAAAAATTATTAAATTTTAAATGTTTACATTTTTTTTTTTTTTTTTTAATTTCCGATATAAAAATAAAATATACCAAAAAAATGTAGAGAAAATTTTAAAACAATTGCATGATCGTTAAGAATTTTTTATATTAATTTTTTAAATGTCCAGTATAGAGCTTTCCCATTGGAGTCCTAAACTAATAAATTAATATTAAAAAAAATCAGATCCAGCGATCGTTTTGACATTTTTTCAAAATTTTTTTGGTGTTAAGTATTATCTCATGAGGCTGCTAAGGTTTACATGTTAACCAAATTGGACTAAAACAATCGATGTTTCGTGTTATCTTACCCTTAAGTATATATAAATAAAGAAATAAAGAAGGAGGAGAAGAAGAAAAAGAAGAAGGAGGAGGAGCGGGAGGAAAAAACATTAAAAAACAAAACAAAAATTAGTTCAGTATATAATTTGTGATGAAATATTTTTCTAATCAACTGTATGGAGATGGAAAAATTAAAATAAATAAATAAATAAATAAATAAATAAATAAATAAATAAATAAATAAATAAATAAATAAATAAATAAATAAATAAATAAATAAATAAATAAATAAGGGAGATGAAGATTAAAAAATATTATATTGGGTTTACTAATTTTACTGTCCTATTTTGAGTATTTTGGTAGTAGTCTCAGTAATAAAGTTCTATACTTCCAGACAAACATTATTACAGTTATTGAATACATATATTATGTTGGCACCAAAGCCCGAAAAAAATGCGCACATCTAGGTGTGCCTCTAGCGATTTGAGCAAAGTCCGATATTAACAAATATTTCGGGCTTTGCTCATTTAAATTTGATCATTTCTAGAAGTGCTCAAATCGGAAAAAGCAAAACCCGACAAGAAGTTTTATTTCTGGGTTTGCTCATTTAAATTTGATCATTTCTAGAAGTGCCCAACTCGAAAAAAGCCAACCCCAACTATAAGTTTTATTTCGGGCTTTGCTCACTGTTTTGATTATTTCTAGAAGTGCTCAAAGCAAAATGAAAAATAATAATCAGAAATTGTGCCGTATTATAGCAATAAATAATAAAACAATAAAATAATATAAATTTAATAATATTTTAATTATATCACTTTTTTAATCACTTTTTAAATAATTGATAAAATACAAATTTAACATTAATAGCGTGTATACTGCAGTATATTATTATTATTTTTTTTTATTATTGAAACTTTTCCTTCTGTATTATTCAAGTCATATTGAAAAAATACTAATTTGTCACACTGAGAGACACTTTTAATTTTTTTTCATTTTTTATAATTAAAGGGTATGATTACAATTATACTCTGGCAATAAATTCTAGGTTGCAAATGAACAATTTCTAAGTTCAGACGACGTACCACACATGACAAAGAAAAGAGTCTCTCAGATCAGCAGCAGCATTGGCAAATTCAAAGCAAGGTTTTGTGTTTTGCAACTGCAAGAAAGGTGTCAATCTAAAACATGTTGTGCAAAGAAAAAAAATTAGATGAATTTTAAAATGCCATGATAGTATTTTTTTTTATTGGTAGGTTTGGTACTATCTTGAGGAGCTCTTTGCTCCTTAGCAAGTTCTATAAATTAAGTTAAAATTGTTTTATAATATATCAGCTATAAAAATTATTTAAATTAACTAACATACAATATATTAATATAAAAAGTGTGACAAAACAGTATTTCTCAGTATGACTTGAATAATTCAGAAAGAAATGTTTTAATAAAAAAATAATATATATATACGCGCTATGCTAAACTGTTAAATTTGTATTTTTGTCAATTAATTAAAAAAGTGATGTAATTAAAATGTTATTAAATTCACAATATTTTATTTTTCATTTTTTATTACAAATTATTACTATAATACGGCACAATTTCTAATTATTATTTTTCATTTTGCTTTGAGCACTTCTAGAAATGATCAAAACAGTGAGCGAAGTCCGAAATAAAACTTCTCGTCGGGATTTGCTTCTTTCGATTTGGGCACTTCTAGAAATGATCAAATTTAAATGAGCAAATTTAAGCCCGAAATATTTGTTAATATCGGGCTTTGCTCAAATCGCTAGAGGCACACCTAGATGTGCGCATTTTTTTCGGGCTTTGGTGCCAACATAATATATGTATTCAATAACTGTAATAATGTTTGTCTGGAAGTATAGAACTTTATTACTGAGACTACTACCAAAATACTCAAAATAGGACAGTAAAATTAGTAAACCCAATATAATATTTTTTAATCTTCATCTCCCTTATTTATTTATTTATTTATTTATTTATTTATTTATTTATTTATTTATTTATTTATTTATTTATTTATTTTAATTTTTCCATCTCCATACAGTTGATTAGAAAAATATTTCATCACAAATTATATACTGAACTAATTTTTGTTTTGTTTTTTAATGTTTTTTCCTCCCGCTCCTCCTCCTTCTTCTTTTTCTTCTTCTCCTCCTTCTTTATTTCTTTATTTATATATACTTAAGGGTAAGATAACACGAAACATCGATTGTTTTAGTCCAATTTGGTTAACATGTAAACCTTAGCAGCCTCATGAGATAATACTTAGCACCAAAAAAATTTTGAAAAAATGTCAAAACGATCGCTGGATCTGATTTTTTTTTATATTAATTTATTAGTTTAGGACTCCAATGGGAAAGCTCTATACTGGACATTTAAAAAATTAATATAAAAAATTCTTAACGATCATGCAATTGTTTTAAAATTTTCTCTACATTTTTTTGGTATATTTTATTTTTATATCGGAAATTAAAAAAAAAAAAAAAAAAATGTAAGCATTTAAAATTTAATAATTTTTTTTCAACTATGTTACAGATAACACCGATCAACTGTTCGACGTAGTCCACTTTGATTAACATGTAAACCTTAGCAAATCGACTAATTTGAAATTTGAAATATTTTTGAGAGGCAGATATTAGTGCCTAAAAGCTGAAGAAAAAAATTCGAAACAATTAAACTAGCCGATTTTTTTATAATTAATTTTTTTAATTTTTAGGATATAGGGCTTTCCCATTGAGAGACAAACTAAAACCTTAATTTAAAAAAATCGGCTTATTAAATTGTTTTGAATCTTTTTCTATGTCTTTTAGGAATTCTTATCTGCCTCTTAAAAAAATTTCAGACATTCTGTGAATTTGCTAAGGTTTACATGTTAATCAAAGGGGACTACGTCGAACAGCTGATCGGTGTTATCTCTACCTTCATCATTTATATAATTTTAATTGGAGAGACTTTATAAATTTAATGCTTCGACAATGTCAAAAGAAATGTTGAATGAAATTATTGCTGCAGCATTCAATTCATTTTCCATGAAACAAATATAGATTTGAATTTCCCTCCCACCATGATACATTGTCCCATGAATTAATGCATATAATTTACGAGTTAAAATAAATGAAATTCTGGGATTATATAGCACTAATTGAGCACTTTTTATTCCATTTCATTTTGGAATTCTTGCAGCAAAACTTGCAAGTTTGGGGGGGAGGGGGGTGCTGCCTTCATGTGTTTGAATTTTATTTGAAAATGAAGATGTTGAGCTGGAGTAAAACTTCTTATGGCACTAATTAGCACTAATTGAGCACTAATTATTGCACCTAAAATTGAAATTAGTGCTGCAAGTGGGGGGGCTGCCGTGAAGTGAGCCCCCCATTTTTCCAATTTTATTTGAAAATGAAGAAGTTGAGCTGGAGCAAAACTTCTTACGGCACTAATTAGCACTAATCGAGCACTAATTATTTCACCCAAAATTGGAATTAGTGCTGCAAGTTGGGGGGCTGCCGTGAAGTGAGCCCCCCATTTTTCCGATTTTATTTGAAAATGAAGATATTGAGCTGGAGCAAAACTTCTTACGGCACTAATTAGCACTAATCGAGCACTAATTATTGCACCCAAATTTGGAATTAGTGCTGTAAGTGGGGGGGCGGCCGTGAAGTGAGCCCCCCATAATTCAAATTGGATTTGAACATGTGTTTACAGGGGGGCTGATGTTTGTCTTACGGCACTAATTAGCACTAATTGAGCACCTATTAATGCACTTAAATTTGGAATTAGTGCTGAAAGTGGGGGGGCTTACTTCACGTACATCTAATATAGCTAGACGGACACTTTTATCTTGAATTGAGTGTACAATAGATATAGATGTGGTTAAAATCTGTATTATACTGCATCCATTAGTTAACCACGACCATTTTATAGAAAATATCATAAAATAAAGGTAATTGAATCTTACCGGACTATTTCCACTCGTCGATTAAGTTGTGGTACGACGAGAAACTTGAGCACAGAACAATAATGTATAGTTTACTCATTATAAATACACTTTAAGTGCACCTGTTTTCTTCAGAAGCCTTCGGGAATTATCTGTTCCTATATCTTCGGATGAATCGAGACAAATCGTCGAGTGGAAACAGTCAGGTAAGATTCAGTTATCTTTATTATTTTATAATGAACTCTCGTCAAAAAACCTTCTTTAAAGTTAGAAAGTATCATGGCTGTTTTTCTCAACTTTCCTAGAATTTAAATCTGTGACACGTCCCTAATTAACTCCGTGGACTTTCCTTAAACTTGTAGCTGCGTCTAGTCTAGTCTAATTATTTATAACAATTACGTGACTACAGCCATCTAGTCTTGATGGAAACTGTCTAGAGAACAGACAAAAGTTTTGAAACGCAAATGTACATTTATATCTAAAAATTTATTTCTGCTTGACTTAAACTCATTTTAATTACGGTGTGTTATTACAAGAAGAATAATTATTAAAAAAATATTTTATTATTTTTATATTAATAATATTTTTAATGAATTTTTTATAATTTGATTTTAATTATTGAAAAAATTGGATGATGAGTGGAGAAAAAGAGACTGAATGGCAGCGCTGTAGGCAGAAATTTAGTAAAAGCACAAATTGGTTTCAGGTTTCATGAATATTGTTAATTTTATAAAAGTGTTTTATCAATATTTTTTTTACAAGTTTTAAAAAATAACTTCGTTGGAATTAAATTAACAACTATAACCTAATTTAATTTTACTTTTCTTGGTATCTTCAAGGGAACATAATGAAAAACTATATTATGAATTTTGGATATTAAGTTATAACTGTTAATTTTAAATTTACATTTCAGTAATTTATAAAATCAACTAACAATGTAAGTTCGTAATAAAACAAAATTCAACACATAATCAACTTAAATATTTGTAAGGTAAACAGGTGAAAAAGCAGAAAAGGATAGGTTATGTTGATCTAATTTCTTGAACAAGATTAACAACCTTGAAGAGTGACATGAAAATTGAAATGATAACATTAGTTTAACTTGTTATATCATGCTCCAATGTTTACTTAACACAATGTGGGACACGTAGAGAGAACAAAAACTGTTTGGCGTGAATCTTCTTTTCTTTTCCTTTTGTCAAAAATATACATCACGCATATAATAAGAGACTTGGGGGTTCCTCTTTTCACGGGAAATCTTTATTCTTCATCTCTCCTCCTCATTCTTGCTTTATAATTTTGGTACGTATAGCACGAACTTTCTACCCCAAGAGTCAAGGCTTATGTATATACTTCATTAACTACCTCTACCAATGTTGAAAGCTTGGGTTTCTGCAGTAGCTACTTTTATATTTTATGTATTGAACCACGGTTTGATGCGTTTATCATGTTTCTGTGTATACGGAAAACTTGATAAAAAATATAATTATAAAACTGCAAATATCATTAAATCATAAATATATTTAATAAAAAAGAAAAATAAACAACATTAAAACATGTAACTTAGAAGAAGTTATAGATATCATGGTAATTAACTTTTACCATGCAGCCGTAAATTATGCTGTTTAAATGTTCTTCAAAAATAAGTTACAATGTAATTGGTTACTAAGTGAGATGTGGGGGTTTCCTAAGTTAGGGGAGTTTCCTGCATCTGATGAAGTAACTCAAGATGAAGTCGGATCATAAAAGCTTTGTCAAGCAACAACTTTCGTGACGTCAGCAAACCCGCAGCTTTGCATCAAAGAGCTTAAAATAGGTCAAAACGCATACAAAAATTGCATTAAAGCTTTAACTTGTTATTTATGGAACTTTTTTCTCTTAAAAGTTAAAACCATAAATTAAATTGATGGGACTGAGGAGGGAGGAATGCATATCCATAAATAAAATTATAAATAAAAAAATAAATTAAAATGTAATTTTTAATGAAATTTAAATGCATATACGTCACAGGTCATTTGAAAACTTCTAAAATAATAAAAAAAACTAGCATGCATTCAATTTATAATTTATCTTCTACCAGTTTTAAATTTGAAAGCAAAGGATTAAATACATTATTTAAATTTAGATTTTTATATGTACTCTGTAAGGAAGAACAATAAATAAATGTGAAAGAGCGAACTATTATTTCAAGTTATAATGCAGTTGCGGCTGGGATAACGCCTGTGATGCATGCAGACCCGCCGAGCAGAAGTGCTCAACTAGTTGCATGAGTTTCAGGCGCTCCCATCTCCAACTTTATAGAAAGGGCTTAGACTTGACTTCTGGCCTGGCCAGCTCTGCTGTTGATGGCAACTTAACTGCGAAACTTGAAGTCGTTTTCCCTAACGTCATTTTAAACTCACTCAAAGTTTTCTTCGATCATAATACATAAAGTTTGTTTCAAAATTAGTCTCGTGACATAAGCACCTAAACTTTGTTATTTTAATACCTTTTTTTATCAAAATTTGAATTTTTATTATAAAATTGGTAATAGGTAGTCGAATCAGAAAATTAAATCTATAAAGGATTAAATACCTTTACAATAAATATTTAATATTGAACTTAGAAGATGTCTCATAAATTTTTTAGTATGTTTTTAACGATTTCTCTTTTTTTTTTTTGTTGTTTATCAAGAAGCTGCAGACGTCGTTTCTTCTTCACCTTCATAAAATGTTGCACGAGAGATAATTTACTGCACGTGCTCATACTTCCTTCCTCCCAAGAACTGCCGGCTTGACTTAATCCCGCCATTAAAGCACAAAAAGCAGCAGATGGACGTGTCTTTTCCCACGGGGCTTCGAGGCGTCTTCCCAATTACCCGATAATCAGCCGCTCTGCCCATATCTTGGCCTTGTTTACCTCACTTTGCAAAAACATTCGTAGGGAGGTTCTACTATGTACTAGAGTGGTACTTTACATTCTTTGTTGAATATAATTTATTTTCAATTCTACAAAATTGTACAAGCTGAAATTGAAGTAGCCACAGTTTATATATTATATACACTGAACTATAATATACTATGAAAAGCTAACGCCCGCTCTTCTACACCATCCACGCTGAGGCAAAAAAAAGTTTCTCCTTTTACAACCACAGCTGATCCCTTAACATGACATAACGTTGAAAAGGTCTGACCTTTCTACTATATAGTGGAAAAATATCAGCTGGCAGGCAAGTAGAAGCAATCTTTATTTGCTTCAAACCCTAGTGTGTAGTCGCGCCCCCTGATTATATAGTCAGTTGTTTTTTTTTTTTTGGTGGAAAAAATTGTATAAAAAACATCCCCCCGATTTCATGCTCATTTTTGTGTATTTTAAATTCATGGTACAGTGCTTAAAGTGTTGATAAGTTTAGTAAAAACCTTAAAATTTTAAAATCACAATTTGGCTTGAGTGTCCATGGTTTCCTCAATAAATTAATACATTAAAATTTCCAATTTCGTTCTTTCAACTTGTGTCTTCCAAAGTAAGTGCTTTGCATAGATATTTGGATGTTGGCTTATCTTTTTGTTGTAAATAAGTAAAATTTAAATTTGAATTTAAGTTTCTAAACTTGTATTTCACAAATTATTAATTAACTTTATCTAAGGTGCAAATAAGAATATAGTTAACACATCTGATCAGCTTGCGTATCTAGTGTGAATAGATAACCTCTTTACGAATCTTTGCAGAAAAACAGAGCAATTGATCAGCGCGTGCTGTCACCACCTTTCACGGGATTAAGTGAAATTCGATCAAGAACAAACCAGAAGAAAATAAACTTTTTGGTATTATACTACTGTGTGATATTTTATTCTTTTTTTTTCTTCTGCTCAATATTTCTTCTTTTATATCCTTCCATTTGTTCGGAAGAAATAAATGACGCATATAAATTACGTATTTATTTTTACAATATGTTTTATTCCATCACGTTCAAAGAAATCTTTTCACGCTGACACAGATTTAGACTGACTATTTATTTTGGTTCACAAATTCATACCTGGTCTCCATCTCTACGTCTCTCTGGGTCAAGGTCAAGAATAAAGATTTGGAGAAAATGGCTTATTTTAAAGTCGGCTGCTATTATTCAGCAAATGAAAGTAGCCGGAAGTACGAGGTTTCTGGTCTTACTAGTTTAGTAGTTTAGGTCTTACCTGAAACTTTGCAGAGAGATTAGGGATTATAACGATGTAAAATTAACCTATCTGCAAAGTCTTGGAAGTTTTCATGTTCATAGTTCAGCAAAAATCTTTCTACTTGCGGTGTTAATCTTTCATTTGTTGAACTATTTGTAGCCCACCTCGAGTCTGTAAGAATGAAGATCTGGCCTTTTCCTCGAAAATTGCAGTAAGTTGTTGGAGCATGAAAAAGAGTGTCACGTAACTAGAGAGGAGACAAAGGGGTCCTTGAGCCTCGGGCCCATGGCTAAATGGGGCCTAGGCCAGATTAGCTCAAAAGGGATTTTTTTATAATATTTTTAATTATATTATAATTTGTATAGATAGTATTCGAATTAATAAATACGGATTCATGCAGAGCTTTTATAAATTTTGCAATGAAGGATTGTTTGTGCAACTTTTAAATTTGCGAGTCCATGCAGTCCATCATGCAATTTTGTCAAGTTGTAGTGCCGTACTTCATAAAGGAAAAAGCATTATTTTAATGGGCAAATTTGGCCTGTGTTACGAATCTACTTGTCTTGTGGTAATTCATCAATAAAATAATTGTATCTGCAATAGAACAATAGGGTTCTCGCGGATATATAGAGAATAAAAATAAATCTTACATAATATATAATATTATAATTATCCTTTAATGCAATATTAATAACCACGGGCAGGAACGCTAATAAATAATAAAAACAAGAAGAGAGCAGAGGGGAAGGGGAGTGGCACTGTCATAGCTGCGGATCCCGGGTCCATAATTCCTAGTTACGCCACTTAAAGTGATTAAAGCAATTTTAAAAGCGTTCCTCATCCAAGTATACCTCGTTGAAAAGACACTGACGATGTAATCACAGTCAGTGGCCAACACTGCTAAGCTTTTTTATATTAAAACGTATGGGAGTCTTAAGTTTTAAGCATTCATTAATTAAACTTGACATCTTTTATTTTATGGTGGAAACGTTTTACCTCAAAAGAAAAGAAAGAAAAAAGTATGGCGTTAAATTTTACTCAGTTTTTGTTTATATATAGATTTTTATACCCTTAAAAGCAATATTTATCAAAGATTGTTTTTACTCTATTGCTTCTGAAAGAAAATTTTTTTTATGACAGTTTAAACGATTTTCCTTTAAATATTAATGTTATTAATGTCAACAAAAGCATTTTTTTTTAATATAAAAAGGTGTGAAGTGTTTACAAAAATGTTGTAGGTGGTCTCGAAACTTCTTTGGGGTTTTCGTTTTTAAAAAGTGAGCCAACGAAATAGCAATTAGCAGAAGTGACTGCGTCGTAAGTTAGAAAAGAAACAAAGCGTTCGTTGGTCCAGTAAAAGCATTTTTTGTTTGTAGCTTTACAATCATTACTTACAGTACACTTATTACATATATTATATAGAAACTTAGAAATGGCAATATGTCTTTTAAATTTTTTACACTTTAGTAATATTTTCAAATTCAAAGCAGTTATTGAAGTTTTACAAAATTCTTAAAAAATAACTCAAATTTTCTTAATGTGTTTCTTGTAGTTTCTTGACAATATATATAATTTAAGCATGCATATAATTATAAACCTTGGAATAGTATGAAATTTGCCATTTGCCTGCTTAGTATAGATGAGCTACAGTTCTAAGACACGAAAATTTTAAATTTTTGAAGAGGTAAGAAGAGTAACCACCACCTTCCCCCCTCCAATTTCTACTTCAACTCGCCTACCTATAAGACTGAGTGACAACACCCATAAATAGAGCAGGGATATTGTTCATGGGCTTCCGAGGAATATTTTTTTTGTCGAGTTTCCACCGGTTAGATATTTTACGTCAGACGTGTTCGACGCAGTAGACTAGCAAAAAAGAAAAAAAAAAAAAAAGAAGCAGCGCGTCCTCGAATAGATGATTCCCCTTTTTTCCCACGTCAGACAACCTTGTCGCTCGGTATACACTCTGTACGACCTTACAAGCTCCACAATGATAGACACGTCCGCTCAGCCGAGAGGCTTACCGATACACAACGTCAGTTTTATGTCACGACAACGTCCGACACGCTGTGACAAGATAAAAACTCTGGTGGTGGCAAGTCTTTTAAAGATAGAGCGTGGAACAATGCATTGGCCGGTTCTTGTTATATCACCGAAGTCAAGCAACGTCGATGGTGGTTAATAGTTGAATCGGTGACCGTTTCAAGTAAAAACTGCTATATGCTCCCTTCGTCGGTTAAAATAAATAACTCCGTGAAGTAAAGCACTTTTGTGTGGTTCTCTAGGCTTTTGACATAACTTTCGTTCATTAACAGAGGTGTCCGTTCCACAATTCTCTCAGTCTCACCTCAGTGAATGCTAGTGAATGTGGGACGCCTAATACCCTATATATACCAATTAACCCATGCACCTTGAGCTTGAAGTTCATTATTCCTGTAAAAAATAATAATAAAAAAAAAATGACGAGGAAAATTCTGTTGAATATTCAAACTAAAGTCAAATTATTTTGGTGGACATCTGAGGTAATAATGTTGCTGACCTACTCCGTAAGGGATATGGCGTCATGTTATGTATGTATGTATGTATGTATATATATATATATAATTATATATATGTATTTACTTTAATGGACTGATTGTTATAATTTTGTTACACTGTAATGCGTAATTTGATTGTTTATGATGACAGCAAGCTGCTGTATTATCATGTGGGCTGTACGCTACTGTTACCTACTGTTGTCATGCAATGTTGGTAGTGCACAATTACAGGGAAGGGAGAAACAAACGACTCTTCGCCATTTAAACAACGTGTTTGTTACGTCACTTGCGGGGGATTTAGCAAACGATTTAAATAATAATAAACTACAGCCCACAACTTTTATTAACTTTAACCTTTAAAGAGATGTTTTATATCCGAGACTGTGGACATTAGAAAGAAACTAGCAAACTTTTACGGACATAAAAGGTCACATGTATGCAAGGAAAAGCACTCGGGATATATGAGTACCAGGAGACTTTAGAAACTCTTACACCTTGAGAGATGCATCAGCTTAGTGCACTGGCGTCGCATGCAACTTCCCTCTCTTTATTTCTTTGAAGCAGCTGCATTCTATTCGTCAAAAAGTGTATTTTTTAAAAAAATATTAGTGCCATAAAATCGAAATCAATAGGTATGTTCGTAAACCCTGACCCGTGTACACCAATTTCCTTATGCACTAAACTTGGATATATATAAGGTCGGTCGAGTGCAGAATAACAAACAAAACTAAATATGTCACCTTTCACTTACTTAAAGTTCAACTCTAATTATAAAAAAAAGAAGTGAGCATTATTTCGTATAATAGTTTTATACCAACCCTAAATACAACATGCATAATTCTGAACGTGGAGTAAGTATTGTATAAATAATATAAAAGAAATTCAAAAGAATTAAAGTAGATACACTGAGCCTTGGAATTACGATCGTATATTTCATTGTATTACGGTCAATTAGGACGAAGTGCGGGCAGTCTAGCCAGGAGCCGCGGGTGACCAGAGCCAAATGACGTGACGTGTGATTGGGCGAGGAGAAAACCAGACACAATTAACCAGACTTTGCGTGGACCAATTCAGGGTTATTTTCTATCAATTATTAATTATTATATTAGTTAGAAACGCTACATGGTAATTTCAAAAGCAATAATATATTATTTTTGTATCCGATTTAACTACTTAGAACATTGCATGTTAGCAGATGTTAGTAGAAATGTACATTTTTACTGAGGATAGGTAGGCAAATAGACGAAAATTAATGGCCTTTGATTAGATTATTGAAAATATTTTTATGTTGCTTTCACACGTAACAGAAAATTGAATTTTTATATAGATGACTTTTAAATATGAAATTCAATATTACAATATTCATCAATATAATTTATTATTAAAATTTGAAAACAATCTGTTTATTTTTTATATAATAATATTAAAAAAAACTTTAACAATGATTTTCTTTTGTACATTTTTGTTCTCCTTTTGTTCAAAGAAATAAAACCCTTAATAATTTTGCGAAAGAAAAGAAAAGCTGTCAGCTTATTTTTTAATATGTTAAAAAATTGCTTTTCAAACTTGTCAAAAACTTATTTATTTATTTTTTTAATACTGTCGTCTTTTATTTCAAAGCAATTTAATGTTAATAATGATTGAAATTTTTTTAGATTTTTTTTTTTCAAATTCATTTTACCACCATTATTTAAACTATTCGTTAGACTTGTTGTACATGCTTGTTCATTATATACCTATACATAATGTTAAATTGTTTTTGCTCTATTTAACAAAATAAACAACCCTTGTCAGCATATTGTATAATATGTTATATATTCATATAGAACAACAATAGCAAGCAACCAGACGACTGAAATTTTAAGCTACATCTCTCTCTCTCTCTCTCTCTCTCTCTCTCTCTCTCTCTCTCTCTCTCTCTCTCTCTCTCTCTCTCTCTCTCTCTCTCTCTCTACTTACTCAGTCATGCATGTTCTATTTATAAATGAGCTTATTTGTTCAATGTTCTCCACCTAACCACACTAGCCACTGTTGAATGTTTCATTAATTTTTGCGGCAGTATTATACAAAACTACATAGCATTGCAGCTTGGTTTCTAGTTAGTGGTCTATTCAAGCTTGATTTAGGTCGTAGCAAGACTTGAGTTCTTTTTTAACTCGGTAAATTAAGTCAGCATCTTCAACTCTGGAAAGAACAAAGACGCACTTGGATCACCTGACGGAGCAGCATTCAGACGACAGAACGAGCCATTAGAGTGTGTTGCTGCTGTATTGTTATATCGATATTATACGACGCCAACGCTAGAGTGAACTTCTATTAACAGCAGTAATGTGCTAGTTATATATGCAGTATAGGTCATCTGTGGGTTTTTATTTCATACTCTCGACTATATCATATTTTAATTATTTTCATAGGGAAGAATTTTTTTATGAAAAAAGTTTTTCCTATAATTCATTACGGAAATTATAATAAAAAATAACACTCCTTATATGTAATCAATATAATTGTAACTGCTTGCAAGTCCACTCATGAAATATAAAACGTCAATAACTAGCTAGTACTCTCCATGTTCTAGTTTTTAATTTATATTATATTTACTTTACGGAAAATAACAAGCATGATAGAGACTTCCAGTACAGTACCACAAGGAAAAGAATAGCTATACTAGTTAATAACATTAATGATTTCCTTATAATAGATTAATAATATTGTATTAGTGATGATTTAATAAACAAGTTAGTTCAGAATATTGAAATTATATTAATATTAAATAATAAACTATACTATAACATGTAATTTATTTTATTTTTTTCTCAACTATTGTAAATTAAATAGACAATATTAATATAAAACTGATGATAACATGTTTAATTTTTATGATTCCTATTACAGATATTAGCAATATTGTAAAGACTATGGACTATGTACCACACTATGTTCCTTACAAATGATGTAAACAAGTGAGTGTAACCCCCCTTCCCCCGAATTAATCGTGGTATAGGGGAAAATACATGAGCTGGGGGTTCACCTTTCTCGAACCCGCTTCTTAAGGTGCTTTCCCATGGAGCAATTTCAAGCGGAGATATATTGGCGGGGCGAGAAGGGTGCACTTGCGTAAATATCAAATGGCGGCCATTTTGGAGTTAAAAATCGCTTTCCCGACTTGATTTTTTCACTCCAACAGGGCCACCATACGACATTGAAACAAGCGCGCCTTTTTCGCCAAGCCTCACTTAACATCGCTCCATGGAAAAGCACCTTTATGGAGGAAAACACGAAGACGAAGTAATCCTCCCCAATTTCGTTGGCCTAACTACGCCACTGGCCGAGAAACAACTTTATCCAGGTTATAGGTTTGCACTCAGGACCTTCGCTCCTTTCCTCGTACTCTCTTCATGTAGAGCCTCACAAGTCTCCTTTCTATCGACCATTGTCACAACATTGATCAAATACTCAACTGGTGTTAAGTGAAAAGCTTTCAACATCTACTACGTCAAATGGCGTGAGGGTCAATCAATCAATCACTTGGTATATTTACCATGCTACAATATACACAGTATGTAATTTAAAAGAATATATTATTTAACACAAGTTCGATTTTATGTGACTAATCATGTGATCCACGTCGTTCTAAAAGGAGATTTTGTAGAGCTAAATTTAGTAACAACGTCGTGAATATAGCAATTAACGGCAATGGCCTCTCTAGTGGGAGCTACATTTGGAACATATAAGACTGTAGATAGCAGTTTGTGTTTTTTAATTGCAGTGTACTGTTTGTATTTCATTTCGTTGTGAACTCCAACAGGAATTAGCATGATGTTAAAGATCAAAGCACACGCGCGCAGTTTCAAGCATTAAACCCTTGCCGCTTCTTTATGACAATTACATCAACATTTCCAAGCTCCTAACTCTTTTGAGTTGAGATCAAAATGAAAAGAAAAAACTTTACCCTACTACAAATTACATGAATATCATATTTAGAGCTCATAAAAAAATACGTTGCCTTGTTTTCCATTACTACTAATTTCAGATTCAATTTATTGTTTTAGAAGTTATATTCAGTAGAGTTTTTGAATTTTATTCCTATAGTGTAAAGTGAGGCAATTAAATTTTTATACTTTATACAAAGTAATGTTAAATATTTATTATTCGTTACTCATTTCTATAAAAGTTCACAGCGATGAAAGCATTGAATAAGGCTATACTTAAAAGATTTTTTTAAATTAAATTAATAAATGAACATTTTCTGATATAACGTTTTGAATGATTATAATATGTAAGAAAAATCAAACATAGCATAATTACAGTCAAATTTATATAATATTTCCTCATACAGTTTCTCGCCTTCATTCGTTTTTATAGGTCAGTATATATCCCTTCAAATCCTTCAAAACCCTCTGCAAAATTTCAAAACTGAATTACAAACAGAAAGCCCACAATGCCACAAACTTCCGGAGGGAAAGGAATTTGAAATTAATTTGACTGTACTCGTGTGTTATTTGTGAGTAGGAGAGAAGTGTTGTTGACCAGCACTATGTAAATCCTGGGGCACTTTGCCCCCCATCCCCCCTTCCCCAAGTCCTTACAGCGTACGACACATACCTTGTTGATCGCAAGCACGTTAGCGCCGCACTTGATGAGCAGCTGCACGGCGTCGCGGTGTCCGTGCCACGCTGCCATCAGGATAGGCCGCATGCCGTACTGAAACAGAAACACCACTTACTTGTTAGTGATACAACCTCAATCAGAATGCGGTGTCGGACTCTAAATGAGTTTTGTAGGTAAAAAATGAGTCCTAAGTCATGACAGCAGGGCGCATTTAGGATTGAAGATTTCTGCACTGTATTTTATTAAGCTAACCAAGTAAGCAGAATATGACGAGGACAAATTGTCAATTAATTAATTCAGAAGCCCATAGAATATCCTTTTTTGTAGTTATATTTTTATTGAAAAGAAAAAATCCTTATATTAAAGTGCAGATAGACACTGATGAATGAAACAATGCTATAGTAGTCTAGAATGACAAGAGAGTGACTCCTCCATTGACCAGCATCCTCCGGTTGTCAATGTGACTTACCTTGTCGCGAGCCTCGATGTCGCAGCGCGCGGCGATCAGCAGCTCCATGATGTCGGTGTTGCCACGCGAAGACGCCCAGTGGATCGGCGCTCGGCCGTACTGGAACAAAAATGGCAGCCAGCGTCAGCGTGGTCTCCTATAGCGGCCGCGGGAATTTTGACTGGTGGCAGCTATAATATAAGTCAAATTTTTATGATATTCCCGCTGGAAGTAGCTGAAATGCATGAGAGGTACCTTGCCTTCTTGTTCATATCTGAGTTTTGAAATTTCACAAAAAAAAAAAAAAATAAAAAATATCAAATTACAATCGTCTTAGCAGAAGTTCAAACAGTTCAAACTTTAAATACAAATAGGAAGTACAAACCAGAGAGCTTTGATTTAAAAATCAAAGCTCTCTGTACAAACCTCTCACTTTAAGCTTTTTTCCGGCTATAGAGGACATAACGGACCAAGAGATGGCGCTGACGTCTGAAAATTTTGCTCTTTGCATTTGCATCGAGGATACGGCAATACCTATATATAGCATATGGGGAGAACCACAAAAAATATCAAATTTTTATGAAAGAAATCACTTACGAAGTTGAAATATTTTTTTATATTTGTCCTAAAGTATTTGACAACTAATTATAGTGTTGTCATTTCTGTAAAACTATGCTGTGGCTAACTATGCTGTGGCTGCTAACAGAGCATTTACATGATTGTACATCAATCCTCGCCAGACGCACGTAGTTCCAGCAGTTACCCACTAGGTTCGCACTAACTTTATGACGCCAATAATGTAACATTAATTTGACTGAGGTACCAGGAGCTGAACTCTCTCAATAAAAAAAAAAAATGATAAAGTCACAGTACTCTCTGAAACCCACACAGCTACAGCTATATGTATAATAAATTATTATATGCATTTTTAAATCTGAGGTGGCAATTAACGAACGACCTTTGCAATTCATTCTCCTTGTTAAAGTGTTTTGAAATCCATTTTTTGTTTCAAATAATAAAACTTTACAATGTACATAGTAGGAGGAAAGGAGAGGGATTAGCTTCGCCATTTTCCTGAATGATTACTGATGTAAATGAAATTTAGATATAACCGTTCGTGTTGCTGTTAAACGTATTAAAATCAGTTTTTTACTATTAAAAATTCAGAACACGTACGCTCAACGTCCATGCATGCATGCACTGGCATTTACTTATTTACTTTGACACCCGCCACATATAAAAAACATTTAATTAACAATAAAGCTATTTATGGATTTATGGCATCCAATTTAAGTCTACTGTGAAATTTATATCCCACAACAACGTTATTATCATGTGACCGGAACGATTATTTTTATTAAAGCCTTGAGGGTGTTTCATTGATGTGAACGCTTTTTATACGTCGAAATGAAACTCAAAACTTTTAATGAGCAGCAAAGTTGGTGGGATGAGAGTTTTTATTTAATTGAATATGCCTCTCTAATTGATTATGGATTAATTATGTTATTTATAAGCCATGCTCAACGGGTCTGGTCCAAAATTCTTATTACTAAAATATTATAATATTTTTGAGCATCTGGTGTTAAAAAATTCTTTTTTTTTTTTTTTCGAAAATATTTTTTTTACCAGCAATTGTTGTATATTTTTTATAATACAACGTGAAGAAAATTCTTGACATATAAAGTTTATACAGCAATGAAAGTTCAAAATAATGAAGTTCTGCATGCTTGAGCTATGAATGTTAACTTATTCGCCAATGCAGTTAAAATTACACTCTACATTAATAACCTGGCTATATAATGCTACAGGACGATAATAGACAATCTCATCAGTGGTAAACTTCGTTTAGTTTTGACACTTGCTGTTAATTGGCCTCAGTTAGTATGACAGGTGAGGTCGCAAGGTAATAGAGTGAGTGACGTGTGTCATAAGCAGACAGGCCATCCGCCTCGTTCAGTTTGCCCCACGTTTGCCCAGGCTATCGACCTGCATTAGCATTATTATCCCGTAGGATCATATGTACGGTTACCCGCACGCTGTTTTTATTGAAATAAAAAAAAATATATATATATAATAAAAATAAAAGCTGGATACCCGATACCTACACCTTTACTTGTGACTAGTACACTCCATTTCAATATAAATCTCAAATTTGGCTATACTTAAACATGGTCGGTTCAGAAAATTTTAATTGAATGCATTGTATGCGTTTGGTATTTCGCCTTGATGGTAGGCAAATTGTCCAGCGTAAAAACGGAGCAGAATGCATATACATCAAGGGCAATGGGCTCGCACGACCGGCTATCTTATACCATTTATACCTTATGCAACCCCTATTATATTATCCCTATGGCAAGTTTTAATGCTAAATTTGACTAAAATTACGGTGAGATATCGCAAAAAATGGCAGATTTATGTTTAAATGTACAGGGATAGTCGTAATAAGTGGGACAGAGTGATGGTGTAACGCGTGTGTTATGTCCCACTTGTTTTTACTGATATTGTACATGAAGTCTTAATAGTTAATGATAATAAAAGTAGAAGACCTTTACTTTAATTATATATTAATTTTATTACAGTATTTTATGGTATTGAAAAATAAAAATGAATGTAATGGACTACTACATAACTACCATTTTTAAATCAATAATCAAAACTTTATATAAATATAATTATACTTTATGTATACACTCAACCTTTGTGTATATCTGTTGTGATGATTTAAAGCTAGCAAATAAGTTCGTTAATTCCAATGCAAAGAAAAATTGAAATACTGATATACAAATAGAAGTTCAAAGCATTTAATTTACCTCCATTAGAGCTTTCAATAATTTGCTATTCATTACATTGTGAATATGTATAACGTGGTGTGTTAATTTGTTAATTAATATTGAAATACACGTTTGAAGTATTTATTACTGTATGTTGAAATAGCAAAATACATTAGCAAAATAATTAAGTTGTAATGGAATGTTTATTAAACAAAGCAAACTAAGTATGCTTCATATATATTTTTTTTTGTTCCTTTGAGCCCTATTTTGTATAAAATAACTATAGAGCAGCTAAACACGTCTAATTAACTCATAGTCTAATGAAGAAGTACCTCCAGATAATTGGGTAATAATAAATTAATTAAAGTAACGAGATCTTTCACAATTTTATTCAAAGGAAATCTTTAATTTTTAAACAAAAGTGTTTAAGCGTTTTTTTTTTTTTTTTTTTTTTTTTTTTATTTAAGCAATCGATGTTATACACTGTACACCTCGAGACGGCACGAACTTTGCTCCTGCTTTGTTTGTGAGCCTTGTCACGCAGAAAAGGTAAGCTTGCAATTCTTTGGTATGACTGGACTGGGTGCTCTAATTTCCTTCCCCTAAATTGCAATATCTTTCTGTTTATTAACTTAAAATTTCAATATCTCAATATATATTATTTTGAATTTATTACTTGAAGAAAATTTGAATTCTTGTAAAATTTTGAACCAGCTAATGAGATTATTCATATTAATCTCTGCTGGACAACATTTGTAAAAATTATGAATTAATAAAAAATAAAAAAAGAAGAAAAAAATGAATAACTAGTGAGACTACAGCTCCAGGAAAAAGGGCTGCATGTTCCGAGTTAGTTTGTATAAAAATGTGCCACATTATTAATTATATCATTTTAGCTACATTAGCAAATTTTTTCTAATAAAAGGTTCATTTATCCCATTTATTTACATTCAATATCGGTATAATAAAACATACTACTTGTGTATATATCCATTTAATTTAACAATGATAAAAATTGCTCACTTTTGTCCATTAATTCTATACGTGGAAATAACAAGGCAGTTTTTTAGTAAAGAACTTTGAAGTGGTAACAAAATTTTCAAATGTTCAGCAGTAATATTTCAAAATAATGGCGTATTTTAACAGCTCAATTTTTTTTTTTTTGAAAGATTTACGAAGTACGTCTTGAGTTATAACTTTGTGGATTGAGAGAGAACTTGATGACATGGTTTGCGTGCAGCAGTGCGACGCAGTGAGTCATGTGACAGGGACGTCACAGTGAACGAGACCTTGGGGACGAGAAGCTCGAGACGAAGTGGCCTGCCACGTCTGGCTGACCCTCTAATAGTACACTCAAACTAGTTTAAAGTTCCCCTTAAGGATGAATCTCAGTATGTTGATTTCTCGTAATCGTATACCGCCTCAATGCAACAAGACTTGCAAGGGACCTAGAACTCACCAATAGGTGGCATATAAATTTTGAAGCGAATCTGTCTCATCAGTTTTGTGAAAACTGAGGTAGAAGTTTAACATTGGCTTTATGGACGAAAACCGGAAATGGAGCTGTTGTAAGAAAACTGCAAGACTGAATTTGCTCAAACTATAAGCGATTAAGTTTTAGAACATTATCGATTTTTTAAAATTTATTTCATTCGATTCGTTTGCAGCAGGGATCGGATGCGGATGCGGATGCAAGATGCACACGGATGCGCAAAAATGGGCTTGCATCCGCATCCGTGCATCCCAGATGCACGGGAAAAAATGAATGCATCCGGATGCGCATCCCAGATGCATGAAAAATAAATTTGCATCCGGATGCGCATCCACGGATGCACGAAAAATAAATTTGCATCCATTTAACACTTTTTTTTCTCCTTTTTTATCAGTTTTTTTGCTAATGGCCTCTAAATAAATCTTTAACACAAGGCATTTTCTTAACATTTATTTGCCACTTGTCGTTTAAAATTGCAAGAAACAAAGTGTATTATAAAAACCAAAGATCGGATGCGGATGCAGATGCAAGATGCACACGGATGCGCAAAAATTGGCTTGCATCCGCATCCGTGCATCCCAGATGCACGGGAAAAAATTAATGCATCCGGATGCGCATTCCAGATGCATGGAAAATAAATTTGCATCCGGATGCGCATCCCAGATGCATGAAAAATAAATTTGCATCCAGATGCGCATCCATGGATGCACGAAAAATTAATTTGCATCCGGATGCGCATCTCGGATGCACGAAAAAAACGCGTGCATCCGGTCCCTGGTTTGCAGGGAAATATTCTTTGACTCCAGCAGTAACTGAGATTAATCGTTAATTTTGTATTTTATAGGGTTTCTCATGTAACATGATTTCTTTAAGATTTGAAAGATAGAGCAAGGCTCTCTTTTGACCATAACGATAATTATTAACTATTTTAAAATGAAATAAAATATAGATTTGTCAGACAGGTGATCTTTAATTAGTCAAAGAGTAGTGTCTGCTCGACGTGAAGTTTCATCAACATCCCACACTACAAAGTCGTATTGTACTAGGTAGCTTTACTGGCAGCTGCAGAGAGAAAATCTGGCAGCAGCTACTCACAACTGCACGTCAAAATGTAATCATGAACTTTTTGTGAAAACTCGTTAAAAAACTTTTGTATTTAGACTAGTACTTATTTACGTATGACGGACGTATATTTGAATTTAGAATGTTTCTCAGAAGTTTTTTAAAACAGTATAATGTATAATATGATTCTCATGAAGATATCAAATAAACTTTAGATATATTTTTTTTATGATGGAACATTATCATTTTTACTGCAAAAGATCAAATAAAATTTATTTGATGTATTTTTAAAGGTAATCAAAGTACAATTTATTTTTATTGCTACTTTATTTTTGGAATCGTAAATTAAGAAGCTTTAAGTTTATAAATTTAGATTCAACCATTACTTAAATAACTAAAATAAGTTAAACAGTGCAT
This sequence comes from Siphlonurus alternatus, assembly GCA_949825025.1. Lineage (NCBI taxonomy): Eukaryota > Metazoa > Arthropoda > Insecta > Ephemeroptera > Siphlonuridae > Siphlonurus > Siphlonurus alternatus. The sequence continues at coordinate 16,421,223 of OX463778.1, forward strand.
GATACTAAATGTATCAGTGTAAATAAATAAAGGACGTCACAGAAAGTTGAATGAATTTGAAATGTCATTCTAAAGATACAATCTGCTACGAAGTTTAAGATCAACAGAAAATGGATTAATAATTATTGACGAGCCGGGTCCCGAGCGGTAAAAAGAAATTAAGTATCCATGCGAATTTTAGATTTTTGTAGTCCAGAAAATTTTCTTTAGAAGTTTAATTAAAAACTTCAAAAGCTTGAATTAATGAAAAAAAGTAACTATCAATTTTTTTCTGTACGTACATTATAGTTTTACGTAACATCGTCTAGAAGAGCTTATATTATATTGACTTGTAAGACTCCAGAGAAGGAAAGTAATAAAAAGTACATCCATTAGTTTCGCACCACTGAAGATGACCTTTCGAGAGACTCACGTTATTTCGAGAGTTGACGTCGAGAGGTTCTTTCAAGATCTTGCGAACGGCATCCGTGTCATTCTTGATCACCGCCTCGTGCAGCAGCAAGTCGTTCTTCAGCACTGGAACATCAACGGAACAATTAAAACCGTTATACTGTTTTAGTATTTACAAGCCGTCAAGTTTAATGTGGTTTTCGTCATGAAGATTGTGTTTGACCAATAAGGAGAGTCGTTACAAACTATATAACCAATAAATGAAGACATTACAAATACAAAGCAAACACATTAATTGCGACGGTCACCTTTCTCTGACAGTGAAAAGAAATAACATTATCATAATAATGAGATATTAGAATGTGAAAATTTTAGTGGCTTAATCGAAAGAAGGGGTAAAAATATGGTACTGTGAATTTGTTCAGATTTTTCTAAAACCGAGAACTATTTTTAAAAAATTATTGAAAGTCTATTTTATGATGTCACGGGTGGCACTGCCCTATCCTTTTTCTTAAGGAGTGCCGCCCGTGACGTCATCAAAATAGACTTTCAATAATTTTTTAAAAATAGTTCTTGGTCTCAGAAAAATCTGAAAAAATTCACATTACCATATTTTTATCCCTTCTTTCAATTAAGCCACTAAAATTTTCACATTCTAATATCTCATCATACAACGTGTTACATGTCATTATATTTATCTCCAATTACCCACAGTTACATAACGAGACAATTAACACCGGTACATACTGGTTGTTACAATCAATTTAAACGTTTACTTTTGCGAAACCTGGCAATGAAAAGAAATGATAATACAGCCAGCTACAGAGTACAACATGTGGTGTCATAATATTTCCACCCACGTCTCTCTCCCAACCATGAGACAATAAACAGCACCCATGTTGGTTGAAGTAACATCATCGATCTGTGCTCTTGCTTTTAAGAAAATCGTTTAAAACTGTAGCAGCGTGATTGTTCATCTCATGCCAATGTAATTAACATGTAATTCAATTCAGAAAATTGTTGAGCAAATTGGAAGTTACCATAAACAGAGGCCATATATATAATTATATTTTTAGAGTAGTGTCTGGCAATGGGAGGGTAATGAACTTACTTATCTTACAATTGTTTTAGTCTTAAACGTATGGGCAAAATTATATAATAATTTAATAATAATTCAATTTCAAAATGTTTTTATTTTTAATTATACATTAGTTTTTTAGCACAAATAATATAAAGATAATTAAAACATGTTCTGCTGACTTTTATTATTAATTATGACTAATTAAATACAGTAATACCATTAGTCTTTAAAACTTAATAACTATAATAATATAATTATGACAGTATTAAAGGACAGTCATTGATTCCATCATTTACAAGATATTATTTGTAAGTTTTATAACTGATTCTACTTTATTGATGAATTCGCTTATGATCTTTTTCCTGATTACATGCAATACTGCTTTTCTTGAGCTATTATTACACAAAAAAATTAGAGTAACCTACAGCATTTTATTTTTTAATACCAAGCACACAATGGGATACTGACCAAAAAAAAAGTTGCAAGTTTTTGTCAATATTTCAAAAGGCACGAAAATTTCATGAAGAACAAGCCCTATTACAGCATTCTACGACAATTTCCTGATTTTATATGAATTTTTAAAACCTCTCAAAAATGACGTCATAGCATTGAATCTTAAATGGGAAAATATATCAGTTAACATTGCCAAATCCCATACTTAATATTGAAATGTAACCAAAACTTCATTTGCAAGGTTTTTAGGTGCTAGAATCACGATAATGAAGGTTTAAAATTCCTACCTCAATAACTTTTCATTTTAGCAATGTTAACTGATGCATTTTTCCATTTAAGATTCAATGCTATGACGTCATCGAAAAAAGTTTTAAAAATTCATATAAAATCAGCAAATTGTCGTAGAATGCTCTAATAGGGCTCGTTCTTTATAGAATTCACAGTAATTTTTATTAGTATTGCTAACTCAAATACCGGTCAGTACCCCAAGTATTAATATTTAATATTAATATTTACAAGTATCCGTAAGCATAGGTAATAAGCTGGGCATACAGGTAGGTAGCCACACACCTAGCACCTCACTCAGATTATGACTGAATATTTCATCATCAGAATAATTTAAAGCAGCGCTTTGAATTAAGAATCCGTTACCGCATTTCAGAATCATTGTAATGAAATTCTGATTACGTTCTTTTAAGTAATCCGGGTCTAGGGCTGGATACTTTTCACCATTTTTTCAGGGTTTGGAGAAGTGCTCAGCATTTGGGTAGTTACACTTTATGATGTACCGGGATTTCTGCTACAGGTTTCTATGGTTTCCTGTAATTAATATGCCGAATGGAGGGAAGTTTGAATTAGAACATGGTCACTTGCATTAGTACGAGTTTCTTATAAGCAATATTTTTGTTAATTAAGTTTGAATGAATTTATGCCATTGGCATGCTGTAGTAATTAAGTCACATTGTTTAAAAAATAATAATGTCAATACTTCTAATTGTTATTTTTTCTCTTCGAATTAAAGTTAGCAATGTTCATGTTATGATATTATGTTAATTACTTAATAATGATATATATAAAATTATATGTTATATATTATAGGTTCAAAAAATTTAGTAATAAACACTGTTACAAGATACATGCAGTTAATATCCATATAATTTTATTTACTCTATTTGCTCATCTTTTTTAAGAGGGGAAAAACTATTTATAAAAATGTTTTCATAACATTGAGTTTTGAAATCATTTGACTCACTGAAGTTGGCAACGTTTATTTCATTGCTTGGTTAATTAAATATCTTGTTTGCGATGTTATCGTTACCAAAGAAATGTAAATAACTAATTTTATAATAAACAAAAACCACAGGGAAATATTAAACAAGGAATTGTTTATGTTTTGCAATCATATTCACTCAACTGAAAGACTTTTTTAAACTCCGAGGCAGAAACTTCTTGCGAAGCATAGAAGTTGAATCTTTCATTTGCATTCAATGTGTATTGTCATGTATTTTTATTTCAGAATAAAGTTTGTAAAGTTATAACAATTTAACCAAGAGAAATCAATATAAAAGTTTTAACTTCCGATAATGAATTTAATAATTATTGTATACTATTGCCAATATCATATAAAAACATTTGCCTATATACAAACCAATATATATGATAAAGAAAATTAAATACAAATAGTATTGTATTTTATATTGTGTATCATTATTTTTTTTATAGCTAACCATAAATTAAATTACATTTATTCATTACCCTAATGACTCGGTTGGATGGTATATCGTATTATTTATTATTATTTTTTATTATTCTGGGAAGCAACTGCGTTGGTGGTAGAAGGGAAAATATCGAATTACGCAGGTTGTAATTGCCCGTAGCAAGTGGAGAAGAGGGAAAGGACATGTATGTGCGGTTCTCTCTCGACGCTAAGTGGCGCTACAAACATAGCCATCAAGGTGCGTTGCCATGGCGCCACCCCATGGCGCCAACCCCAGTAAATATGGACAGATGGACAGTTGAAGTCAAGTAAAGTCTGAGTCATTTTTTATATTATAGAATAAATTATAATTCTTCAGTCGATCAAATCAGAATTTTATTGTTACTATAGTACGTTCCACAATGTTTTATCCCATGGCATTGTAAGTTAAATTTAAAAAAAAAGTAAATAAATAAATTGTGATAATTGATCGGCATGCAGTATCAGTTCAATCATATGAAGAAAGTTCCAAATATACAAGTATCTATATACATACTTAATGTAAGTATGCATATATGACATACACATGCCCTGTTCCAACAATTTATATAGATCAAAATTATACGGAAAAATTAACTAAGGAGAATAAACGCTCATTTTATCAAAGAAATATTCAATTTTATTGCTTACACAATAATTATATACTGTATAATATAGTAATATATAAGATTAGATTAATAATATTTTAGTAAATACTGGAGATTTCAAAGCATTTTTAAAGAAGTATTACTCAAACTGTATAATGGACAACATACATGAAAAAAAATTATTGCAGAAATGAATAGGGGGTACCAAATTATGCTACTCTGAATTTTTTCAGATTTTTTTGAGTCCCGGAACTATTTTTAAATAATTATTGAAAGTCCAGTGATTTCAGTTGGCACCCCTGAATTCTTAATAAAAAGGATGGAGACTGGACGCCTATTGACGCCTCCAGGGGGCGTGGCCGCACTTGCAATAATTATTTAAAAATAGTTCTGGGTCTCAAAAAAATCTGAAAAATTTCAGAGTAGCATAATTTGGTACCCTCTATTCATTTCTGCAATAAAATTTTTCCATGTATGTTGTCCATTTACATTAAATAGTAATTACTTCGTATTGTATTTCACAATCTTGGAACTCTAATGCATTTAATTGGGGCGTCTTTACCTTACAAATATAGAAGAAGATAGGATTACAAGATTTCCAGAAGCAAACGTAATAATGTTGTCGAGATAACGAGGTGTTATTTTCAAGCACAGACGACGGTGAACGTCAAAGCGACAGGTCGTTAAATTTTACGCCTCACATGTTGCTTTAAACGAGCACCATGTAAATAGTAGAAATACAGTACTACTGATGTATGGTACACCTCGTTATATTAGGAACCTTTGTGCTCAAATTTTGTGCACATTTCATGCCAGCAGACAGTGAATTATGTGGTGGATGGACTGTGAATACTCTTCTTGCCCTGCAAATTTTTAATGCTGTGATATTGTGCATATATCCTTTACAATTCTAGGTTTATAATTTAACAACGTATTTAATAACTATAAAAAAATAAAATAATTGTTTCAAAAGTAAATTTATAAGCAACAATTGAACTTTTAATAACACAGATCTTTTATATTAATTATTTGACTTTCACTATATTTTTTTAAGTTTATTTAAAAAAAAAAATTTTAAACATGGTAATTGCTTCTGTGAAATATTTGCCATATATTTATTGCAAGTGCAAGTCATTGACTTAATGTTAAAATTTGCATAATTAAATTATAAACTCATCACATTTGTATAACTTAATTAGTAAAAGTTAAAATTAGCATTCATCTAAGTGGACAAAAATTATTACTTTGTCATAATAACAAGGTTATAAGTTATTACGTGAATTACGTGGGAAGTTTACGCTTTCAGAGTGCAAGGTAACACAAAGGAAGCAAAAGGAGCAAAACGGATAATTTTCTGTGACACCGAGCACAACGAGTGCGCTTAATTATGAAACTTGTAGAGAAGCGCCCTCACAGGTTTAATGTTGCGTTGACTGCACGGCGAACTTCAATGTAGACAAGTTATGCAAGCTGTAAATCTACTGGGGGTGGAATTTAATGGGAGGTGCATGTCTAAAGTTAAATTACAACGTCTTTGTTGATCGTCTACTTGTAAAATTTTCTATAAAGGTGAGAGGTGTTGGGTTGAAAGACGATGGAAATTACCCACTCTCAGTGCAGCTGGGGTTCTCAAGGAGAAAGAGTTTTATCACAAAACCACCTCAGCTGTTCGTTCTACTAAACACGGTGCTAAATTAACCATGCAGTGGCTCAACATGGTACTAAAATATGTTAGCTAAATCGGTGCTAAGACAGCTAAGCAATAAAACAGATACGTTAGCAGTGGCACAGATTTAGCCCACATTTCTTAGTACCATGTTTAGCCCCTGGTTTAATTATCACTCGTTTAGTACTCGATTTAACTCGATATAAACATCGAGGCTAAAGTGGGGCTAAAGTGTTTTTTGAATGCCCTTCATAACCTACAATTTAATTTCTTTTTACATGAGGGACAAAAACTGCTATTTCCAAAATCACGGTCATACCTCTGGGGCTGCGAGGTCTCGGCGGGTCCTCCAGCCCGTCAAGAGGTGGTAGTCCGGACGGTGAGGGCCTCCTGCTACGGTTCACGTAGTCCTCAGGTTCGTCCAGCATGGTGGGGGTGAGGGGGCGCTGGGGTGGTTGCTGCTCTTGGGGGGCGAGGAGACGCGGGGTCAGGCGGGCGGGCCGGGGACACACGCGGCGGCGCACGCCATTGTCAAGACGACCACGTGACACCGGAAGTGGCGGAGGCTGTGGCGCTCTGTAACAGGAAGTTACGTCATATTTATAAAAAAAATAAGGAAGATAAAAACTTTGATTGAGTAGGACAGTATACAGAACAATACAAGGGTGTTTTTTTATGTATTTCATAACAAGAAAAATGGTAAAATAATATATTTAGGAGTAAGTATTTTTTTACTGCGGATTATTTATTAAAGCACTGCTTGTAATTATTATTTTTTTTAAGTATGCAGTCAAAAGGTTTGTAAAATATGAAATGTATTATAACTTACAAGCTGAAAACATTTATTTTATATTATAGCTCATAATTAGTTTTGACGGTTCTTTAATTATTTTACCCCAAAGAAATTATTATATTTCATGAATAATTATGGAAAGCTGACCACTCAGTTTTGATAAAGTTCCTAGACTATAAGTAGTTTTGCTATAGGAGCACCAAAATTCACGATGTAAATCTTACATAAACTTCATCTAAGCAATGTTTGTGTAGCACACCACTATGCGCCTCGTGCTGTCTTTGCTTGTTTAAGCAAAGACCTTACTTCTGTTTAGTTGTAAGTAGCTTATGTATGTGAGAACTTAAATTTGTAGTACCAACATTATATAATAGGATTGGAACTAAGACAATAATTCTATTAGGTTTAAGATTCGTTACAACGGAAATTATGAATTTAATTTTATTATTTCTGAGCAATGTTTTGTATAATAAAGAGATTAAAACAGTCTGATGTTGTTCATTCTTGTTTCTTGTTATATGTAAAAGGTCATTAACTATAAATATCATCCATTTATTTATATGTATAACAATATTTTATTATTAATTAAATATATGACGCATCAGAAATAAAAAGACGTTTGACATAATTTAACATTTAGATCTAAGAAAAATCTAGGTCTTATTGCAAAATAAATGTATGTGGTCTAATACAATAATTTATTGTTAGAATTTATTTTGATTAAAAATAATCATATGATTGTCATAAAATATAGTGCATATACGTGCGGTCATGGACATTGGCTCATGTCCATTGACAATGAGAGCAAAATCATCCGGAATAATGAGTTGTCTACCGCAGGATCCTGTGCAGTATACATCTGCTGTATATATCATGCATGGAGTGCAATTATGAGCTTTTTGCATGTTTTACTGTCTATGAATTTCACTAATAATCCAATAAAACCAGGCAGGCAGCTCATTATTGCACATTATCATTTTTAGCAGATAGCTCATTATTCCAGACGAGGAACGGTATATATGTACACAAATAATGTAATAGAACTTAGACCATACAAATATGTACTCAATTTCAATATTCTTATCTAGAACCAATGAAAATATGTAATTTTTTACCCAACAGTATGTACGCATTTCAAACTACTAACAAGTAAGCTGTATGTTTTTTTGTTCAAAGTCAAAATGGAATTAAAAAAAAAAATTAAAAAATGGCATGCAGCAACCTAATTGTATACATTCAGTATTAAATGTGTATGATGTGTGAAGCACATTATGCAACTATATAGCATATTCGTACTACAATGATGAATAAAAAATAAAACACGGTATAAATATTTCAATTTCCTATTTTTATATAAAAAAAAACACACACTTTCTGGGAGTTGTTATAGAATTTATAAAGTTTTATAAATAGAACATTTTAGTGTAAAAGATTTATTTGGCGAGGTGAAGTGACGTCAAGGGACAAACTTTTGTCACTCGGAGCTGAGGCTTTACCTCAAAATGTGTGACGTTGTTGTTCCTAGACCCGTTCATATTGAGTCCTTAAGTGCAGGCTTATATATGACTTTATATACTTCAAGAAGTAAAAGTAGTAAAACTTTATAAAACAAGTTGAACTAATAATAGCAAAAATTCAGTTTAATTTTCAGGTGTGAGATGAGAAAGCAATGCAGAGAAATGTATTTAAGGGGAGGGGTGACAATTTATCGTATTCAACAGCATTTGGGGGTAAATTTAGTCCTTAAAATATACTTTTCACATGAAAAGTTCAATTGTTGTTTGGCTCGACTTTCTTAATTTTTGTCAAAGTAAGAAAATTACCACTGTATGGTTATTGACAACGTGAAGAAAAACTGTGATAAAAATTGATTTTAGATACATGTACTAAATTTATGAGGTAATGAGGTTGAGCGTGGCGCAGTGCATTGACCGGTTCTCGTTGGATCACCGAAGTCAGGCTACGTCGAGCGTGGTTAGTACTTGGATGGGTGACCATTTCAAGTATAAAATACGCTGCTCCCTCCCTGGGGTAAATTCATCTCTCTTTCCACCCAGTGCAGTGATGCACTTGCGTGTGGTTCCCCAGGCTTTGGACATCGCTTTGGTCCATTGAGAAAAAGTAGAGGTGTCCGTCCTGACTGAGGTTTTCCACGGTTCCCTCAGTCTCACTTCAGCGAATGCTGGGACGCGTAGCATGCAGGCCGTGGCCACTATCCGTTCCCTACCTTATCCCTACCCAGTACCCCGCCGCGAGCTGTAAGCTCTTAGGGGTGTATCCTTGTAAAAAAAAAAAAAAAAAAAAAAAAATATACTTTAAAGTTAAGGAATGCAACTCGTTTTTCTTTTTTTTTTATCGATGATTGTGGGTTGTGGGTTGACGTGTACTGTTGGAGTATTCATAATATATATTATAATGAGTGTTGTAAAAAAATGTTAGTAAAATTTTATAATACAATCTTATGAGTGGAGAGAGTAAGAATATTTAAACATTTTTACCTATACGCTGTATACTGTAGTATACTATACAAGTTATGTACATTATTTACATATTTGAAGTATATAGAGATACGGAGAAAGTAATACATATTTGCACATATTTATTACATAAAAATTATCATAAACTAATTACTAATTACAGTATATATCATTATATTCCATATTTGTTAAGTACTTAAGCTCAACACTTTTGGTTTGTGTAGACTTAACTTGAGAGCAATGTCAGAGACAGAAGTGTGTTGCGGTAACTCTCCAAGTCGATTGTTGTGTTCTTTGTACCGCACTCAATCAACAATCAATGGGAGCCTCTCATCACATCAAGGAGGGTAGGAATCAACAATCAAATTACTTCATTAACACTCGTTTCATGTCGCAGTTAAAATTCACCACAAAGCCATTAGTGCTGGTGCCTTGTTATTACACTGGCTTCTGTTATATCAAATAGCATGTAAAATAGCTAGTGTATACCATTGGAAGGAATTCAATTATTAATATATATATATAATTTTATAGTTTATTATATAGTTAACTTATATAATTAATTTATAAACTATGATTTTACAGTGATTATAATTAATATAATATCAATAAAAAACTAATTTTGGTTGGTCTGTAAAGCTGACACTTTTAGTAACATTATTGATAGAGTATTTGGCATTGAAATTGCTAAAAAAAAAAAACTGCAAAAATTTTCATTGCTGTTGAAATTTGTCCTGAATTCTGATCAAAATTAAGCTGCGATTTTTATGTGGATGCCTAAAAATGATCCACTCATGGCACCACTCATCAAGTTAATTATTTTTTATTTCTTAAATGCGATTTCTATAAATTTCCTTCACGAATCTTAACTTAACTTCATTACATTTATGAATTAAAAATGTTGTGAAACATTATAGGATTGTATTTAGCCGTCGTTATACATCAAATTAAAGTTCCCACTACGTAAATAAAAACACAATTAAAAAAAAAAATGTATTAAAACAACATCTGCCTCGTCTTAGAAAACTCAATTCGCATTTTTTTAATACTTTTGTTCGTATAAAATTTAAAACTTAATAAAAATGTTGCAGCAAATCCTGTAGAGCTATTCCGAGATGTAATTCAAATTTGATACTTTGGAATATACTCAAAACTAATAAGATTATTTAAGGATGAAATTTGATTCCAGAATGAGCAACGATACTCAACTGCAGTTCATTTGGGCACAGTTTTAAAAATAATATGGGTCCAATATAATATAATTATATAATATAATAACATTTTTACGCAACTGCATGGCCAGAAAATGGATGAAAATTTTACCTTTTTGTTTACCTTGAGTTCCTAGAGTTTAAAGGTATACAGGCCTCAAATTACAAAGTAAACAGACATTAAGTGTTGCTCGAGTTTATAAACAACATTCGTATTATTTTTACCTGCGCGCGGTGCGACCATCCGAAGTCGCGCTGTAAAGAAAGTCCTTGCTGACGTCACAACTCACAGCTAGCACCGATTAGCATTGAGTTGTGACGTCATCAAGGACTTCGTGACGTCATCAAGGACTAAATTTCTTACTTTAAACTGCGACTTCGCACAGATGCATCACGCGTGGAAAAAAATGATGCGAATGTTGATTATATACTCTAAACCCACTTGGTGACTGTCTAATTTGTATTTTGAGGCCTGTATGCCTTTAAAATTTGGAAAAGAAATTGCAGTGATTAACTACAGCTAAATTTGTTATTAAAATCACATTTTCGTCTTTATACTATAAAATTAGACTACCTGTTTTTTGTTAATAAATTTTGTGTTTGCATAAAAATACCGGACCACCCATATAAATGTAAACTCCAGTTATGGCAAGATAATTCTGTCCGTGGTTGTACATAGACCAGCTAACAAACTCGCCTTCAAAGGCACCCTGCACTCTCATCAAACCTGACTGTTTTATTTACACCAAGCTGGCTTATTTTTTTATCATTATTTGCATCCACATTTTACCTTCGAAAGAAAAAAAAAACTTCAAAGTGAAATTTTTGCTGTCTTATTTTAACTTATTTATGTTTTTTCCCTAGTTTGTTATGTTTGTAAGAATACCAGAGATATATTGTTTTATTAAAATAATTTACAAACAAAAACAAAAATATTTTTATATACTGTACATTAGTAAACGCTTAGTTGAGCACTTTTTGAATCCGTGTTGCATTGCACAACAACAGCCTGTGGTAGATAGCTCCCCTTGTAATCTTACTAATGGCTGCACGAACTGTGTCATTCGCACTGCTCCGTCCAATGTTAGGCTAGACTCCGTGGAAATGAAAAACAATGTTGATTTTCTATGGATTTTGTTGTTATAACAGCTTGGGAGCAAGTATACACATAGCGAACCGAAGACACTTTTCTATAGTAAAGTGTTTGGCTCTCTTAACATCACCTCTTAGGTTCTGTAAATGCTCGAGTTCAGCCAAAATTTAAGAAGCTTGCAGGGATATAATGACAAGATGGGGTTGAATCAGACACCAAATGTCAAGCACTGTAGTAAGTAGCTCTCTCTCTCTCTCTCTCTCTCTCTCTCTCTCTCATTTTTTGCTACGTATCAGTTAACAAAACACAATCTTGAGTACTTGACATATTTTGAGAGAAAAGTCAAACAAAAAGACACAGAGAAAAAATAAAATATTTTCAGAGACTTCAAAAATTGTAGCATCGTATGCTTCAGAACAATGCTTGATGCTTAACAAACTTCCACAACTAATTTATTTATTTCATTCTAACCATCCTTTTTTATTCTATCAAAGCAAATAACAAATAAAATTCATAACGTTGTTTGCAATTTACAACTGTACTTTAACTGTAGTGTTAATAATATCATACAAATTACTTTTTTAAAGTACTTTTATTGTGGTATTAATTTAAATTTGAAATTATAAAACAAAAATTAGGCATAAAAATTATGTATTTATTATTTTTGATGAAAAAAAAAAAAAGAATTTAATAAATCGTCTACTTGAATTTATAATACAAACAGCATTTTTTATTATCTAATTTTATATATGTAAACAAAGTTGTATTCATGATGAAATGATGATAAAAAATTAAAATGTAATTAGTAATTACTACCAATGCAAGCTTCATGGAACATTCTTTGGGAGCGATTCAGCAAGCGTTAATTAATAAGGAGCTATGTAAGATTTTTCTTTTTTAAGCAGCGTTTTTTTTTTTTTTTTTTTTTTTACCTTTTAACTGGTATTCAATTATTTTTATTTACATTACCAATCATTCAGAAAATATATGAAAATTTGAAAATCGCTTCTTTAAAAAAACGCTTAACACTGCTTGCTGAATCGCTCCATTAGAATTCTTTATCTTAAAAAATTATTTTACCAATTTCACCTATAAAACTATATTAGCTGCAGACGTTTAACACCTGTATTCACCTCATTTTTTATTTTCATCACTTATTTGATACGTTAAATATCCTATAAAGTATATTATATTGCCACAAGCCACCTGACGGTGTTCTGTTTAATATAGTGTTTTTTTTTTAAATACCACTGTTTAATTGCTGATATATAACGGAAACAAACCTTTAAAATTATGAAATCGACCTGGAACTGAGTATGCTGTGTATACCAAACCTGGGAGATATGATCGATGACTTAATGGAAAACCTGATAATTCTTATACACTCCCCCATGCAGGGCTAATCTGATGTACCGGTATTTCATTGTATTCCACCATTTAATTAGCATCAGGCGGTTTGATGACGGTGAGGTCGATACAGCAGATGCTTCTCGTCAGTTTGACAGCATTGCTTGATGATTATTCCTTTGTCAGAAAAAGAGAACAAAGCGAGAAATTACAAAGTAAATTAATTAATTAGATAACGTTCTTTTATAACTTTAGTAAATCTGAATACGAATTCTTATCACAAATGTTCATTAATTTTTCAACCAGAAATTATTGACAGCATTGCATGTATTGTTAAGAATATTTTCAGCGTTTTACGAACTCTTTACAAGGTTTTTCTCGTATAACTTTTAACGTTTGCCAATATATTTTATGAAATGATAATTGCTACTTTATAGAGTGATATGGATCATTGCAGTGCCTTCACTATTATTAAAATTTGGCTAAATGTCAGTGTATATTTTATATGCTTAAATTGACATCTTATATTCCAGGGATCATGAGTCATCATGACCATATTTTATTCATGATTTTTAGGTATTTCGTTATGTATTTTGTATAATATACTATAACATCATGATTTAAGCATAAAAAATTAAAACGAATTTTAGCCAAATTTTATTAAGAGTGCTGAGAATATGATTTTCATGCTAGGAGAATAATGACTCAAAATTAATAATTCTCATATTTCTTTAGTGTAAAAAAGTAGTCAGTACATAATTTTATTAATTTTTAGCATAATTACCCCTTATCGTGAGGGTAGTAATTATATTAATATATATTGCCATGAAAGACAGAAGCAATTAATAATATGTCTTTGTTAATTTTGTTTGATAATATGAAAATATAATTTCTTGACTGTTCCTCTTGAATTACTAAATTATGTGCGTTTAATTTTAACCACAATATTCATCAGTGTGTGTGTGTGTGTAGCCGCCCTTACGCTTTGGTTCACAGTCATGAGGGCAAAATTTTAATTATCGTAATATCCGTTGACTCGATCCCCTTCAGCCAAATACACGCACCGACTTCCGCAAATATCAATAAGTCAACACGCAAACTCGTCAAACAATTTTATTTTTAATTGAATTTCGTAATGAAAATCAATTCTATTTATGATAAAAAATAAAACACTTGAATATTTCATTAAAATATTAATATCTTGTCAGTTGAAGTGTCATAAACCATAATCACATTTTCGCTATGTATTGCTTTGTGAAAGTTAATTAAAAACGAAGATAATTTCATTTTTTTTTCTAAATGATTTTGTCAGTTTCATGAAAATTATTTAATTATGTAGTCTGTAAATGTCTGTATGCATAAGTAACTTATGAATGAATTATGTGATGGCTTATCTTTAAGTATTTCTCGCAGGTTAATTTAAATGACACAATTTTCAGAACAAAGGTTAAAAAGATGAGTAGAGATTTAAAATTACACAGTAAAAATAGAAGCTTTACATTTCATATTTTGAAACAAATTTACAACTTTTTACATATTATATAATAAAATATATTAATATATGTAGGTGGGTGTGTTTGTATTTATTTCTATTAAATGTATTATATCATTGAATATTTAATAGATGATGTTTTGTTGTTTTTCGAATCATAGAAATATATGTGAGAAGTGAAAATTAAGCTCTCACTTTCCTCAAAAAGAAAAAAATACTTTAAATTGATGAAATGTTCTGACTGCATAAAAAAATAGTTGTTTACATTACATCATCAATAATTTGATGTAATGATTATTTCTCCGGTAAATATATAAAAGAAATTATCACAATAATTAGAGTGAAAATGGCTGCACGCATATCAATAATACGACACTAAAACAGTAAAATCACGCAAGTAATTAAAGCTCTCAGAAACTGATGAACACCAGAAAATAACAAAGCTAATAAATAACAAGGTCCAATAAACAAAAATTTCTGTATATTATATTCAATATAAGGTTCGTTATTCTTATTCGAAGCAACTAGATCTGAAAATGGATGGCGCTGAAGAGCCGCCGGTTGCAGAAGGCTGGTGGCTTCGGCTGCTCGCTGTGAAGCCCTGAGAGGGTCTCGACGGTGAGCGCTGAAGGGTCTGGGCATGATAAGTTAAATTAAAATATAATCCTTACCACAAATAATAATGAATTTTTGAACTAATCCAGCTTAAATTTCAAACATTTTTTTTATCGACTAATACTAAATACTAAAATTTGACTTGCGACTACTGTTAATTTTGACTGTGTAATTAATCTGTTACGCAGGTGGTTGTTGGAATTCTGCTTGACTCCCCACTCATCTCTGCTGGAATTTTCATGCCGCCGTCAGAGTTCATAATTGTATCGCCGAGAGTTTCCATTCTTCCACGCCGCTGCTATATCACGCTCGAGCGGCACCGACAACCAAACCAACCCTCGAGTCAACAGCAGTGAGTGTAACTTTCGAGGGTGCAATATCAATGTTTCAAAACTTTTTATAACAAAAAACTTTTTTGGAATAATGTAAACACACAAGAAGAAAAAAAAATGTAAATAATAAAAATATATTATATTGTTCATGGTAGAGCTTTTTATAAGGTGAAACTTTTATTGAGTTTAAACATATTTTTTTACTTTAATTTATAGCAATGACAAAAAAAAAGTTATAATATCATTCAGTGATTATATATTATAAGACAAAAAAAAAAAGAGAGAAGATAAAAAGTCAAATAATTTTCCTTGGAAAAATGTAAAATAAATACAGGACTACGGAAAAGTGTAAAGAATACCAAAATATTTTTTTGAGAGTTAAAAGGTAAAGTTCTAAAATAGCAACTGCATTAAAAGTAATCATTATAGTGTAACTGGCCGGGTTTATATTACATTAGTTATTGATGAACACTGGTCATAAAATAAGAAAATTATCTCTAAAAATTTACATGAGCTTACATACTAACAAGGTCTTACTAATTGTAATTTCAAACAGCCATTATTCCATGCTCAACAAAGTTCGTGATTGTGTCTATTCATCTTTGTGTGTATCATGTCAATGCTATATAGATATAGATCAAACAGCTTAATGTAATACGCTACTGCATGATGCAGGATGCAAGATAAATGCAACAGTCCAGAACTATTGCACGCAAGAATAAATCGATGTGCTAAACAAAGAACGTGTGTATGCAACTATAATGACACATTCAATACCGGTACTGTCTCGTTAGTCCGCCAGTTGCATCAATATGCATTGATAAGGTTATTCTATGTCAATATGTGGATCATTTTGCATAGGCTGCATATTCTACAAAAAACAAACAAAAACAAACAAACAAACAAGGACTTGTCTGTATTGGAACAAATGAACAAATCAAATGATCACGATTCAGGAAAAGTTATCCAGAAAGATATCCAAGTTTTACACTATCTAAATAACCGCAGTTATAGTGTAATTGAGGTAGAATGATACTAACCGTGGTTATAGTGAGAAGCCTGGGTATCTTTAAACCTTATATTGAAATATGCATGCTATTTTAACAAATCAAACGCTCTCTGAAAATGCAGTGATGATTCTGATGCTTATATAGTTAAGTTATTTACTTGACTAATTGTTTAATAATATATTAAAACAAATGAAAATACACGTAAATTTCAACCAAAGTTAAGTTTATACACCAAAAGAAATATAAGTGGACGAAACTAAAACATAAAAAGCTGGGAAACAGATATATTGTTATGTAGTTACTGATCAGATTTAATTGTTAATTTCTTAGGATTATATATTATTTTATAATACTTTAAAAAACTTGCTTCATACTGAAATTATATAATTTAATCCTTTAAAGCTTTAAATCTGATCATTAAAAAAATCTTGTATCATGTCAAAAAGAATAAAATATATATATTATATTTCAATGGTTGAAAAGTTTTTATGAAAAGGAAAGAAAAAAGTATTAAACTCACAGTCAGTCTTCTACTTTATTTCGTACTTTGAATATGTCAGTTGATACGTACATATCATTGATAAAAAACAACTTTTTCATGAAGAGAGTAAGAAAAAAACATGTTTGGGTTTATTACTTGCTACGATGTTTTGGTTTCTTTTTGCCTCATTTGATGTCGGTACTAGAAAGAGGAATAGAAAGGTATGGAGAAGAGAAAAAGTGACAGAAAGTTTATATATTTGAGAGGAAAGAAATAGAGTATCTATGGACATTGAAAGGAAAATAGACAGAGAGAATAAGTTAGATGTTGAGTTTGGTTCACTAAGACCCAATAGTGACATGGAAAAGTTTGGAGAGCTCTTTTGATCAGCTGCAAGCGTCACGTCAGTTCGACCAGTTCCTCCTCCCTTCCCTCAGAAAGGCCACTTACGTGCTTGTGTTCCTCCATGCTCCGATTGCATCCCACTGATTCCCTAAGTTTGCTGAGCTTCAAATAATACCTGAGGTCAATAGCAGGCCGGACCAAACTTCTACTACACTAAGACCAAGTATCTGCTGCATCACAAGAGAATTTTTCTTGTTATTGAGTCATTATGTTTGTGTTAGTTACTATGAGTTGTTGGAAAACCACTACAAAGTGATATCTGCTCTATATTTAACTACAATAATTGTTGTAATGTGATACTGTTATTGTAACACTGCAGAACTTTACATGTTTATTAATATCTTAGAAAAGTCAGAATTAAATTATACAAGTAAGGGTTTGTTAATGAAGTCTGTGAGCTTGGTGAAATTTGTTGCCTTTCTTATAACTCAAGCTCAAGTTAACAATTTGTAAAAGTTTATTGATGCTAATATTGTTGTTTTATGCCAAGTATATGTATAATTTAAGTAGGTGAATATTAATTTACGAATACAGTGAAATAGCGTCTAGTGATACTTTGTATGCTAATAATTGTTTCTACCCTAAATTATAGTGCTTAATATGTTTTATTTAAGTATGTTTTAATGTAATAAAAGTTAAAATAATTATAAAATAAATAACATTATGCGATATTAAATTTTTTATAGTAGGAAAATAGGTTGATATATTTTACATTTTTTTTTTTTTTCAAAAGAATCTTTTATTTAAACAGTTACCCTTTCATTATTTTCGGCTAAAAATTTGTCTTTCAAATTCTAGAAAATTTGATAATCTGGTTGACATAGAGACAAACGAGAAAAAACGTTGACAATTTATTATTGCCACAAAGCTATCCAAAGCCTTTTTTTTAAATTTGTAAGCTAACGAAAAGCTATTTTTTTTACAAAAACACAAAATAAATTTAATGTATCTTTCAGAACTGCCCACACAAATTTTATTGTGCGCAACGATACCGTCTCTATAGTTAGCTAAAGTGCGTAGCAGGGGCGAGCGGTTTGAAGCATATTTTTACCCTATTTAGCTTGTCTGACCTGCTGCAAGAAGTAGTGGTCATATTGATCTCTCTTTCTCTCTCTCTCTCTCTCTCTCTCTCTCTCTCTCTCTCTCTCTCTCTCTCTCTCTCTCTCTCTCTCTCTCTCTCTCTCTCTCTCTCTCTCTCTCTCTCTCTTTCTCTTCTTACTGTGCGAACCAAATGCTTAAACCAACTGTGCATATTTACCAACTCTTACAAGTTATTATTAGCTCCGCCTTACAACTCTGACAACAAAATTGACTCTTTGTCTTTGCTGTGTTTGTTTCAAACTGTTATACTTCAATTGTGGTATAGTAAACAATCACCAAGCAGTTGATACTATTGTTGTTCAAATGTAAATAATTAATAAAGATCATTATAACACTGTTATGTGTGGGAGAACCGACGTTATTATTATTTTTTATTTTTCTTTGTATTTTCTTTTTAGTGCAAGATAAACGTTTTTTTAATAGTGATGTTAATGTTTAAATTAAGGGGGGGGAATATTGCTATGAGTTATGCGACTATTGTGTTTCTAGCAATTAATGCTGTCAATTATTCACTGTACTATTAAAAAAAAGCATATAATATTTGAATACAGTTTGATGCTTTCGCTTGAAGCTAATGGAACAGTCATCTGAAAAAATATTTATTTGATTTATTTATCCATTACATACTACTGAATATAATAGGAAGCACCATTAAAAAATGTACAATAGATAAAATAAACATATTATTCATATTTAAATACATTGACTACATATGGTGACATGCAAAGGTGACTTGACACTATAGCTTATGTTCACCAATTGAATTTATATTTACCCTTTTGTTTTGTATGTGCGAATTTTCTTATTTATTATTATTATTATAATTATTATATGTATTTAAAAAATAACATATAATTACATTAATTATGTACATGCAAACATTATTCTAAAAAATTTAATTACATAAGGGTGGCAATTTTAGTACCGACCTCGAAATTTTTTATTGCACAAATGGATAGAGGGTGCAAAAATAATATGCTACTCTGAATTTTTTCAGATTTTTCTGAGACCGGGAAGTATTTTTAAAAAATTATTGAAAGTGCAGAAAAAGTGCCGCCTCTTGCCGCCTCTCTTAATAAAAGATAGGACCCAAAAGGGACGTAGATTCGAACCCGACCTCACCAAAACTTTTTAGCAATACTTCCCAGTCCCTAAAAAATCTGAAAAAAAATCAGAGTAGCATATTTTTGCATCCTCTATCCATTTCTGCAATAAAAAAATTACTCCATTTTAGAGTTTACCAAGCAGAGTATTGTACCTTGCGAGTTTGTTTATATTATTATATACATAATTAAATAATCATGTGCACGTATTTAAATATCGTCTTAATAATTTGATATTGAAAATAGGGTTCAAAATTGTGAAATATTGGTTTACCTCTTTATTAAAGAAACCTTGAAAAGCTATTATATTATCTAACAATTTGTTTGACAATTAATTAAATCATAATCTCTCTTTACTAACTCGTTTTATAATTATATTATATAATTAATATAATCATATTCTTTGTCACGTAGACTGTCTTATAGTATAAAATTAAAACTTGCATTATAACTTTTACGACTTACTTTGTATAAAACATTTTCTATTTTTATCTCTCTTGAGATTCTAGTAGCCACCAGCAGCAGCTGATATAAAATGTAAAAGCCAATTAATTACTGAAATTAAATTTTAACTAGGTTATACAATGATGCTGTAACATCTCACCGCAGCATCCACCAAGTACTTTCATAATTTCCAGCTGCACGTCGTTGTTACACCACTTTAGAAATTGCCTTCATTGAAGTGCTTTAACTTTGCATTTACATTACAAATCAGGTTATATTATTATTGTTCAATGTTTGTAACTTGATACTTATAATAATAAACCTTATGTGTACTTAAGATATTATATATTAAGGTAATTATACATCTGATGTTATCTTCTTATGGTAGTTTACAGAGGCTTTTATTCATGAATAATAGTTTCACAGTTATAATAATAAAACATAAACATGCTCTTGTAAAATCAATTAACCTTATTACATAATATGTGCAATGTATTGTATAAGCAGTATCTGTGATAGCATTCAAATTATTTAATCATTTTTTTATCCAACATACGTACCAGACAAGATTAATTAGTTTATTAAGAAACAGATAAGGACAAACTGTGATTTTAAAATGAGTTGTATTAATACACTCCAGCAATCATAATCTCTTATATACTTTGTGTAGCCATTTTGTGTTCACGCCTTGTAAGTATGCAATTAGTTGAACATGTAATGTATAATATCATAATTATTTTTTAATGGAGTATTGTCCTTAATTTTTTTTTATTGCAGAAATGAATAGAGCGTGCAAAGTTATGCTACCCTGATTTTTTTCAGATTTTTTAGAGCCCTGGAACTATTTTTAAAAAATTATTGAAAGTTATTTTTGTGACGTCACGAGACGCCGCTCCTTAAGAAAAAGATAGGACTTGCCACCGCGTGACGTCACAAAAAGGACTTTCAATAATTTTTTAAAAATACTTCCCGGGTTCTAAAAAATCTGAAAAAAATCAGGGTAGCATAACTTTGCACGCTCTATCCATTTCTGCAATAAAAAAAATTGAGGACAATACTCCATTGTAACGGTACATGTCATCTGTACCTTATAATCAAACAACTTTTGTTTCGTTCATGTATGAATACCGAGAAACTTGGGTATTAACAGAACAACCTGCTTGATTTTTTTTTATTGCAGAAATGAATAGACGGTGTGGCAAAATTATGAAACTCAGATTTTTTTTTTTTTTTGTGCAGGAACTATTTTTTAAAAAATATTGAAAGTAGGGCCACGCCCCCTGGAGGTGTCAATAGACGTTTAGGCCCTATCCTTTTTATTAAGGATCCAAAGGAGCTGACAGAACTTGCAGAACTTTCAATGATTTTTAAAAATAGTTTGGGGACTCAAAAATATGTGAAAAAATTCATATAGTAACATAATTTGGTACCTTCTATTCCTTTTTGCAATAAAAAATTGTTCATGCAGGTTGTCCATTAACAAGACTGTGTACAGATTATTATTGCTTAAGTACATTACTAATCTGCATATTGCGTAATTAAGGTATTATATCTGCGTTTCATTTTTCTAAAAACAGAGCATGTACTGTACATAATAAACAAGTATGTTTAAATGTAGACAATATCCCAAATTGAGTCTTTGACTACATGTGGCTTTGATAATGATATTCAAGGCTTGAATAATTCAACATAGTAACTGAAACAAATATATCTAGCTCCTAAAATGTACATCGATATATAATATTTAAATCTTACCCACTTATTATTCATATAAGCAGCATACACTTATCAAATAGATTTTACCATGAAAAGAAGGCAACGTTCATGTTTCTGAGTAAAAACATACCAAGTATTTCCATGTCATTTTTTTTTTTCACTGTAAATTTATAGTATAGTGGTACTTTTAACACCTCTATATATTTCCACGTTGGGGTCATATAAAACTATTTTGTATGAAATAGGGATGAACGGAACGCTGGGGAATTGGCCTCATTCTGTATGAGAGATGTAAGTCATATTTATATATATGCTGCTGCGATAAATTGAATGAGGAAGTGCTCACTATGTGCTTCTACGTACGTCATAGCTTTTAATCAAACAAAAATGTAATTTTATAAAACTGTATCAATCGCTTTTATTTAAATTGATTAAAATATTTTTATTTTCAATTTAACATTAAAAGCAATCACATAATATGCTGGTTTTAATTGAAATTTAATCCTCTTTGACTGTCCCACTTAAATCACATTCATAAATCATAATATAACGTATTACGTATAATTTGTAATATTACAAATGGGAAGTATTGATTAAAAATATTTATTAGTGGATCAAAATTATACATATACAAGAGCTATATATGATAGGTTAATATAAAAAGTATTTATGGATTTAAAAGCCACATACATCATAATTATACATTTAAATAAAAAAATTAAAAATTGTGCATTGATTGAAATCTTGCACCGCTCCGTTTATTTAAACATATAAACAATTTAATTAATTATAATACTAACTTGATTTGTCTCGTCATTTCACAATCTTAATATTATATACTATATATAATTATATATAATATATATATATATATATATATATATATATATATTATAGAAGTTAAATAGAATTAATCTATATTTTTCTTTTAAAAATATCTTTTGCTTATTGTTCCCAGCAACGCTTTACTTACTCTTACAAAGTACCTAAAGTACAAAAAAATTGTAAATGTGATTCGCAAAAGAGATAATCAATCTTTCTCAGTTCTCACTAACTAAGGTTAACGTCAGCATACACGTAACTGACGTAACTCAACAATATTATCTGGAGTCAGTGAAAAAGCTGGCTAACTTCATTTTCCTTGTCATTTCTTTGTGAATCACGTTCATTCATGTTTACTTTTGGCAGAACTTAAAAAAAAATACCCTATTATATTATAAATCATTAAGTTCTTACTGTTAGATGCACTTTTGCATTCACTCTTCAAACAATATTGAATGGGCTCACGGGGTGTCATTTTTTTAACGGCTCAATCAAAAGAGGAGGTCGAAAAATATCCCTTACATTTTTTTGCGATTTTTTTTAGCACTGCATCTATACCTAAAATGGAGATTAAAAATGTTTCGTGACCTGGAGGCTCCATCCGCAACGCCTATGACGTCATTACATTCTTTGGTTCAACGTACTATACAAGGAGAAACTATAGAGAAACTATATATATAACACTTGTAAAAAATTATTCCATTGTTGCTTCTTTATTAAAAATTATAATTTGTGTCCATAGCAATGTGATTGTTTTGAAGCATTATATAGTTGACCCAAAGAATGAAATGACGTCATAGGCGTGTCGGATGGAGCTTCCAGGTCACGAGACATTTTTAATCCCTATTTTAGGTATGATGCAGTGCTAAAAAAAATTGCAAAAAAATCTAAGGGATATTTTTCGACCTCCTCTTTTGATTAAGCCTTGAGCCATTAAAAAAATTACACCCCGTAAGCCCATTATTGATGTAATAATTTAATAGACCAGCTATAATATATTTATCAAGGTTTGACTGTATTTGGAAATAAATATTTTTAAATAAATTATAATAAAAAATTATAACACGAGACAGAAGAGCTGGGTTTAATAAATGTATTTTCATTTCTTTTAAATATTTCACCATATTTTAGGTCATGGAAAGAGGCATGAAGTTGGTAAAAATTTCTATATTTTTCCTCTGGGAGATCAGAATAACAAAATATTCTACTTCCCAAGTTAAGGTGTTATATACATGTGTCATTTTCAAAGGGGATGGCTATATTATAATATATGAGATACATTCAGTGTCACTGTGAAGCAAGAAATGCAACATTGCGTAACATAATATAACGTTCTGTAAGTCACTCAAACCTTGCATAAGAAATAGCATTTTTACTTTATCATGTACTGCATGTATCATATATTATATATATATATATATCATGTATAACTTTCATTGACTTTTACATGCAAAATGTTTGATCCTTTTTTATATGCTGCAAAAAGTAATACAATATGATACAATACAATGTTCATCGAGCACGTTTGTTTTATCAATTAATTTCTATTGTATATCTCTGCACGGCATCAAAGAATTACATCATGATGATAAAACCAAAAATTCAAATAATATGTTTTATGTAATTTATGTTTCATTTGAACAGAATGTTAAAATTTTTCTGTGTTGATATTGTCTATTTCTTTATTATGTCATTTAAAATTTTTGCTGCGATTCTAAGTTTTGGCTACATTATCGATAAATTAGCTAAATGCACTAATTAAGTTTGTGACACAATTTCTATTACCTTTTAAAATTGGTATAATTTTTTTTTCTTTGATGTATCAATTTTCTTGAATAATAATAATAAAATACAAAAATTTCAATAAATTTATTTTACTTGAATTGGAGAAGTTAAGAGGATCTTGTGACCGAGTATAGTTTTTTATGTTTTAAAAACTTTTGTTTGCATGCATAATATTTATATTTCACAACGATGAATATATAGTATATAAATATCCGAGCAAACAACTGAATGAAATATAATTTAATAAACTTTTCATAAAAAAAAACTCATATCATGTAAAAATAAAATACCTCATTATTCGATGTGAAAAAAAAAAAAAATGTACATATTGTCATTCGCTATGAAATGAACATGTTTTATTTATAATGCAAGAATGGTTTAATTATTATTATAATAAAATTAGAATATACAAAAAAATATATGAAAATATATTAACATGTGTTTTCAATATTAATTTCACTTCATTTAATTAGTGAAAACAAATACTCTTATAATTGCAAAAGGTAGCAAAGTAAATATTTAAATTAACACTGATTGTTTGAGCATATAATTTACAGGTATACGTGTATACATATCATAATGTTACAATACACTATGTCTCTATTCAGGTTTTAGAAAGAATTTATTAAAAAATATATGCCCCTACCTCAGTTTTTTTCTTTCGTATATGCCCTGAAGATTTTACCTGAAAATGTTATGCTTCAGATTTTCAAATGTTATTGAATATTTATATAGATTTGTCAGGAAAAAATTCTTGGTGATTTACTTCAAATTGCCATCATAATGCATCAACATAATTTCCCGAGGGTAAATGTATTCACCGCATTGATATGCTACTCTTTTTATACATCAGAATATCTTTTACATTTCTTTACCTCTCTTTTTACTTCAACATTTATTTTTTTTTTTCTCAAATGAATGTGAATACATAAGAAACAAAAAAATATATATTGAATATATCTCTCAATTTTTTATACTTTTATCTTCTTATTTAATCCATGCACGTCTGATTTTCTTCAGTTCTATATTTAACAGATGAGAGGAGGAGGAGGTCACAGTTTCTTGCACCTGAATAATACATGCCGACGGGGGAAGCAACCTGTGCAGGTGGTGGGAGGGGCAAATGACGTCAGAGAGTCAAGAGAGCAGCTAAAGCTTCGACACTATGGGGTAGAACCATCGATAAAACAAGTGTACACAGTGTAGCTTTATTATGTCAATATATATACTTCAAATCTCTGGCTAATACCATTGACATATGATTAATTTTAACTTACATCAAGTCATATTGCTGTAAAATTTGAATAAAAAACTTACTAAAATATTTCCACCTAACTTGTTCTAAATATCTCTTACTGTCTGTCCTTTTTATCTCTTAATGGCTGCTAATGGTGTATAAGTGACTTTTTGAAACAAGTTTTTATAGACCAATTTAAATTCTCAATTTATAGTCAGGGGAATAAGAGGAAAAAATTGACGAAATCGCGCGTTTAGTGAAGAAAGCGCGAATTTTTTTTGGTGGTAGAGTTCACCCCAAAGATAAATTTTTTTGGCGGAGACAAACGAAAATGACCTTGGTTCGACCCCCCGTGACCTTTGACCTCGCGCGTCTTAATTATTTTTTCCTGGCCATTCTATTGAAGTTAGAGAAATAATTTTAATTGCAAATTATTGATATTGATAAAGCGATGATGACAAAAAAAAAATGAGCATCCTAAACCAATTAATTTCAAAATGGCGGCTAATTAACTTAATTAAATCATGAAATCTTGGATATTTTTAGTGAATTTCTCGTAACACCTGGCATTTATAATGAAAATAAACCTCAGTTAACACGAACAGACATTTATGAACGCAATATCAAATTAATAGAGTCATTAAATGCATATAATTAGGCAAATTATTGATTTAATTAAGTAAAACCAAGTAACACTTTTTAGTCAATATTGCAACATACTATCGTTATGGTTGGATTTTCCACTGCAGTTGTGATGATTTAGTCAACTTAAGTTAATGTCTGTTACATAAAGATTGAGACTACCTATTTTCAAGTTGATGACGTCAGCAAATACAAAATGGCGACCAAGATATTGTAAGATATTTGTTGTCTGAGGCAAAGTCATGATAATAAAGATTATCATTGTTAGTAAATTAGCCTGTTTTACCATGTTTTTTTTTTCAGTTTTTTTTTTATGAACTCAATTCTTGATAAATATTAAATTTTCACTCAACGTGTGAAATAGAAATAAAAAATCGTAAAAATAATTGCAGAAGTAGATAAATATTTTTAATTGAAAAATAATAAAATATTGATATATTATTTCCAAATATTTATAAATTACAATTTTATGCAAACAATATTCATTTTTAATTTGAAACATATTTATCACAATTAAAAAAATACATATCAATATATTTAAAACTACTAATATTTATTGACAAATTATTTACACCTCTAAATACAATTTGTATTTTGTGTTATTTATGTATTATCACTATTACCCAATAAAAAAATCATTACTAAGTTTAAATATTTATATATAATAATATTATACAGTCATATTAATATTAATTTATAAAAATATAACAATAATGTGAATTAGGCTACATTTTTACATCCTTCACAAGCACAGAGTTTGCTGCATTTCAAGGACATTGAAAGGCAGAAACACTTTTTCGTGTTGCATCCCTGTTTACAACCACATTTTATGAACTCAATGAGTGTGTCTTGAGCTAGTAAGAGGGTCTTCCATGTTGGTTCCCAATGAGAATAGAGTATTGTCCTCAATTTTTTTTATTGCAGAAATAGATAGAGGGTGCAAAGTTATGGTATGGTACCCTGATTTTTTTCAGATTTTTTAGAGCCCGGGAACTATTTTTAAAAAATTATTGAAATTCCTTTTCGTGACGTCACGAGACGCCGCTCCTTAAGAAAAAGATACGACTTGCCGCCGCATGACGTCACAAAAAGGACTTTCAATAATTTTTTAAAAATAGTTCCAGGTCTCAAAAAAATCTGAAAAAAATCAGGGTAGCATAACTTAGCATCCTCTATCCATTTCTGCAATAAAAAATATTGAGGACGATACTCCATTTAACCCTCACTACACCAACCCCAGCTGTTCAGGTCTGGTAGCACTGGTTGCGTTTCAAAACACTGACCCTAGACGTGTCCTCCTTATACTGCATGCACGTCTAATATGTTGCATCAATGCATCCTGATTAGGTGGAAAGTTCTCCAGTAACTTAACATCTCGTCGTATGAAAAGTTCCTCTAGCAACATTTTCGGGACATTCTTCAATCTGTTCTTGCAATTTTTTATACCTTATTTGTGCAACTAAGTATTTACTATCATTATACGGAGAGTGACAATTTTTATGCCACACTGAATTGTGAGATAACAGTGACTGTGCAATACCAAGTCCTTCGTCTATGCGAACATATAAGTTGATTTAAATTCTTTAGGTAATTGATTAGTAGCTACAAATCTATTACATTGTCCTCAAAATTTGAATGTTTTCTCATCATCAGAACGATTAGATTTTGTTGGACAGCGAAGTTCAAGGCGTAAGTTATGGCGTCGACAAATAATGCATGAATTCCAATTTATCTGGCAGTCAGTTGTCAAATCGTGTTTTCGTTTCAACATTGTCACAAATTACCTACAATTAAAATGTTGTGTTAAAATTTTTGTTTAGTATAAACTACAGTATAAAGGCAAATCCTCTATTTATATTTTTATAGCTATAATAATAATTGACGTAATTAAAAAATAGAATTAATATAATACATATTACTATTTTTTAATACTTTCTACCATAAAAATAATAAAATATTGTATATAATAACTCCACTGACTGCAAGTTGTTTATTATACAAGATTTGAACATGATATAATATAATATATAAAATAAATTAAATATCACACTTATATACCGTGCAGTTCTCATAAGAACAGTGAATTTCTGCATGCAAATTAGCGATCGAATGATGGAGTCTTGTAAATCACTAGTTAATATACGCACGATAATTTTTACGTGCTCACAGTAATAACGTGCTGATTGAAATAAAAATTATAACAGTCTCATATTTTAACGACGCTTGAAGATCGAGTCGATACGCATTTTTAAATATACTTACTTAAGTCAAGTGACCAATTAAAGGATGACAATATACCCTTTTGCAGGCTATACTTAGGTAAAATCTTTGCAAATGTGTAAATGAGGTGGCATGTGCATTGCTCGTCATTAGACAAAACATTGAGGTAGGCGGGTGTGCGCAAATCATAAACTCAGAAGGTATGAAGAAGCAAGTAAGTTCAAAAAAATAATAATAATAAAATAAAATGCACGTCACAAAAGCAACAGAACACATGACGTAGCGTCAACCATAAAATTATATTACTATTTGCATAATCTGACGAGAGCAAACAAAAAATGTAACAAGAATATTTTATAAATATATCATATAATAATAATATGAAAAAATTAAATAAAAGTATAATCAATATGTAAATACAATAAAACAATGAGTATATTTGGTCGCCATTTTGTATTTGCTGACGTCATCAACTTGAAAATAGGTAGTCTCAATCTTTATGCAACAGACATTAACTTAAGTTGACTAAATCATCACAACTGCAGTGGAAAATCCAACCATAACGATAGTATGTTGCAATATTGACTAAAAAGTGTTACTTGGTTTTACTTAATTAAATCAATAATTTGCCTAATTATATGCATTTAATGACTCTATTAATTTAATATTGCGTTCATAAATGTCTGTTCGTGTTAACTGAGGTTTATTTTCATTATAAATGCCAGGTGTTACGAGAAATTCACTAAAAATATCCAAGATTTCATGATTTAATTAAGTTAATTAGCCGCCATTTTGAAATTAATTGGTTTAGGATGCTCATTTTTTTTTGTCATCATTGCTTTATCAATACCAATAATTTGCAATTAAAATTATTTCTCTAACTTTAATAGAATAGCCAGGAAAAAATAATTAAGATGCGCGAGGTCAAAGGTCACGGGGGGTCGAACCAAGGTCATTTTCGTTTGTCTCCGCCAAAAAAATTTATCTTTGGGGTGAACTCTACCACCAAAAAAAAATTCGCGCTTTCTTCACTAAACGCGCGATTTTTCCTCTTATTCCCCTGACTATTAGAACAACAAAGCATTCATGCAATAACGTATATAGGCTTATTGTGTAGAGCAACTATTATGTACACTGTACAGTTCTTGATTGTAGAGGATTATATCCTAGAGATAGAAAAAAAATATTGATATTTCTTTTTCAATAAATATTAAATAACAATAAGTAAGTAAAAAAATAATAAATTTAAAAAATAACATAATTTTTCATTCTATTCTTTTAACGATACAATTCAATATCTACAACCTATGGAAAATGGAAATCCTTTTGTATCACATTTTTTCTAAAAAAAAAAAAAAAAAGTATATTGACAATGTTTGATAAATTTTTACTGTCAATATTAGAAGAAGAAAATGATATCTACATCCTAGTTTCATATAATATACAATATTTTTTTCTCTCTACAGCTTTCGTTTCATTTTACAGAAGTATATTATATATATTTACATTCATAATGATGCATTTGAAGAGAAATCAGTAGCTTTATTCATCTCTAGGGAAAGAGGAAAAAAAGGCTGGATGCTTGACTAAACGTAATCAAAAGAACGGCCTACTATTGCCGTGTCTCTGAGAAATACTGGGTAGTATGACGTCAATAGGACCTTATATAGTTATATAAATATATAATTTTGAGCTTTGAAGTTCTATATATATATATATATATATATATATATATATATATATATATATATATGACAACATAATTGTATACTCTTGTGTACAGCATTGTAAATGAAGAAGACAGAAATGTATGTTCAATGTTGAATAAAAATTACTAAAATTAGGTACATTTACACTGTAATGTTATATTTTTTTCTGTCTTAAATTCTTTGCATTTCATATAGTAACACGTACAATTTAAAACAAAATAAAAAAAAGGCTGTGATTATGAGACTCAAAAAGGTGAGCGTTCATCTTTATACGCTCTAGTACACTTTTTTTTTTCATTCAACAACAAAAGTCGCATGATATTAAAATTTTAATAACAGTCATGTAATGAGAAACAGCAGGGCATCAAAAAAAAAAAAAAAAAAAAAGAATAAGATAATAATGAAAAGAAAATAAGATGTTATAATTTAATATATAGAATCTTTGCACTTGCTGAAATAAAATTATATTAATGCACAAATAATATAGTTAATATTTATGTGAAATTTTCAAAATAGTGGAAAAAATGCACATAAAAGTTGAAGAAAATATATAAAAAATTTAGTAATTTGTCGTTTATTTGATTGGGATGTTTATTCATAAAATTTCTAGGACGGGTCACAAACTGTAAATATTTATTAAATATTCTGTTAATGTTAATTTGATGGAAAATAATTTGAATGAGGAAAACAGATAAGATTTGAATAATTTATTTATAAAATTTACCATATTTTTATTAGCTCTTCAAACTATTTTTTTACATACAATATTTCTGAGCGAAGTAAATTCACAAAGCACCAGCAGCATGTTTGTGTTATTCATAGATGAAACTTACTTGGTGTGTTATTGTTTCTCTATTGATGATATGCTGCTGACGTCACATGGTAAAAATATCGATAAAAGAGGTCAACATTGATATCATAGACAAGTTTCGTGACATTATTGTCTCTTTTACATGTTGAAATGAAAAATTCTTTTCCTTTATATTTTCCATCCGTTAGGAAAGTGTCAACAGATAAAATAAGTTTACTGCTGGTAGTGCAGACCTTTTTACAAACTTTAAGAAGGAAATCAGTATTGAACAATATCGGAACTCAAACAAAATAAATAATCCACTCGCTTCCTTTTGTAGTACGTAGCTAAACTTTATCAATGAAAGCTAGTAAAATATAAGATTCTAATCTAACTGGAAGTCTTGTATTTTCAGCTTACCTAACGGTTAAGCTATAATAACGTTACAAAGAGAACAATGAGCAGCGTAGCGTAGTGGTTTGATCTCTGCCTATCGCTCGGGAGACCCAGGATCGCTTCCTGCCTTGGCTCAGGTGACTTTTCGTCACTTCGAGCTGAGGTATGGCAGCGTTTTCTGGTAAGTTCCCGAGATATGGCATGTATGTTCTTCCACTATACTGCCTGTATTCGGGAGGTGCCGAAGGTCGTTCCCTTGGTATCGTCTGCCTCGATGATGGTTTTCTGTGGTTTCCCATCGTCACTCCCAGGCAAATGCCGGGGCAGTTCCTAACACAAGGCCACAGCCGCCTCCTTTCCTATCAATTAGCTTAATCGATGTACTGCTTAAACAATAAACAGAAGCTGCTGCATTTGTTGAAAAGGCAAATTTTCCAGGACAAAAAGTGTACATTAACTGTAGAAATGAAATAATCTTAAAAAATAAATGTACCTCTGCTAAGACCACTCAAAACAGAATTTACGTAAGTTTATTGTACAAAGTATTTGCCCTGCCTGCACATGTTATGTATATTATTATATGTTACTTATGTATTATGTACTGATTTGGTCCATGTACTCATGTGTATGATCACACAATCTCCACTCTGCTCCTATTTTATTTTCCATTGATATTCTATCTGTAATAATATTTTGTTTCAAATTTCCTTATTATTAATAAATTATTGTAATTTAATGGTTAAATTTGCTATAAAATTGTGTACCTTCATGTATAGAGATACATTTTTTTAAATGTATTTTTAAATTGACATAACATGCTTTATAATAAAAAAGTTTTAAATAAAATATTATTATATTGATATGGTTATTGAAAATATGCTACATTTTTCTATGTCATGGTCATATAACTATACGTTACATCAAATACAATTTATTTCTCTCCACCAGCAGTTCAATTTCAATGGGATAACATTGTGAAGTGAAGTTTGATGCAAGGTTATCACAATCAGGTCGCGATATTCCGCCCCAGAAAATACTGAGCCTCGGGGAAAAGCCGAGCAAGCAAGAAGACTGGCAGGCAGTCACCCCCGGCAATAATTACCGACAACAATGAGTTGACGTGGTGATTCCTCGAGGCAAAATCAAATTTGATGATAAGGATAAGTTATCGTGAAAATGTTGTCTAGCAAAATTAATCCAGGAAGTGTATTAAGAAACAAAATGTTATAGGTAATTTTGTTTATAAAGTAGATCAAGTGGATAATTTGAGCTTGTTTATGGTGATCACTGATCACCTATAGGAGAAGTATAGTAATTAATTTTAAATCATTACTACAAGTCCATCAATAAGGAAAATAAATGAAAAAAAAAATCACGGAAAAAAATCGAGAATCGCATAGATTTTATGAATTTATTTTTTTAATTTTTATCAAATATTAATCACCTCTTTTATATTATATACAATTTATAATGGTCCACATTGTTATTTAACAATGTTTTCTTTAATTTTGTGCATTCTTAAAAAAATATTGACTTTACCAAACAATCAGATTTACGATTTGGCAGGTTATGATGAAAATAGTGATTGACGTTGCATGTTTTGTATTGATTTAAATAATGATAAATTTTTATGAGCTTACGTGAATTTATATAAATAATACATATATTCTTCAATTTGATGTCAAATTGACGTATCAATTTTTCTCCATTCAACATTCTAAAATATGGAGAACATTAGAAAATTACGTAAGCTATAACGTTTATTGTAAATTACAGTAGAAACTTCTGCTCTTTTTTTTTTTTTTTGTACATTTTAAAAATATCTTTTAATATGATGCACCTTGTACGATATTGGAATATCGATTTATTTCCAAGCCATTTCATTTTTCACGTTAGCCTCTTATCTATCTCTTCGCTCTCGCATAGTGTGTGTATAGGTATACAGCACGGAGTATATTATATAGTCAGCAAGAAAGCGAGGGTGCTATTTCAACAGGCTGTCTACATCACTTTATGCCGGAAGTCAGACTTGCTTCATTTGTAATCGACACATTTCCTATTTTTCGTTCCTCTTTTTTTTTTTTTTTTTTTCTTCCCCTCCCTCGTCTACTTAAATTTCGCAGCGCATGGTTTAAAACTTAAGAACCTATGCGATCTGGCGAAGCCACGCACACAGCTTCGTATCGCATGCCTTTTTATAACTGAGAACCGTACGATTACATGCGTACGATTGCATAAATATGAGGCTGTGTGCGGTCCGCCATACTTTTAATAATCAATATTTTATACACAACCTCAATTATACCTTATGGGGAAATAAAATCATTAGAACCTCTTTTGTGTAAAATTGAATTACAATCTGTTGCTAGTGGTATCAGCTGTTCTGCAACATTTTATTTGGTTTTGTCTTCACGTTTCTCTCCATGCCAGAGGCTGGAACCACGAGGTTCTATATACCGGAGCGATTACGACGAATTTTATTAGACTAATATCATCAAACGGAAGAAAAGAGGATATTAAAAAAAAGTTAGCAATGATTTAATCTTCTTAATAATTTAAATTGAAACTCATTGATTGAATACTTGGCATTCAAAATTAATTTGACATTTTAGCGTTGAGACATTTAAAATTTATACTCTATAAAATTTAATTGGCATAAATTAATTTGAGATAACATTCCCCTGAGCTTTACTTTGAGTTTACTTTGAAATAAATTATATTACATTAAAATAAATAAATTATATTTCAGCAAACTTGAAATTTATTTGGAATATTGTGTACCATTTAATTACATGATAAAACTTGGTTAATAAAACTTGAAATGCTAACAGCATGCTAAAAGTAGGTAAGTCATATCGATAGTAAGGTGTTACGTTCTTAAAAAAGAAAGAAAAAAGTTTCTTCTTAAGTGAAAACTTCTTACAAAGAACTTTGCATAGTTTTTAACCTAGAAATTTTTAGCATTAAAAGTTGATATCGAATTCCAGTATTAAATCGACTTCTGAATCTAATAGATACTAAAATTGTCTAAACTAAAATGTATGTTAACGTTAATTTTTATTGTGATTTCCCCTTCTTATTTCTAACTTTTTAGAAACTAGGACGTTATGACGTGATTCACGAATGGTCGAGTTATCCAGGCTTCTCACTTATTACGTTTAGTGCCATTAAATTAGACTGGCGCTCACCGTAATTAATAGTGAGAAACGTGCTGAATAACGCTTTTTGGATACATCTTTCGTGCATGATCGTCTTCTAAGTATAAGTAATAAATTTGAATCTCATGTAAATACAGCTTAAATATTCAAAACAAATGTAATTAGAATACATTTTTAAGTATAAATTAGAAGTATATATGTTTAAATTTGTGATGTTGATATATTTATTGACAAAATAAGTAACAATTCCCCGTGTAATTATGTATAAAATTTTGTATTTTGTACATTCATATACTGTATATAGTATTCTGTATTCTGCAATTTAATCCTTCTATCTTCTAGAGTAACACAGAAGAAGCAATAGAACTTTTTATCTTGCTCTCTTTTTGTGATCAAAAAAAGTATTTTCCTAATGTAAATCGATCTTGTTTCAGAACAGTGACATGTAATGCACATTTGCAAGGAATTGTTGGCTTAGCTTATAGTCTTTTTTAAAACTATATGAGTGTATATGCACAACTCGGAAAGTCACATTATATTCTTAAATTATATCCTGCATGTAGTGTTAAAATTTTTATTTTAATATAAGTAGATGTGACATGGCCTACAAAAATGGTATTAATGCAAATGATCAGGCGAATTTATAATACAAAATTCAATGATTTGTATTAGAAAATCATTAAACAAAAATTAAGTGCGAACTTAATTTAACTTTAAAATTTTAATTTTTAATGTCTTCTTGAAACTTCGGACTTCAGAAATTAATTTTTTTTTTAATGCGTACACAATGAATATAAAAAAAAACATGCTAATGCTACACAATTCGCCATAAATTTGAAAACTGCATTGTTATGGGTCCCTTACCCTTTAACTCCCCCCCCCAAAAAACGTGTAAAATGGCTTTTGTCGAGAAGAAAATTAATCTAAAATTGCATACCCATCATGCGTCGTTAAGTGAACAGAACTTTTTCTTGTTTTGAAGTTTTTGAACTATAGTTTTGAAAAGTAGAGTAGTTGGTACATCTGGGAGGTATTGAAAAGCTGCATCTTGTTGCAAGCTCTTTTCTCGCTGTTGTTGATGCTGTAGGCGCATGTCATTTGAAACGAGTGACGCAAGAGCGATGCAACATGCACCTGCTGCCTACATCATGGTGCTAACTAACTAGGTCTTGACTTCATTAAAACATACAAACGTTAATTAGAGAATTTATGAAGGAATTATGTTAATTCTAAACTGTATACCATTACCTACTTTTACTATAATTATTTATAATTTATGTGCTATATAATTTGTTATTTATAGCTTTTAATATTACGGTACATTATTATAATCCGTATCAGAAAATATATTGCAAAGGGATATTAAAAGTATTAACTGGTTAAATATTATAATTAAAATGAAATATCTATTTTAAAAACATATTAAATATCTTACGACTTTTTTTTATTATTATTTTGATGTTTTAGCTACCCTTTATGATGATAAAATACACAATATTATTGTATATAAAATATTTTTGTATTAAAAGGCTAAACAAATGTTTATATTTTGAAATCTAATTTACTCATACATTATTTGAAATCCCTCCTGACTATGCTGCCAAAATATTACTCTCGCAACGTCAGTGACAGAGCTTTAAAAATGTTGAAAACTGACAACAGTTGGGAATTTTTTTTTTATGAAAATTTAGGTATTTTATATATGAAGGTGATGAATATTTTACAATATATTTTAATGTAGTTATATATTTTAAAAGCTATTTTAGCAACTTTTAAAGACATCTAACATTCATGTTATATTGGTAGAATGATTGATGATTTTTTTATTGAAAACGATATTGATCCAGAAAGGATATTATACATGAGAGGCGCCGCAGATCAAACGGGTTTATATCCAAACCCAAACTGGAATTTAATTTTTAAGGCTCAGCTAAAAAAAAAAAAAAAAAAAAAAAATTGACCATTTGAACCTGGATTTGAAAAGACAAGTATAGTTAACTTTCCAAATCCAGGTTCAAAAGTGGTCTGATTTTTTTTTTTTTTTTTTTTTTTTTTTTTTTTTTATGTAGCTGAGCCTTAAAAATTAAATTCCTGTTGGGCTTGGATATAAACCCGTTTGATCTGCGGCGTAATTGAGTATTACATTTGACCGCAAAGTAATTTCTGTTCAGTTGAGTTTCAGTTGAGAAGATGATGTGTGATTTTAATTAATAATTTAAAAAAGTATTAAGGATGAATCTCAGTAGGTTGAGATCTCGCAATCGTACCGCCTGAATGCAACAAGACTTGCAGGGGACTTAGAATTCACCATCAATAGGTGGTATACAAATTTTGAAGCGAATCTGTATTATCAGTTTGGTGAAAATTGAGGTAGAAGTTTAACATTGGCCTTATGGACGAAAACCGGAAATGGAGCTGTTGTAAGAAAACTGCAAGACTGAATTTGCTCAAACCATAAGCGATTAAGTTTTAGAACATTCTCGATTTTTTAAAATTTATTTCATTCGATTCGTTTGCAGGGAAATATTCTTTGACTCCAGCAGTAACTGAGATTCATCGTTAACATTATAATCAATAAAAATAATATATTAAAAACTTATTAATATTTAATATCAAATTAAATTTATATTATAAATGCAATTAAAAAACAAACACAATTTATTTTTCTCTTGTTATTATAAAAACTCATTTAAAATATATAATACTGAGGAGTGAGGGATACGTTTCGTACGTTTTTTTGTTTGTATCATAATTTCTACTTACAAATTCCATCAACACTTTATTAACAGCAAAGAGTAATTTACCGCAAAACTAGTTAGGTTAACACATGCAGTTTTATATGTTTGGTTAAGTAAGGTACAGTAGCAGGAACCGCCGACGAGCATGAATAGCTCTGAAGTCTTCTCGGCTCTGAGCTCGCATAATTCATGAGCAGTCGACGCTACTGTGAAGAGAGAGTCTGTATCTGACCTATACGCTTCACTGCTGTCACTTATTCATGAATTCGTGATTGAAAGAAAATCGACAGTATGTAAATTAAAAAAATAAAAGTATATAGAATAAATTTAATAATGTATAATAAAAAAAAAAACTTTTTTGATCCTTAACTGATTCAAATTCTTTTTTATTATAATAATGTGAAGATCCATTGGCAGCAAAATTGTAAAGTGTATGGTGAAACGTCACTTTGATATGCAAATATGCTTGAATTTTGTTTGTCACTTCAGTCATTTTTTGTTATTACAGAGTATATTATAATTATATTTTTGTTGTGACGCAACAATTTTGAGCACTTTTACAT
Source organism: Siphlonurus alternatus (assembly GCA_949825025.1). Lineage (NCBI taxonomy): Eukaryota > Metazoa > Arthropoda > Insecta > Ephemeroptera > Siphlonuridae > Siphlonurus > Siphlonurus alternatus. The sequence goes on from OX463778.1 coordinate 16,458,836, forward strand.
GAGAATGTTACATCTATTTTTTTGCTGTCATCACATCAATAAATATTTTTGCACGCGTTTGATTTGTTTATTATGTTTTTAAAGCAGAGTATGTAATTATGCTATGTTTATTTTGTTGTTACCGCAATATCAAATTATATCAGGTAACCAATTTCATAATTAAATTACTTTAAATCGATTGAAGTATTATCACGTAATTATTGACATGTAATCTGTTTATTCATCACGATAATTACGGTTGCAATTATGACTACTCATGTGGATGTTTAATCTGTTAGTTTATTGAGAAATGAGTTCTATGCATACATGAGGTCAACTCTAATTGCAATAAATATAAATTACAAATAACAATAATGATATCGTATGAAATTTCTATTACACTTTATTGATTTTATAAACAATATATATTTATATTGTTTCAGAGAAATTAATTTAGTTAGCATGGATGCTTTTTATAAGTTTTCCAGCAAGACTTGAGGCAAAAGTAATCATCTGCGAAATTTAATAGTAATAAACTAAACAGATCACAGATTATAGAGTTGTATTCTTGAAATATTGTCAAATAGACAACGTACTGTACATGAAATTATTTTATTGCAGAAATGAATAGAGGGTAAGAGTACCAAATTATGCTACTTTGAATTTTCAATTTTAAGTCAGTGAACTATTTAAAAAATATAAGTACTGTCCACGCCCCCTGGACGCATCACTCCTTTACTAAAAGGATAGGACCTAAACGCTACTAGGGGCGTATCCGCACTTAAAATATTTAAAAAAAAAAAAAAAAAAACTGATTTGAAAAATCTGAACAAAATCAGAGTAGCATAATTTGATACCCTCTACTTATTTCTAAAATAAAACATTTTCATCTAGATTATCCCTTACTGGTGACTTATCACATAATATTAATGAGCGACGTTCTACAGAAGTTTCTTATAATAATGTATACATACATATATTTAATCTAATACAGCTATAACATTCACAATTTTAAAGAGTCATGTGCACCTTTTTTAACCTCCTCAGCACAATCTCTATTTCTAGCTGTAATTTTGTAACCAAAACTGGTGACCATGGCATAATGTGAGATCTCATTGACTTATAAATTAAATCAACAATTAGATTTTTTGACTGAATGTAAATCGGAATTTTGTTTCTGCTCAAATTTCCCAGTAAATTCATAAATAGGAAAAGGTGAAAGTCAATGCATTTGATAAAATAAAAATTACTACTCTTAGAAAGCATATGCCTTTGAAATATGGATTTTACTGAAAATGATCTAATAGGGAATGTATTGTATTGTTTTATCATTCAACAGAGAACTAACACCCGATTACATCTATAGATAAGGTCTTAACTTTGATGATTTTGATTGTATCAACAATATATAACTTTGAAATTTGAATTTCTTTCTAATTTAACTGTTCCTCCATCAAATTAATCAAAATACTTCTTACCTACTGAGTTTACTAGCCAACTGCACATTTCTTTTTGTAACTCCCGTCAATCATAAAGACTTTTTCTCAGTGTAGCCTGGACGATAAAGTGCCTGCAGCACCCGGACCTTGTCTCTCATCAACACCCCTTCTGTTTGTTGTCAGTCTCCCAAAATAGCCCCCAACAAAGACTGCGTAATGGACCTGTTTTTAAAGCTCACAATATCAGTGCGAAACTTTACGGTTGCCTCCTGACAGCTCATGAATGATATATATTTAGTAAAACCAACCACCCACGTCATAGTCACCATAACAACAGCATTTGTTATTTCAATACTCAGAATTCTATTATTTATAACAATAAACTCTGCCAATGAGAATAATAATCAGGTTAAATTACCTTTTTAATAAATGAAGTATAAAATATTTTTTTAATTAATTCTATTTATAATTAATGTTATTTTTATATAATATAACAGAGAGAAAGAGAAAGAGAGAGAGAGAGAGAGAGAGAGAGAGAGAGAGAGAGAGAGAGAGAGAGAGAGAGAGAGAGAGAGAGAGAGAGAGAGAGAGAGAGAGAGAGAGAGAGAGAGAGAGAGAGAGAGAGAGAGAGAGAGAGAGAGAGAGAGAGAGAGAGAGAGAGAGAGAGAGAGAGAGAGAGAGAGAGAGAGAAGAGTATGAGATTTGCATGTAAAAATAATAAATTATATATTTAAAAAAAAATGTATAACATTTTAATTTTATAAAGTTATGACGTAATGTTCTATTTTTAGTAAAGGATTACAATTTAAGCGGGTTAATTTTCCATCTACCCACCCACCCACCTATTATACCAGCAGCATGGTAAACAGGTAAGTCTTTATATATGGAAGGGGAAATGGTCATATATATACAAATTTTCATGTAGAGCGGCTTTCATCAGTCAAATTTCACTGGTGATGATGGATGCTGCTCCTGAGCGCAGGTGTCCGAACCTTCCTTCCTTCCTCTCGAATAATTAATTATTCCTCCCCCCCCCCCCACCAACTCCTCGTGATATTAGTGAATCATCAGAATCAGCAAACCCCTTCGTAATATGCAACCAGACTTACTGGAATGTTAAGCTGCTTGCCTACCTTCATGGGGTTAGAAATAATGATGATGATGATGTAAAAGCTCCCCCGCTGGCAGCCGAGGGAGTAAGACGTGTTTGTGGAGCGCTCCAGAGGGTTGTGCCGTGAGAGACTGTGAGAGACAAAGTGTTGCTACATACAGTGTCGGTGACTTTAACAAGTGTTATTTCTTAACGGTATCCAGCGTCAAATTGTAAAAACCTGAACTTCCGGAACCATGGATGATTTCCGGGCTATGGTAGCGGCTTTGCGGGAGGCAAATGCAGAACAAACGAGGGTGCTGCAAGGTGAGATGCGGGGAATACATGAGCATGTGACTCAAGTAGAAACTGCTTGCATGGAGCATTATACTGAAGTTAAATCAAACGTTCAAATGCTGACAGAGGAAAATCAACGTCTTAATGACAAGATTAATATGCAAGAGCAGATTGCACGCAAAAATAATATTGTTATTTTTGACATTAATGAGTCTGAGGAGGAGAGCAACATCTCTTGTATGCAGTTTGTACACAAAGTACTGAGCACCATTGAGGTTTATTGCGGGGACGATAGCATCATTGAAGCTTTCAGGCTCGGTCGCATCAAAGGAAAACGCCCAATTCTTTGCAAATTCACAACTTTTGAAAAGAAAAAAGAGGTTTTATTAAAAAACAAGAATTTGGGAGATAATGGCTACTTCATAAAACATGACCTGAGCAAGCAGGACCGTGAGCACCGTAAGGAGCTAAACTCTTTCCTAGTTGATGCCAGAAAGAAAGGTCAACATGCAGTAATCAGGGGCAACAAACTGATAATTAATGGAACTGCATGGACCAAGGAGATGTTGAGCGGTGATAGCGGCAACGTCGCACACCAGCAAGGAGAGGACCGTGTGGACTCGGAGGGTGCCGTGCAGAGAGATGGAGAGCAGCAGAGCGCCAAAGCCGTACAGCAAGGAGGTGCAGTGGTGCAGCAACGAGCGGCGGCAGCGCGTACGTGGAAGGGTCCAGGCGGGCCAAGCCAGGCGACCCCCCTGTTGCAACAGGCCAGCCAGTCTGTCCCCACGCCCCCTGCGCCCTCCATGACGACGAGAGCTCTGTCTTTCGCTGCAACCGCAGCTAAGGCCGGGCCAAGCAGGGCAGTTACTACTGCCCCCTCTACGTCTCCAAAGCCAGGAGAAAAAAATCATAACGAGGCGGCGATGGATGTCGAACAGACGGCAAGTAAGCGTAAAAACAGAAATTCGAATAAAGGGGGAAACGTTTCGCTACAGACCCTGAGAGATGGTTTTAAGGCTGCAGCTGGTAGGGCATCAGATGATGCCGCGAAAAGGCAAAAAATAGTTATTAATAATGTAAGCAATGGGAACAATGCAGCTGCATAGAATTACGTACGGGGTATTTTTAAGCTAGGTTTCTGGAACATAGAAGGGTTAAAAAGTAAATTGCGACAAGATGATTTTGTAGACTTCATAAAATTATATGATTCATTACATTTATCAGAAACCTGGCTTAACGACTCTGTTAATCTACAAATTGATGAAAAATTTTTATTCATGAAAAATGTAAAAAAATGTAAGAAAAAAGGGCGCAACCCAGGAGGTGTTTGTAGCATGTATGATAATAAGTATATTAAATATGTGGAAGTAATTGAATGCAAAATTCAAGGGGTTTTATGTACTAAAATTGTTTTTGAAAATTTAACTATTTGCATTGTTAATGTATACAAACATCCGATTGAGTCGCCTTTTGCAAATAAAAGCGTATGGGAAGAAATAACAGATTTTCTTATCGAGATACAAACTGAATACCCAGACGCTGAGTTAATTGTAGGGGGAGATTTCAACGCTAGAACCGCCTGTGAAGTCAGTATGCTGGGAGAAATCGGAGATCCCAGTATTACTCGCTCGGATCAAATATCACGCCGTAGTAAAGACACAGTAATAAACGGGGAAGGACGTAAATTGATTAATATGTGTGAAGCTCTAGGTCTTACAATTTTAAATGGTTCTTTTCATAACGACAAAATGGGTAATTTTACTTATATAAATAGTAATGGAGCCAGCACAATTGATTACATACTGTGTTCTAAGGACATAATACCATACATTACGGACTTCTATGTGGATACTCGCGTTGAATCTCACCATATGCCATTGATTTTACATATTGAAATTAATAAATTAATTTGTAACACTACACAAAACAAAAATATAGGCAATAAATTTAAACTCACGAAATATAAATGGGCAGGTAATACTAACTCTGAAGATTTTTGTAACGCAGTAAGGGATATAAATATAAATGAAAATTTTAATATAAATTTCTTTTATAATATAAACAACATTTTGATGGATATTGATACAAAAATTAAAGATTGTGGGAGAGATATGAAAGTAAAAAACAGTGACAAAATAAAAAAAAAATGTCCTTTCTTCGATGATGAATGTAAGTCGGTTAAAAATGAGTTGCTATATTTTATGCACAGACATAATAATTATAATAATGAATCCGATAGAAAAATGTGTTGTAAATTGAGAAATAAATTAACAAAATTGAAGAAGGATAAATTTATTGCCTGGAAAGAAAAAACTTATGTTGAAATACATGATGTATTGGACACAGGTGACCAAAGTAAAATATGGGGTCTTTTTAGGAGGCTAAAGGGATACAATTTTGTTAAAAATTCTATAACTCCGTCTGAATGGATGGATCATTTCAAGATCATTTTGGGTGGTACATATTATATTGACACCCGTATACATTTAAATTGTTTCAAATATGATGATAAATTAGACCCTCCATTTACAGAATGTGAGCTAAGATTTGCAATTAATAGCCTCAAGAATAATAAAGCACCTGGTCCAGATGGTATACCTGCTGAGTTTTTTAAGTTTGCTTCTCTAAATGATGAAATTTTTTTGTCTTGGCTACAAGCATTCAATGCGTTATATTCAATGGGAGAATATTATATAGACTGGAATCTGTCAATCATGCATACAATTTTTAAAAACAAAGGGAGTATTGAAATACCAGATAATTACAGAGGAGTTGCCCTGGCAAATATATTAAGTAAAGTATACAGTAAAATGTTGTACGAGAGATTAAAAAAGTGGGCGGAATCAAATAAAAAGCTGTCAATTTATCAAGCTGGATTTAGAGCGGGACACAGTACTGTAGACAATATATTTGTAGTTGACCATTTGGTAAGCAAGTACACAACACGTAATAAAGGTAGACTGTATGGTGCGTTTATTGATTTCAAAAAAGCTTTCGATACTGTAAATCGTAAAAAGTTATGGGCACGATTATGGGATTTAGGTTGTTCAAATAAAATGATTGAAGCTCTTATGTCTATGTATGATCAAGTATTGTTTTCTATAAAATGCGGGATAAATGAGGCAACAGAACCAGTTAATTCTTACAAAGGTGTAAAACAAGGATGCATTTTATCTCCCCTTTTATTTACTTTATTCATTGATAATTTAGTACAACATATAAATGTACAAGGGATTAATGCGCCATATGCAGGCATATTAGATGAGCTAATAATCCATATCTTGCTGTATGCGGATGATTGTATACTATTTTCTCGCACTATAAAAGGCCTGCAAATGGCGCTAGATCGCCTCAAAATATATTGTGACAGTGCTGATTTAGAAGTACATACAGGTAAGACTAAAGTTGTCTGTTTTAAGAGGGGAACTAGTATTGCACAAGATGAAAAATGGACGTTTAATGGTAAAGAGCTGGACACTGTTAGATCAATAACTTATCTTGGTGCTATGTTACATATGACGGGAAGATTTAACCAGCATATTAAATTGTCAGGGATTAAAGCAAAAAAGGCTGTGTTTGCAACTACATCAGCACTGTACAAGTTCATGGACCCCCCCTTTAACTTATACGAAAAATTTTATACCACAACAATTGAGCCAGTAGCGTTATATGGTGCAGAAATATGGGGAGTAGAAAACACGGAAGTTCTTGCTAGCATTCAGGCACAGTTCTGGAAAAGATCTCTAGGGGTGGGAAGATCTGTTTCACATTGCGGCTTACTTAAAGAGGTATGCGCTACTGATATACGTATCAAGGCGCAGTCTCGCGCACTTATGTACTGGCTGCGATGTGCAAAGGATCTCGCGCCTCCATTGGTTGCTGTATGTTATAGGGAGCAACTGTGGCTTGGAACCACATGGGGTCGGAATCCGTGGGTTTTAAAAATAAAAAATTTATTAATTAAATATAACCTAATTGATTTGTGGTCAGGAATTGGTATTAATGAACGTCAAGTATACAAAAAAGTAAAAGAAAAATTAATTATTGCATCATCATCGGATATCATAACTAAATGTACGGAGAAGAAGTCATTAGTCTTATCAAAACACGATGAATGGCTCATTCCCCCATATCTTTTCAAATGCACCAGAGACGCTAAGAGTGGTATCTTATGGCTTAGAATGGGAGGTTGGATGACATACAAGTATACAGAGGAAATTGCGGGTGTTAAAACTGCTGTCTGTCCCCTCTGTATGAAAAAGGAAACCCCATTGCATATACTCTTTGATTGTTCCAAGACACAAGAATATAGGATTAAACATAAAATATTAGACAACAGAGTTCAAATAACTACAAATTTGAACAAAATCGATGATAAAATTGTACTTGAAAATCTTGGTGCATATTTAAATAAGGTGCGAAATGTACGTAATAATGCTCTTAAAGCTAAAGAAAATAAGAATAGCACTGCACCAAATGTTAAAACTATAAAGTGTTTATGTAAAAAATAGTCTAGTATATAGGTTATGCATCAACAAACTTAATTAGAGTAGTTAATGATAATGAATAATACTGTTCTTTTTATTATACTATTTGTTGTTTTTCATACAATGTCTACATAACTATTTTTATTATTTTTTTGTAGTAACCTCAAGACAAGACGTGTGTGACATAGGTGGAATGTGCTATTAAAGTTACAAGGGGAGCGCTGGTGCAACAGCGTTTTTTTTTAAGTATCATATTTCTCCCCATAAGTGTGTTTCTTCATAATATACTCCTAGTATATAGAGACAAATCAAGAAATATTATATTGACTCAAAGGGGTTGTGGACTTGTCAAGTTTATGGTCTTATGTTTCATTTTCTTTTATAGTTACTGTGTGTTTAAAAATTTGAATGTTAAAAATAAATGTTTTATTTTTTTTTTTTTATTGAATAATAATAATTATGTTGCAATATATAATTACATATATAATATGTATATTTTTTTATGGCTGATTTGGCTATAAAGTCTTATGTACTTAAGCCCAAACTTCATGTATGATGTACTATGATATTTTCTAATAAAAGCCTATTTGAATTGAATTGAATTGAATTGATGATGTAAAATGGATTTTAACACTTCATTAATTTATACTCACAGTCAGATTATATTTTTGCTAAATTTACGCTTCACTTAACAAAATGTTGATTTTTGTTGTGTTATTCTGTATGTTTTATTTATATTTTATAGGGTTTAAAAAGTTTCATCGCTAAAAGTTACAGTTCAATAAACATAGGAAAAATAAGCTAAAACTTCAATATTGCATGCAACCAATATTTTCAAGTGAATTTTTTTGCAGGATCTTATAATTTTTTATTATTTCAAACGAGCCGTAAGTTTATTCTTATATTATATGATTTGAGTTATACGAATTTATATATTTATTTAGAGAAGAGTGTTCCATTTTACAAAAATAAATCCCAGCATGTGCCATGTCATGTTGCATGCAAGCTACCATTCCTCAGGATCATCAATGTCCGAGCAAAGAGACTATCGTTGCTGGTCGGTGCACACAGGCGAGGATCCAAGCGAGCGAAGCGTCCTCCCCCCCTCCCCTCCCCTAAAGGTCCCAAAATACATTGAAGGTTTTACCACCCCCACCCGTCGCCCCCTCTCCCACTCCAAAATTTAATATTGCGGGATAGAGCACCGTCCCCCCTCCCCTAGAGCCACACTGGATCCGCCCCTGACCTCCTGTACAATCACTCGTTTGATCAAATTACTGCTCCTTGGCCATGCAGTGACGTCACAACGGCCGCTGAATGGAGCAGACTGACCGCCGCGGAGATTGCAGCACAGAACGAACGTGCTCGCGGCGTCGAGCCCAACAATACTTTACCACAGCACGAGGAGAGAGAAGAAAAGGAAGGAGCATGAATGTTGCATGCCGCTCAAGAATTCATCGAGCGTGAATCATTTACTGCACTCTAGAGATTTAGCAGTAACAACATGGAGAACGCACCTTGCAATCTCTCTCTCTCTCTCTCTCTCTCTCTCTCTCTCTCTCTCTCTCTCTCTCTCTCTCTCTCTCTCTCTCTCTCTCTCTCTCTCTCTCTCTCTCTCTCTCTCTCTCTTTCTCTCCTCTGTAACCCTGTTGTCTATTTTTGTAACTCGATAAAAACCAAAATAAACCATATCTCTTTCTTTATGCTTTCTATTTCTTTATATACTTCTTTACATTTATACTTTCAGCTTTCCGTATAAAATATTTTATATTTAATGATATGACGTCATTGTTCTATATATATTTACTTAAGAAAATATGAAATATTACATGAAATACCTTTTAAAATGAAAATATTTTGGAATTTTCTTAACTTCTGTTACAAATAACATATTTTTAGTTTAGGTATAATAAATAATAGTCTATTTTCATTTGCACATAATTTTCTTCATTAAATAAACTTTCTTAGCGTATATAGGGCATAAAATCGCTGCCTTTACAACTTAACTATTCTTGTTACATAATATTTCTTCGTCGGTTAATTCAAATTTACGATTACAAATTTGCTTCAATATATAATTTATTTGCAATTCATTTAGTGTTTTTTTGCCATCTGATTATTGCACTGGTATATATATAATATATATGTACCAACAAGTATCAACATTTGAAGGAATACAACAGAAATCTTGATTTGAATATAATTTATGATGCCTACGAAATTTCTTTTGTTGACAGCAATTACTAATTCAATTGTGATATGTACATCTCAGCACAACCGTTGCTCTTGCTTTAAGTAATAATTGGAATATGCACCGTGTTCTTTTTATAAGGTAATAGATTTTCTCTTTCTTTTGTTTCTTGCGATGCCGTTATAGATTGCATCATATATTATTATTCTTACAAAAATTAAAGACTGGATAATCATGTATGTAAATCACAATCAATAGAATACTATTGAAGAAAGATAATGTGTGTAACTGATGTCGATGTATAGTAAATGAATAGACAAAAATATAAAGATTTTATTTTAAATAATTAGTTATTGTTCATTATTATTCATTAAATAGAATACTTATGTTATTAAATTTTCTGCAATATTAATTTAACTATAAATTAAAACATTTAATTTACGAAGTAATTAGAATATTATATTAATGTAATTAAAACAATATTAGGCTAGCATAAACATTATAGGAGGAGAAAGCTACTATAAATCATATTGAAATTATGTAATATTCTTGTGGCTTGCTATAATGACATTTTATGCTACAGCCAGGGTAATTTTTTGGAGCAGCGTTGGAAATGATATCATAGGCCGCTTGTTGCTCTTCCCTTCTCACCCCGAGTAATCGTGTGGAATAGATCGCGTGACCCTCCAAGATACAATAACATTACAGGCTACCCAACATTAGGTTAGATTTATTAAATGTTAAAAATTTTCGATTTAAACATCTTGATATGATATCATATACTTAGTAACGGAAATATTATTATATTAATATATACAAAGATGTGACCACCTGTTTGGTATACCTACATGTTAAAAAACTTTGGCTACTGCTAACGCGCCCAGGTCACGGATCACGCAAAGTTTTGCACGTCCGCGGAGCGCGCGTCTCGCACCTCAACTATAGTAGTGTCGTGGGAACCGAACTGTGGAGAACGTTGACTCTATGACGTGATGTGTGGACCAATCAATCCATCGGGAGACGTCATGGTATTTACCATTGAGTCTCTGGGGATGTGCTTAGTATTCAAGGGTGATTTTTGGTGCTCACAAAATATGCTTTGTAAGTAGAAAAATCATATTAAATATAATTCATGTTAATATTCATAGATAATTTTGTAGAGGAATATGATTTACATGGTTTTATATAAAAATTTATAATATATTAAAGAATTAAAAAAATTAATTTGTACAGAAAAAATTGTTTCAATTTTTTAACATTGCTTCGTTAAAAAATAGATAATGGTTCTTAATTCATGAAACAATTGTGCTTTTACGAGCACTCTATTAACATATTATACGTACTTTAAGTAAATAACTTCAATGATAAAAAATATGCAACTTGATAGTCCTAAATTTTTTTCCCCATTTTTAATCATATTTTTCATTTTGTTTCCTCTAAACTTAATTACAGAAATTCCTTTATTAACTTAATTTTCTCAGCTATCAATTCCCCTCCTAAATAATTTCTCTCTCCTCTCCCTCTCACTATTATTTTCAACATTCCCTTTTTCTGTCAATATTCAATCCACGTATAATTTGCTTAAAAAAAAGAAGAAGTACGATATAAATTCCATGAACGTACCAATATAGATACAGTGTAATAAATAATTTAATTAAATTATTTAATTAGCTACAAGAATAAATACTATCTATATTGACATAGTTTGTTATAATTAATTAAAAAAATGGAATGCTTGGGGTGGTTTAAATGAAGGTATTTGCCAATATCTGTTACGCAATGCGTATTACAGTTGACATTCCTTAGCTACGACATTAATTTGATGATATTGGAGCTCGCTATCTTGAGAATGTCAGTATAAATGTCTCCAAGTCAAGCTTACATTTACCCACACAAAACCGTGGGCTAAATTGCCACCAGCTACACACTAAGAGCCACATTCACATCTAGGTTTTATCGGAAGAAAGTGTACGGTCACGTCCTCAGGCCTGCGTGCCTTGAAATGTGAGCTTAGCAATATTATCGCAAGATCAGCTTTCAAGATATCAAAATTCCTAATTGACAACGTGGTGAGGTTAGGATAATTTTTTTTTTAATTTTAAGTACACTTTAGGGTCTCTTCACAAAGAATTATTTTTATACTAGCCTAGAATTTTTTAGTGGCACAGATTTACATTACTATAATATATTTCAGATACTAAACAAAACTTTTTCCCTCTTTTCGAGCTTTAGCTCATTGAGGTGTAAACACAATTTTGTATCTAAAAAAAATATGTATTATGTGAATTTATAATGAATAAAAAAAAAAAAAAAAACGTTGACAAATTTTAGTACTAAAAATCTCTAGTGTAAAATTTGTGTGAAGTGTTAAAAATTAAATTCCCCGTGAAAATAACTGCATTAATCTTAACCATAACAGCGCAAGGCTAATCAACGGGGTTCATTTTCTCCCCTTAACCTTATCTTTGATAAACCTTGATTTAAAGATTTTTTTTAATAAATATGACATTAATTCAGCATTACATTTGTACATTACAAATCAGGCTCGGACTGGGAAGCTATAGGGACCAGTCAGGGCCATATAGGCATTACAGGCAGCAGGAACCACTTTTCAGGGGGTCTGAGGCCACTTTCCCTATGCTCCTATGTTAAAAATCTGAGGGGCCAGTCCCTGACCCAGCCTTATGGCCAGTACGAGCCTGTTACAAATGAACATTAAATTATTTTGTACATTACATTTATTCTGACCATTTTAAAACAGGTTTTGAAACGAGAACATTATTATTTTATTTATGGATATAAAACAGATTCTCCTTCTTACATATCTATATTGAAAATTATAATACTGCGTTATAGCAGTTTGAAAGTTCCATTAGTTCCTGATATAACAAAGCTAAGGCTTCATTGTGTTTATAACATCTATTGTCACAACAACTCAACCCTGGTCAAACTTTCCTTTGATGATCGTTCTATTCTGACTACTGGTTGATCCAATCTAAAATAGTGTGTATCGTGTATACAATAACTTAAAAAATACACAGAAATATATATCCTTTTAGTGAATCTTAAGAGAATCATTTTATAAAAAAAAATCATTAGTGAAAAAGAAGCACGAACGAGATTGCTTGAAGGTACTGAAAAATTAAACTTCTCCATACGTAGACCACTCTTAGAGGAGGGACTATAGTTCTAAAATTTCCCCTTTCTTGTCTGCTGCCACTTTCAAGATTGGACCTTTCTTATAATTAAATTATACCTTTTTTAATCCAGGAGAACATTGAATTTCTAGTAGCCAAAGAATATCTCTTACAGACTCAATTATTTAGTCTAACATTTTTATTCATTTTTGTAAAATCTTACCTTAGAGTTTTTACATAATAACATTACAAAGCTTCCGAATATTCACTTAAAAAATGTGAAAGTTGATGAAAAAACAACATAATGAAATTTTAATGCTTACATGCAATTTTGCAATGTTAATTTATATAAATTTCATGTTTCAGCTACATTACCAAAATTTATGTATTATTATTAGAGATATAATATATTATTTCCACCTTTAAAGTTTCCTTTATTACTATTTTAATTATTTACGTTAGGCAATTTAATCTTAGGTAATATATTTCTATAAAAGACATTTATTGCTTTTATATTAAGACTTAAATTAATAAAAAAAAAAACTGAATAAAATATTTCCATGAATCATGAATGAGAAAATAGATAAGTAAATAAATCTTGATGCAAAAGAAGAAATTTATTTCTAATAAACTGCATTGTTTTTTATGTGCATCTTACTCCGACATGTTTATAGCTGAGACAAGCACATTAATTCTAGACTCCACTGTTTCCCCCTGGAGAGGTCGACACAACTAGATTGAAAACACTGACCGCACACTGCAGTGATTGGCATCAGCAGGATCGAGATTTATTTTTGAACCACAAAACAGCAGGAAAACAAATCAATCTATTTTCTTTACCATGTTAATTGAATTGATAAATTAAAAATAGATTTCAAATTAATTTTATATCCATTTTACATGAAATATGTAAATTTTCATGGAAAACATTATTAATTTAAACATAGTATCTCTATTATACAAATTTTGCTATATCATTTATCAATCCATTATACTTTATTAAAATTATATAAATATAATTATACAGTTACTTTAATATTCGTTTTTATAAACTTAACATTATAAATATTCATTAAATTTATAATGCGAAATTGAACTAAATAGAAATTGTATGCATGTTTAAAAAAAATATTTTCATAAAGTTTACAATATTACTGTTTATCTTAAATTATAGTTAGAAAGTTTATAAATCTGTATAAAGTTTTTGTGTTACTTACCCGTCACTTGGTTTCAGCGTGTACGGCAGCGAGAAGTCTCGTGTTGTGATGCTTGGGAAGTAGAGAAGCGCGGTGGCGTGCTCTCCTCGCGAGCTGAGACCCGAGTCTCCTCCACTCGATCTCACAGCCACACGCCGACCCCCTCACTCTCGCGGGGTCGATAGCGACGCGGTCCTTTCGGCGCAATAGTAGCAAGCACGCGTGATATTGTATAATATAGTCAGTAGCAACACACGCTGCCTGTCTAAAGTACAACAATTGTAAGATTACTACTGGAAGTAGCCGGAAGTGCGATATTTTTTAACTTTCTACCTCAATTCTGAACTTGAAACTTTGCATAGATTAGGAATTTCAAACTATTTGCAAAGTCTTATATTTTTTATACTTATAGTTTAGAAAAAATCCTTTCACTTCCGGTGGTAACCTTACATTTGTTGAACTGTAGTCAGCAGCAGTATAGAAACAAACGTCGCCTGTTTAGTATATACGGTCACACGCGAACTCGCTTTACCTCTTGGGTCATATTCGACCCCCCACATATAACAAACAAAACAACAACGTCATGCTTGTGATGATGAAATGAGAAGCATTAATTATGAATGTTTATTACTAGGGGTTGTAACTAGAACATATTATACATAATATTGTGGTAAACAAGGAAAGAAGAAAATATATATGAATGCTTCACCTGCTTGACCTGTATTATGCTTTAGAGTTATACACATGCAGAGTATAGCTTTTATAACTTTTATAGTTATTCTGCAGTTTTGTCTAGCTTTGCTGTACAAAAAATATATACAAGCAGCATCAAAAGATAACATTAAATTACATGATATTTAAATTACTCTTCTGTAAAAATAAAAATATAGAAACATAGAAAAAAAAAAGCACTGCATGCCATAACAGTGAGGTTGTTAAGAAATATACGTACTTTAGAGTACATATCGTACTATAATATATGTGGAGTGTGCGGTACAACGAATTAATTATCCTTATGTAGGGACGTATATAATATACACTAGTTATTATGATTATGAATAATATCAAAGTATACTTATACACATATCATTTCTCTGTACAGAACTGTGGTATTACACTAGTAGCAACTGAAGACAAAGCTAGAACTATAAATCGCTATTAAATTGTAACCTATTTTCTGATGTCATTCTTCTCATAATGTTCAAGAAGCTTTTAATGATTTACGGACGGAATATAATATTAAAATCACGTACTTATAATAAGACTATAACTATTTCTGGAAAATCTTAAGATATTATATAATAATAATGTCATTTTTCTTCTCTTTATACATACCTTTCTCTCTCTCTCTCTCTCTCTCTCTCTCTCTCTCTCTCTCTCTCTCTCTCTCTCTCTCTCTCTCTCTCTCTCTCTCTCTCTCTCACGGTTTTAGATAAATGGTTAACGCTTTCACATGGTCTTTCATCGTTCTTCTATGCTACGTAAGAAGGCCGATGAGAAGCTACCAAGGTAATCAGACTGCTCTTCACGTGAACAAAAAGCTCTTTGTTCGGCGGGCGTCTCGGTGGAGCGCGAATCATCCCCCGAGCCACGCGTGCCCCACTGCCTTGTGGGGGCCTCATGGATCGAGAAGCAAGCAGGAATAAACGACGAAGAGGCGCCTACTCCAGTAGTAACCAAACTATGTTGTAGCTCGTACTCAAATATCAAAGGCCGCTTTGAAACTCAAAACTGTCTTTATTTTTTTATACATAATTTAAAAATATATATATTTAAAAATAGCGACATCATTATGTATTGTATATATAATTTTAATATTCTTTTGAGATATAAAAATACTTTTCAGTCAATTTCTTTGTAGGTAAGTATGTACTTTGAGAAAAAAATACATAATATGCATATAAATACATACATTTATATATTATATAAATTTACAGGTGGATTTATAAATAAAATGCCAGATTTTACATCGTAAAAACTCCACTATAATATACATGAATTAAAAACAAACAAACTGCAGAATGGATACTGAATTGTATGTATACGTTCAAACAATCTGAAATTAAGTTGTTCTATTCCACCCTTTGTCTCCTTTTGTTCTATTATTGTAAAAATAATATATTTTTTTTATTATTTTTGTTATTCAAGGAATACATTTTTTCTTAATATTGCGTTATTTCAACAACAGAGCAATATTACATTACAGATGTATCGGATCGTCACTAGTACGGAATAATGAGCTATCTACCTACCATGATTGTGTAGAACAACAGAGTAATAAGCTGTAGAGATGTTTGCTGTTTCAGGTGAGGGCAATTATGAGCGTAAATTGGTAAAGCATAAAGCTCATAATTGCACTCATCAGAAAAGTCATTGTTGCACAAGATCATGCTACACAGATAGATTTTTATTCCGAACGAGAAAAGATACATACAAAATCTTAATTGCTACATTTTTTATGGTATAAATTGTTAAAAATGCATCTGGGTCCACGCAAATAGCATGAGCAGCTGTGATACCCGCCCCCCTCGAATTTTGCTAATAAAAATCAAGTTCTCTAAAATGACTCACATGAAATATTTTTTAATTTTGTCGATAAACTAAAAAGTTACAACGTAATATAATATTGCGAAATAAAATAAAATGGTCACTCGGTGCACCAGTGATCGGAGCCTACTAGCCTTGTGCCACTATTAGTTTCCTTCAATCATAATTAAAGGATGATTAAATAAAAACTCATAGACTTCTGTTTTGACAGCTGTTAAAAAAGAGATTTAGTGTCAACTGTCAATTCAGTTTTAAATCGTTCATCAATATTTTTT
Source organism: Siphlonurus alternatus (assembly GCA_949825025.1). Lineage (NCBI taxonomy): Eukaryota > Metazoa > Arthropoda > Insecta > Ephemeroptera > Siphlonuridae > Siphlonurus > Siphlonurus alternatus. Next base: position 16,475,474 of record OX463778.1, read on the forward strand.
TAGCATTGAAGTCCACTAGTACAACATTTCAATCGTAAGCTCCTTACAATACAACGTGCTGGGTATTATCATACAGTGGCTTTCCCTTTTAAAAAGAGCTGAATAAATCATTAAATAATTTCAACCCAATGTCAATTTTTAATCAAACGTTAATTCATCACATAGCATTTACGATTTTTCAAATTGACAGGATTTTTAGTCAATTGCTTTCATACAAAACTCATGTATTACTAAAAAATGGATTATTGGACAACCTGTATGTGTTTTTTTTATTTATTTTATTATTATTATTATTATTTTTTTTTTTTGCAAAAATAGAGGGTACCAAATTATATTATATGAACTTTTTCAGATTTTTTTTAGTACCGGAACTATTTCAAAAATTATTGAAAGTTCTGCAAGTTCTGTTGGCCCCCCTGAATCCTTAAAATAAAAAGGATAGGGCCTAAACCAGGCCTAAACGCCTATTGACGCCTTCAGAGGGTGTGACTGCATTTTTAATAATTTTTTAAAAATAGTTTCTGGACTTAAAAAAATATGACAAAATCTGAGTATCATAATTTGGCACCCTTTATTCACTTCTGCAGTAAAAAAATCATGCAGGTTGTCCTTTACGTATAAAACCTGTATTTAAATTTAATTTTAATGACTTGTACGTAAGAATTTTATGATTCTCCCTTCTTTAATGCACTGGCTCGTATAAAATATTATTTCAATGCTAGCACACCTGTGCGCAGTGTGCCAAATATTTTTTATGAGAAGGTGGATGAGAAAAGAGGGGAAGGCTCGCCCTCACCTCACCCTCTAATAAGAAGTTTTACAACCGTCCCCTTCCTTGGCAATGTTGTGCTTATATGTGCTAAAGAAAGTTTATATTTTTTTAGCAATCTTCTATACTGTACGCCTGGTTAAATATTAATCAGCAAAATTGACCATCTGACATTTTTATCTATCTGATAAGAGATTTAACCAGAAGAAGGAATGTATGAGATACTTAATTTTTTACATAGTTTTATTTTTTCTTTATAAAATTGTGTAGGAAGTTTTCAACTATAAAAAGCATTATCAACTTGTACTGTATCAATATATTATATCCAGAATCAATTAGCTAAGAAAGGGAGGGGGAACACTCTAAATTTAATATTTATTGTATATTTTTTTATATAGGATATATATATATACATATTTTTTTTTTTAATTTTTAATCAAACCCTATTGGGTACTTCTATTTACTAATTACATACTACTTTGAAACCCCGAACCTTCCGAAACCCTAACTTGAGCGTTTCGCAGGCTCTTCTGGAACGAGGGCGGCCGGATATATATATTGCATGAGTGTTAAGATTTTTACATTGTTTTTAGAGTTCTAGGACTTTAATATTAATAAGGAGTACCCCCAAAACCCCAAATGCCTATACATTTCTCTCCCTTGCCGAAATATACATGCATGCATGATGCAGCTGATGCAGTTTCAGTTTAAAAGGTTTTTACCGTATTAAAAAACACAGTACAATAGATATACATAGTCGAGTCAGATAAAAATATCTATACACTCAAATCAACCTTTATTATATTTAAAATATTAAAATTAGAAGAAAATATGTAGCTGATGCAGCCACGGAACAAGCAGCTCTAGTATATATACAACCTCCTTGACATATTGAAGCTAATGCCGTGATACTTTTGTCGCAACTAAAACACACTTGAACTACATCTTTGCAAAACTTGCTTTTCCTTGTCACATTTACCGAGCAACATGCTTTAAGTTAATGTTACATACGTGAATAGACTAAAAGCCTGTTGCACTCTCAGAGAGATGCTGTGGTCCAGATAACATCAAGGATTAAAAGGGCGTGAACAGATCCTCCGATCAACCCTGCTCCGTGCAATAGACTAGGCTAAGCCTGCATGACTGTGGGCGCAATTCTACCTTGTTTACATTTCCTCTGATCCAAACCGATACCGAGCGTGTACAAACAAGCCGAGTGCTCTTTTGCAGTAACGTACACTATAGGACAAAAGAACCTATAGGACCTTGTGACATGTGATCTTTAATGGCCATGAGCAGTCACTTTATAGACTCCGACGCCATATTTGAAAAATTTTAGTGTTGACAAAATATTAGAAAGGCTGTTTGAAAAAAATATCATAATGATTTTTTTTTCCCTATAATCCAACCTCCATTTTACTTATGTATCCTGAATAATCGTATTGATACAAAAATAAAAGCGATTTATATCAAAGTTATTGAAAAAGGTGATAATTATCTATTTTCCGGATTTTCTCTCTTTCATTTCCATTTTTGATTAATGTTTGTGGCATTTTTTTTTTCAAGGTAGGTCGTATATAAGCTTTGTTTAATATATTTATTTTCTCTATAAATTTCACCTTTATAACTGAGAGTTGTTATTCTCTCTGTACTATAAATTTCATTGTCATTTTATTTCAATTTTTAGTTTAACAAAATGGATTAAATCGTATTTTCATTCATTTTATTTATACTTTGCAATCTAGAGATCCATTTGGTATTTATCACTAAATCAAACTTTCTACGTTTTATGATCAAAAGTGTTGTTATTGAAGCAAAACTTCTCCTTTCAACTTTCAAACTTTCAATGATGTATTTGATGTAGTAGTTTATTATAACGTATAATCAACTACGATAAAAGATATTTACGACTGAAATTGATTGACCTTTTCAAGTTATATTTGTTTGTTATAGCCACGGAGAATTATTGTTTCTTTGTTTCTATTTATTTTATACAACTTTACACAAACATTGATTAGGTTAATTTCCACAGAAGATATTTTACACTCATCACCTCTGAATGTTCCCTTCTGTAGTCTTGTCAATCACCGTGCCGTGTATTATTCTTACGGGACAAGGTGATTAACAAGGCTGCAGAAGGAAACTTTTCAGAGGCGAGGAGTGTACATAGACCTATATATAAATTCTTGATAATACAGTTTAATAAAAATGGATAAGGTAATTATACTATATAGATTATTTATTTTTTTGCGTATTTTTTTTCTAGTCACCTGTTTGGATAATTAAGAAATGAAGAAGAGATACCATAGAAAACATCTAGTCGGAACCAAATGTTAGCAGGTCCAAAAAAATAAGTGTGAATAATAAGAACTCAGGAATGCACCGTAGAAAATTGTAATTGGGAAAATTAGATTTACTTTAATATTAATTAAAATTACGTCGTTCTATTTTTCCTCAACTTAATTAGTGACTCAAGATTAAAAGTGAATTTTATTTCTGAAACTTTATATTAATAATTGTTACAGAATCTACACCGGTAGACACCATGAACGCTATTTCTGCTCTGGATGAAAGCGTGCATTAATAAACCTAATAATTTTTGTTGCTAAGGGTGCTAGACAGCCAAAAAATTACAAACTCGCATCTGTCTGGCACTTCCCAGCTGCATCTCCAGCCAGCCGGGCAAGAGTTAAGTTCTTGCTGTCTAGAGTTGTATGTACATTATTTACAATGAAAAATGAACCACGAAATAACTACAAATCTTTAAGGCGGATTCAGATGGTGACAACGGCGATGCGACGCGATTTTGTCACACAAGCTGTGAAATCCTATGCGGCGAGCGAATTCGCCAGGTTGCGGCAGCGAAATCGCGTTAATTGCGATGCTCTTTTTTTTAATCACCAAATATGGCCGCCAATAGATGTCACAGCAAGTGCGCATTATTCGCATCACGATAGAAATCGCCACGTGAATCCGCCTTTACTCAGTGTGTCTATAAGGCTTCATATTTATTTAAACAAGAATTCATTACTGACCATAAATTGCTACTATATATTTTATATTTTTAAAAAAAAGTTTCAGTCCTAATTCCGTATACATTGCATCACTCTATGTACATAGAATTTATTTGTAACTTATTAGACAAGTTCGCTAAGTTTGAACAAAAACAAAGAAAAAAAATAGAGAGAAAAAAAATTGATGGAGCTTAAAGTTCCTATAGTTTGTTTTATTGGAAGTCTATTTTCTTTAGCTCATAACCCTTTGGGACCTTTCGTATATTTATACGGCACAAGTTGGAAGTGAAAAGTTGGAAGGTAGTTTTCTCTCTTTCTGCTGAAGATGGATTTACGTTGGTTTGGCGATGGCATTTCCCGCGTGTTTGGCAAGCCTGCTGTGCCTCCTGCATTGTGCCAGCTAACGTGCTTGCTCGTCGCGGCGTGATAGAAAGCCATTTAACGTAGCTAATGCCCAGTGTGCATTTCAGTCCCTGACGCATCAGCAGTAAGAAATAGGTAAGTACACAGAGAGAAATAGTCATCATCTCTCGTGATGAATTCTCATCATTAGAGGTAATGAAAAATATATATTATATAACTTTCCGGCTCCGACCTAGCGTCTATTGAGAGTATCTCCCAAATGCGTTAAATTTTAATTAATATATAAATATGGTATATCACGTTAATAAAAATAAGAGTGTATGTATGACTAGAATAATAAGTAAATAATTAAATCATTATAAGTAATTGTTACAATACATCTTATAAGAATTCGTACATTTTCTCACAGTGTAGAGCGTACACACGGTTTGCAGCTGGGTGAACGGAGCCTACTGTAAACTCGTAAATTATGATTGAGCTTTGTAGAAATATGATATGCCTACCGTTAGGCACGATTTTATAGTTAAGAACGAATGAATCAACATTATTTATTGATGGAGGTGATTTGCTCTGCTTACTTTCGTACAATTGACACATGTTTCAAGAAATTATTTACATTTGATGTTTACAGTGACTTAAGTTGACTTGCAAGTTATGTTACTATTAAAGAAAAACATTAAAATTTAAAACCGCATAACATAAAAGTTTGCTTTTATAATAAATATATTATATTACCATGTAAACTTAATTAAGTTTACCTCGTCTTGTACAAAAAATTTGCTTGCAGTTTATTTAAATTTTAAAACTTGTTATTTTTTACTGAATTGTAATTGTAAAAATCTTGATTGAAAGTTGTTTGTTTATTTTTATTTATTTATTTTTTTTGCAAGTAAATTTGTTAGTAAAATTGTACAGTATACTTATAAAATGTAAAAATAATTCAACAAAACCACCAAATGCAAAACCAATGTACATTTATTGCCTCGGAAATTTTCCCTTTGCAACCTTGTTAATCACCTTGCCCCGTAAGAATAACACAGGGAATGGGGTGATTAAGAAGACTGTAAGTGGGAAATTTTCCAAGACGTTGAGTGTACTTTCTGATAAGAGCTATATTTTCCTTATCACTTTACGTTTGAAGTAGTCTTTACAGTAAATTTTGGTTGTCCTCTAGCTGATTTTTAATCTCTCGGTGTAATAATAATTATTTACTGCATGCGTGCATAAATCGATATTGTTATCATCCTATATTTTTTATAAATTTTTCTGTTATTAAATGATGAAACTGTGGAACTAAAATATTGATCTGCTGTTTTTAACAATATTGTAAATTTGTAAGTTAAACTTATGGCACTCTATAGAGCGGCAAGTTTGATGTTACATGTTTTCCAATTTGTGTAAGGAAATGAGACACTTTTCATCTTTGGAGACTGAAAGATAAAGACTTGAAGGTACAAATTCCCCTCGGTGTGAGCTATCGTATATTCCCAACAACACAGGGGGGATAACTAGGTTAAGATAAGGCAAGGTGCGCGCTCCCCCAGGCGATATATCCGGGCGTCTGTGGGAGCAGTTTCCCGTATCAACCACTCTCGAGCTCGACGTCAAATCAACCTGCCTCTGTATTACACTAGTGTTGATACTGGATCATTATTATAGACACAGTAGCTAGCCTATCTCTTTCGCAACACGTATATATAATCGATTTTATAGAAAAAAAAAATATTGTAATGGAGTATCGACCTCAGTTTTTTTTTATTGCAGAAATGGATAGAGCGTACAAAGTTATGCTACCCTGATTTTTTTCAGATTTTTTAGAGCCCGGGAAGTATTTTTAAAAAATTATTGAATTTTCTTTTTGTGACGTCACAAGACGCCGCTCCTTAAGAAAAAGATAGGACTTGTCACCTCGTGACGTCACAAAAAGGAATTTCAATAATTTTTTAAAAATAGTTCCCAGGCTCTAAAAAATCTGAAAAAAAATCAAGGTGGCATAACTTTGCACGCTCTATCCAATTCTGCAATAAAAAAAATTGAGGTCGATACTCCATTGTTTTAATATTTTATTTTTCCTTAATGGAAAAACTGCTTTTTTTAACAATAATTGTAACAAAAAAATATATCTCGAGTTACACTTAAATTGAAACTTTTTTGAGTACATTTGAATTTTGGACTTTTTTTTTTTTTTTTCTTTATTGGAACCATTTGAGACAATAACAGTCCATGGCCACCATCCTTTCCCTACCTTATCCCTACTAATACATTACACCGCCACGAACTGTAAGCTCTTAGGGATGTATCTCTGTAAAAAAAAAAAAATGGAAAGTAAATGGTACCCGAAAAAATGCTGCCAGCATCATACGGTAATCCTCTTGACTCCTCTTCAGGACTCGATACTCGAAAGGACAAAAACTCCTATATATATCCACCATAATTATATATATTTAGTTGTTACATAATCAAGTTTTATAAAAATATGACCATGCAACTAAGTACAACATTTGGACATATAAATAAACTTTCGTTGCGTCTTATTTAAATAAACGAAATCATATCTTAGAAGGTGGTCTAAGATAACTACAGCCTGTATTACACGATACAATTTTGCATACAATTTTTCCCTTCAAGAAAAAATTATCTCCATACAAACAAATGGAGTTTAAATTTTCTTGAAAGGAAAAATTTTATGCAATTATACTTAGAAAAATTTATCGTGTAATACCGGCTTAAGGTGGTATACATGAAAAATATGAAAATTCAATCTGATGCCTCGCTTCATTAGCACCTCAACATTAACTTTGCTGCATGAATTAAGTATTACCATACCCTCCTTTAGAGTGGAGAGTTTACCTTCATAAACGAATTCAATTTGCAAAGTGACAAGTTAAATTAAGCAGAGAATTATTTTAAGGCAACTTATTTACCAGAAGAATTCCTAGAAGTGGCCATTAGAGAACATCTTGATTTGATACCATCATGCCCACTTCATTTTGTACGTCACAAATTGCTCATAATGTATTATCAAATTTATTTTCTGAGAAAATAACAACATATAAGGAAGAAAATAATAATAAATAATATGTGTATACATTTTTTTTTATTAACTTTACATTTCATTTTTCTTATTCAAGAATTATTCAAATCTTTTGTATTAAATTAGCTTTACCGGAAAACGTAATTTAATCCACGAGGGAAGAATATTACGTTGCTAAGTGAAGAAAAAGTTTCCTGTACACTGTACATAAAACTCGGGAGACAATAATAATTGTAAAATGTTTTGTAACAACGCCAATGGCACTTTCTGAAGAATAAATAGGCCGGTATCACAAGATATAATTTTTCTAATCATTGCATATAATTTTTACTTACAAGAAAATTTCAACTCCACTTGATGTTTGTATGAAGATGAAATTTTATTATAAGAAAAAAAATTAAACTGCAAAATTCACAAAATTTTATCGTGTAAAATTACTATTTTCAAAAAGTCATGAGTTTCTTTAAATGAAGTGAAAATTCTATATATAGATGAAATTTTCTCTTTGAGCTTCTATTATGCTTCTACATGTATTAATTAATACATAATAGTATAATAAAAATTCATGCTTGCGTCCCAATATTTTGGTACAGTGTAAGAGTACGCGTTTTATCTTCCATTGTAATATTATTAGATGGCTTTTCCTTGTTGGGATTTTGTTGTCGTTGCGAGGTGATGTGGTTGCTAGGCGCGGGGAAGTCTCATGTTGTTCACCGCGATCACAGCTCGATTCCTAGAACGTCACTCAGCCAGCTTCGTACCCACGCCCTGTGAAGGGTAACAGATCAAAGCTATTATCCCCGTCCTAATGTGGGAAGCTAAGTAAGTGAGTATATAGGCACCATATATATGAAGAATTTGGACGGTGATAGTAGGTGGCTTACGGGGGCGGCGATCTTCATTAAACAAACTAAACTCCCACTCTCTCTCTCTCTCTCTCTCTCTCTTTCTCTCTCTCCCTCTCTTCGTCATGTTCTTTTTGACATTTTTGGATTTTAAGTTGGATTTTCTCTTTCTAACATTTCTTCTCATCATTATAAAAAATTTCTTTCTTTTTTAACATTCAATTAGAACTTTTTTATTTAAAAAAAATCATAAGATATTTTTAAAGTAAATTATTATTACTACTTTTAAAAAAAGTATGAAGTCAATTTAGCTTAAAAAGTTTCAATTAACTTTTTAAAATATCAAAAAATTTTTACTTTAAGTGTTTAATTTAGTTTATTAATTGCGACACTCTTAATTTATTTTTATGCAAATTTAAAAAGAAAAGACGCTGTATGAATAACAATACCGAAATAAAATATCTACATTTCGTATTTAAAGAGAAATTCAAAAGGTTTTTGATGGAATTTGCAATTTCTTTGTTCAGGTTTATCAAACCAACTTGTTGAAACAGACGGCTCTATTGTTACTGAATTGTTAGGTAATCTTGTTTTACACTAAATTAAGTTCTTGTGAATAAATTAAAGAGATGACGTCTTAAGTTTATTATAACAATAAAAATCAAAACTATTTCAAGGATTCTCATTGACAAATTCTGCCAAATTCCTCAGAAGTATTATTTGTGACTGCATTCCACAAAGTGAGATCTTACATGACTTAACGTTATTTGCTGAATATACAAAGACCCGTCGCCAAGACAACGCTGTCACTTTGACTTTACATTGTTGTTCAGCTCTGGGCTATTCTTGGTGTATAAAATGATGCGGGCAAGCTTTTGAAGTTATATGACTTAAATAAGTGTTTAATTTAGCTAACTTCTTGTTTCGTTGTTAATAAGCTAAAGTAGGCTTTACAACGAGAGAGAAAAAATTGTGTAAGTGGTAACTTTTAACCTACTTTTCTTCTGATAGTTTATTTGTATTTTTTTAATTTGTTTATTCAGAAAGAAACAGACATATATATGTATTACAGTATACTGAATATACATATGGTATAGATCCCAAGAGTTTAGAACTGGTAAACGGGAAAACAGAAATGCATTATTAATAGTTGGTTGGTTGGTATTTTGGGGCAATTGGCACATTTTGGTCATGTATGTCCCCATTATTAATAGTTAAATTTGTCTTAAAAAAAATAATTTAATATACAGTATTATTTCACTATAAATTAAATGCATTTAAATCTTATCAAGAAATAATTGAAATTAAGGGAAAAACTCAGACTTATTGATTTATTTCATGGAGGAAGATAAACAGATTTATTACTAACCATGGTTATTACGAGCCTAACTCAATGCCTAACGTGGAAAATGATAGACTTGTTTAACTTTCTAACCAGTTAAATTTTTCGTAACATTTTATGTTACTTCGCTTGATATTTATTAGTTACAGATAGTGTTATTTTTCTTCAGTGTCGTCATCGCATCAAAAGTCATGCATGTGAATGTAATGATATTTCACATCAATGAAGCGATTGTCAGGTCCAGAAGACTTACCGCGTGCTCTGTGTGGAGGGGGCGTGGCCCTGCAGTGTATTGTCGGCAGTCCACGAGTCCCGCGCGCTCTCCAGCACCCACGCGAGTCGCGCCAGCTTGTGTGTTGACCCTCCCAGTAGAGAGGTCTGGAATTTTAACATATTATTTATTTACCAAATTTCTGCACTTCTTAGCTTCATAGTATGATTATTGTTGAAAAAACTCTCAAGCAGAAACATTATATCTATTGACATTATCTTATTTTATTTTTTTTTTATTTTTTTATTTTCAATAATTTGGCTTGTACAGAGCGATCAAGTCAAAACTTATTATAAAATATAAACTAAGATTGAATTATACATACAATTATATACAAAAACAGGACAAATACACAAACTATCTAATAAATTATTAGTCGTTTAACAATAAAATTATCATGCCAAATAAGTTAACTCAATACAATATTTTCTGGTAATTTGCTACTAAAAAAAGATTTAACTGAATAGTATTCCTTATTAATTAAAATTTTCTTTAACATGTTTTTAAAAGAATTGGGATTAGCTATATTTGTAAGACTATTTGGTAAAAAATCGTAAATTTTTACTGTTTGATACATAGAACTATTTTCCATAAATCCAGATTTGTGAATATCTATTGCAACTTTATTTTTGTTTCTTGTATGATATGAATGATGATCATTATTTTGAACATATAAATCAGAATTATTCCTTTTAAACAATGCACATTTCAAAATATATAATGATGGTAAAGTTAACATATTATTATTTTTAAAAAATGTAACACATGACTCTCTTTTCTTAAATTTGAGTATTGTTCTTAATGCACGCTTAATGCACGCTCATGCACGCTTATACGCTGTATAAGATACTTATAGTATCTTATACAGAGACTAGTTAGTTGAGTGAATTATAACAACATTACAAAAATTGCATACAAATTAAGTATACTGTACAGTGTAACCAGTATAATTACTTATGAGAATATGCATAAAATACTAAAAGGTGTTATGTGCAGCGTCCTGGATTTTGGTCTGTGAGACTACATTCAATTATTGTATCTTTCGCAAATGGACTATCTTAACAATAATCTGTGCTAAATACAATCATAACTTTAAAAAAAAAAAAAAAAAAAAAAAAGTGCCCACGCCTGCAGAAAATATAGAATATGCAACCTGCACGACACGCACGTTTAAGAAGTTGCCTACATGCCAGGGGCTCACCTGCTCGATGTTACCGCCGCTGTAATCTCGCGGTCCGGCCTTCATGTGAGGAGGCTGCTGGTACGTGCCGTGTAGCAGCAGTTCGCAGCCCCACACCCGGCCCGAGTGGAGAGACGAGCCGCTCTGCAAGAAAACGTACATCCAGTTTGTACCATGATGAGGCATGCAGTTGGCCGCGAGTAATACTAATGTAGCTTAGACAACTTTATATTCACTGTGGCTCAGTCTGCATTACAAAGTTCTATATATTAATAAAAATAAATGTTTCCTGCACAAATACTTGACTGCAATACATGTAATTTTGTAAATTGAATTAATTCTGTAATAATTGAGTTCTACTCATGGACAGTGAAATAAAATAGTTGTTTATTTTAGCTTTCGCTATAACAGAGTACATATTGTGAACACTGTATTAAAATGTATGTTCTCTCCTGTTGCATTTTCTATGCCCTCTAACTAATGTTTTATTTGTAAATTTTACAATACAAAACGCTCTTTGAACAACAGTCATTACGTATTCGGTTACAAAACAACAACAACAATACATTATCACTGCATTTATTATAAATCCATCATTTTTTTGTGAGCATTTCTTTACAGCGGAGATAGCAATAATTAATTACTGAAATGACTACTTTGTTAGAGATGTGACAGACAACAATAACCTATTTAGCATCGCGTTACATCATTCGTAAATTAAAAAACAAAATAACAATTAATATTAACCTTCTGTAGTGCTGTTGGGAACAAAAAGTATAATTAACTACACTACTATGTTTTACGATTCTATTTATAGAATTTATGAAGTCGGGGGAATGTTTATACATAATTGAAATTCTAAGAATAGTTGTTTATCATGTTGTCAAGTAGATGATTATATTTCCCGGTGTTGCTTAGTAACTGATCGTCTATTTTTTTTTTTTTTGGTCCAAGTTTTTGCAAGGGTTATGAAAGAAGTCAATACGCTGTCATACACATCATAACATTTCATTATTTAGACAATCTACACGCTTTTTCTTTTAACATGAAATGGAGAAATGCCAGAGATAAACAGAACTTTTCTAATAAATTGGATTAATGGATGATCAAGACAGGTCTACGATAGAAAAAGAGAAATTGACGGAAGCTATTCGCCGCCCCCTCCTCCTGAAATAGTCCCGTAATATATAATATAGGTGAGCTATTACCACCAACCCTCATCACTCTCTAAGCCATTGAGCCCCGAGCTTAATTCCAAATTTCAGTACTATCATAAGCAAAATATCATCACCTCCAATAGAGTATCGACCTCAAAAGTTTTTATTGCAGAAATGGATAGAAGATGCAAAGTTATGTACGTTACTCTGATTTTTTTCACATTTTTTAGAGTCCGGAAACTATGTTTAAAAAAATTATTGAAAGTACAGAGAAAGTGACGCCTCTAGACGCCTATCCTAATAAAAAGATAGAGCCTGAAAGGGGCGTGGGTTCAAACCCGACCACGGTAAAACTTTTTAGCAATACTTCCCACAGGCTCTAAAAAATCTGAAAAAAAATCAGAGTGGCACAACTTTGCACCCTCTATCCATTTTTACAATAAAACTTTTTGAGGTCAGTACTTTATTGTAAGCCCAAGGGCCACTTGGCAAAGAAGGTCCCCAGCACCATGGAGCGCATTTCAAAGGAGGGCGTAGATTAACCTGGCTATACGCCCTCTTTCACTTTGCTGCTAGACCCCTGTCTAGTTACACTAATCGACATGCATTTCTTGAGGCAGTAACATTACAGAACCACGCCACGTACCGAGTCGACGACCTCGAGCAGCCACGTGCCGTGCGGCGCCTCGCCCCACGTGTGCACCGACATGAAGCGCCACTCGCTGAACCCTTGGTCCGAGGTGTCCTTGGGACGTCGGTTGAGCAGCTGCACCCGCGTGCCTGTAATACAAAACATCACTGACTGTAAACGTTGTTAAGCAAAATGAGGCTCATCCCATGACTAGAATTAAGTTCAGATTAATTTAACATTAGTTTTCGTGGAATGTTCATGGTTGTAGTATATACGTATTTTTTTAATTTTTCAACCTAAGCTGGTATTGCACAATTTTCAGAAATTTCATCTCCACACAAACAAGTAGAGTTTAAGTTTAGTATAAAGAAAACATTTGTGTTTAAATACTTACTATTGGCCAAATGGTTTTGGAATAAAATCTTATGATAAAAAAGGTTGAATATAAATTCTTCTTTACACTGAATATGCATGTTATGTATATGGAAGAAGGTATTTTTTATAAATAAAAATAAATAATATAGAAATTCCTTTGACAAATGAGACAAGAATACTTGCGCTCTATTTTATTGGATTTTCGAGTGACAATAAATCTCAAGTTTTTCCTGGACCTCTCAGCGTCTTCTCTAGTTTCCAAGGTTACGACGCGCGCCAGATTGGATTCTTATACCCGCGATGAGAGATAATTGGATTCGTTAAAGAGATTATGGCTTGCACAAAAAACTAGTTGGGACAAACTGACAAGATCTTTTATTTAAAATTACAGACAATAATTCTTTACTTATTATTTACGTTAATCGCATCAATTAATTGCAACAACTTGAACATTTTCATGCATTTTTTTTTAAATCCTCATAACAATTTGTTTTATAAATTATTACGTCACTATATTTTATAATTAAATTATTTCTGCTTTTTTATAACTCTATATATATGCAAATTTCCTCATGTATTCCAAAGCAATTTAATTTAATTGTACGTCAGTTTTATGAATAACCACAAAATATTTCGTCCTCCGAATAAATAAAATTTGTATTTTTGAATTTTTTGAAGCGTGAAATGGACTTTAAATTGATATTAGGAATTAGAATTTACAAAGAAATGTATTTAATTATAATGGGAAAATAAATATCAGACATTTTGTTGCTATGAGAATCTGAGGTATAAGAATGTTAATATTGGATCAACGTATTACGTAAAATAAACGCAGCTTCATAGATCTATATAATATAATCATCTTAAATTTCCAACGTTACATTTGCCATAAAATTCAATGAAGTGCTTATTAATTAAGAAACATCGTTCATATCGTTTAATGTCTGTCTTTTTGTATTTCATACATTTCTGTATTGAAGAAGGTTTGTAATTATTACATGCCTCCTAATAAAAGTGAACAGGTGTGCTCATTCGGAATAAAACTTATCATGAAGGGTGTAGTAGTTGTGTCATTACAGCGAATACGAGACTTACAACGGGTACCATTTTCTCCCTCTCCACCTTTCCTTTGATAAACTGTGATTGGAGGGCAGCTTGTACGAAAATAATATACTTTAAGGACTTTTGTAATTTGATTATCATGCACTTTAAATTTATTCTGGACAATTTAGAAGAGTTTCATAGACAAAACCTTACTTTTTTTTCAACAATTAATTGGTAATAATTATTCTATGCTAATATATTCGTTATTCTTATGTTATTGTTGTTGTTGTATGTTCAAATAATTTCTCACACGGAGATATAAAACTATGAAAGATAATGTCTTCACCAAACATAGATATTTGTGATTTTACGTAATATCATATGATTTAATAATATTTATCTAGAACTAGATTAAAAGATTTGACTCATACCTGATATTATTTCCACTGTCTTTTGGTGTGAATCGGGAGAGAGGGGACAGCCGTGCAGTGTCCTGAACCATGCATGGTCCGTTTGTCTGCATTAGTGTATAAACCATTAAAATATATACATTGTATTTTCTGCAAATGGGCTCTCAGGATGAATAAATAAAAAATAATGATAAAAAATATATTATCTCCACGAGTTTTGAATGTGAAACAGTAGATCGAAAGAGTACTTTCACCGTTCCGAGCACTCGGGTATTAGTAGTGGTATTACTTCCTCGGGCACGTCTGTTCTCTCCGTGTAGCGACCGTTGTCATGACGACCACGCACCTGTTGGTGACGTCACGAAGATCTCGAGCACGCCGCGGACCGGATATTCAATGCTGGCCTTGACCTCTACGTGCTCCAGGAAGTTCACCATGTCCTCCTCGGTACTTCCGTTACACATCGTGGTGGAGAACTCGAGTATCGCTGGAGAACCACCAGATATGACCGTCGTGTTGGAACTGAAAGCAGATAGGAAGTAAGTGCAGTTGCTTACATAGTAAATTGTACTACTTTTGGGGAGTTTTAATTATGATATCTTTTTAGTATGAGGTGAAAAATAAAATAATAATATATGATGAAATGAACATGTTTTTGTCATTGAAATTAAGAAAGTGGTATTTTTTTTTACACATAAATATGATTTTATATACATGAAAAAACATACTCAGAAATTGTGCAGTTTCAGTAACAACATTATCATTTGCAAACATTCAAAATATGAATTTTAGTCGAGAAAAAATTAATACATTTCATTAATTGAAATGTTTTAATATAGCAAATTTCATACCCTGGTATAATAATAATGTGAATGTTGTATCAGAATAATAAATGGATAATTAATATCAACATGTATGTGCAGCTGCCTTTGTCTGTAAATCGCTTCAGGCTTATTATAATAAGTGATGAAATATCTAATTAATTGAATCCACCTCTTTTAATGCGGCTCCCCTAACAACAATGGTAATAATTTTACCATTTATTTTAAGTTAATATTTTGACATTATTGGAGCATCTGAACGTATACAAATCAATCCCCGTTAGAGCAATCAATTTGGTTGCAAAGTATATGAGATATGACTTGCGTTATTCCGTTATTTGTTGCTAGTCATTGATTTATGGCAAGCAATGTATGCGGCTCTGAAGCCAGCTTTATGCTGCATAATATACATTACAGTATTATGAGAAATTTTTTATTTTATATTATTATATTTTACATTAAATTTAATTTGAGGATATTACGAATTGAAAATCCGTCTGCAAATAAATTTAAAAAAATATTAGTGGAAACTAAATATTTTTATACATTTGTTTTATCTCATTTGCTTTGATATGATGAAATGTATACTGTAAACACTGTTCACTGTACATGGAAGTCAATATTGTAGGAAGTTTCAAAACCAATTTCAAACATGACATATATCAATATTATTATTGTTCACTGATTATTTACATTTATAACAAGGTGACAGAGGTGTGATCTGTCATGTTGTTTTATGATACAACGAGTTTCATTTATCAATGTTGTTGTTGTTCTACTTATTCAGCACGAGTTTAAGTGCACTGAGTCAGCAGTATTCGAGGCAGTGATGCAGAATTGTTACCACATGGATTTAACCTCTATTCAGTTCATCTATCATTATTTCAGTATTTATCTTAAACTTGCCAGGTATTATAGCTATTATACTGTAGATCCATTTGAATAAAATTTTTAACTAGTTAAACATACACCTCAGGATGACAGGAACTTTGTCCTTGTTCTTTTTGTGACGTGTTCAGCTTGCACATTTCTTTTATCAATGCTAGACTAGGTGCTTTTCTTTTACCTTCTCAAAAATTGCAAATCTGCATCTACTTCTTAATGTTATACTCAAGAATTTCCTCTATTTTGCAGTTCCAGCCAAACAAGCAGCAATAAAGAGTTAAAATATGGAAAATTTAAATAATCGCGTTAACAATTGCGCGGTTCCCGACGATTTTTTGTTTTATATTTATTAATTTATTTTTAATACATTGAGGGTTCAAGAATATTTGGACAGATCATCCGTACATACACCTTTACGTCCAGAACATAAAAAGGAGCGGAAATAAAAATTCAATTCCATGTTCTGCTATATACCCTACAGCAACTTGGACCCTTCTGAGTAAAGCCTGCATATCTTGCAAGACCAAGCAGCTGACTCTACCCTCGAGGTCCTCACCCGGCCTGTACGATGCAGTGTGTCCAGGCGGGCACGTTGGTCCAGTTGGCCGCAGCCTCGGTGAGGGCGAGCGCGTTCATCAAGCCGAACCCGAACCGCGTGTTGGTGCGGAAGCCAGCTGAGTTAATCTGCCAGCCCAGGTTGTCCGCTAAAGGTGCCACCTCCGCCGTCCACACCACCAGGTGCTGCACGTCACGCCACGTCAGGGACGGGCTGCGGACCATAATAGCTCAAGTTTATCAGGTCCTTTTGTAAACCCTACTCAGTATATACTTTCTGCATTCTATCGACCTTATGTCCATGAACCTATTATATTAAGGAAATAAATTGCAGAAAAACTGTATATGTTTAAATAATTATACACAGTTCAAGGTTTAATTACGAACAAGTCTACTGTATTTTTGACAGAGTAAATGATTTGCAAGTATCGATTAAAATGAAACAATTAAGATTTAAGAGCTACCGATAGAGAAAAGCAAATATATTTTATTGAAACAAGAGTATTATTAATTTATTTAGTCTTTAATATATATAAATTTTAGCTCAAAATCCAATAACGTATTATAACTTATTCAAGTTTGTTTGATTGTTTGTTTGTTTTAGGAAAGCAGCTCACTGATAGTCGCTCAATTTTAAGCATTTTTATAATAAAGAGCTCTGCATGGATATACGAGCTTTATTTTTCAATAAACTTTTTCTTCGGAGTGCATAATCAAAATATTGTTGTTTTCAATTAATTTCTTTCTCCTGAATTTCATATTAATGTTTGAATCAGAATTACTCTCTTCGTCCAAACGTGGCTGGATGTATTTTGTGCTTGGTAGCTTTTGCATTTTTTACAGCTAATTAATTACAAATTTGCATTTTATCAACGCCAGCGTTTTTTTATTAGATGCGGATATCCTAATAAAAAGTTTTGCAGTTGAATTGACCCAAACAATATTTCACAGTATAATTATTATAGTACATACAAGAACTTCAGAAAAAATATCATCAATTAATTTCTCAAATTACCTTATCTCTGTTCTTTTTTTCTTCATTAATTATTTCAAGGAAATGATTACTATAATATGAAAGACATATGTTTATATAGAAGATCCAAAACACTATATACACAAGCTAAAGTTGATTAAATTACACGCTTGCATGGTTGGGGTTTAAAGTGTGCTTGTTGATTAAAGGTGAAAGAGGATGTGAATTCATAATTAAAGATAATTATTAGGTATACTTGATAATTAAGTTATGTCTAGCGTAAATGGTTTGATAAAATAGTTGCTCACTTGACCTCTAGGGCGAGAGCTACGATTCCCGCCGCTAGAGGTGCTGCCGCTGACGTACCGGTGTGTTTCACCGTGCACGAGTTGTAGAGGTCGGTAGTTGCCTGAGAAACAAAGAGACAATCAAGATCACTTTATTAATTAGAGTTAAAATACAATCTGCATATTTCAACTGTTTTAACGTTTCATTTCAAACATAATTAATTAATTTGGTTGAATGCTGCATGTATTTAATTAATTGAAGCTATTATATATGTAAATATTAATCTATTTTAATATACAAAAATAATTAATTCGTTTATGAAGTGTTTAATAATTACGCATTAAATGTTTTAAAAGTTCAATCTCTATTTATCAAATATAGCATAATCAAACTGATGTAATAAAACAAAATAAAACCCTTTTTAGTGCGATACTCACTTGGATTTCCCCCGATTATAATGTCATCATAGACTCTTTAATATTAAAATAAAATAATGCCATAAATTAACAATTAAAGTAAAAAAAAAATAATAATAAAAATAAACACAAAAAAAATTACTCAATGTAATGCATACTCCACATCATTTTGAACGTGGAAGTCAGAATAAAATATGATTTATATGGTAAATATACTTGATGCTCATTCAAGCTTCTCATTTTTATGTAATTTAAATAGCATAATTATTTTAAATCTGCATACAAATTGTATTGACATTAATACATTAAAATATTGACATTATTTTAGTGTAAATTGGGGGCATATATGACCAAAATACTGAAAATACAAAATCAATCAATCATA
The DNA here is from genome assembly GCA_949825025.1 of Siphlonurus alternatus. Lineage (NCBI taxonomy): Eukaryota > Metazoa > Arthropoda > Insecta > Ephemeroptera > Siphlonuridae > Siphlonurus > Siphlonurus alternatus. Next base: position 16,494,232 of record OX463778.1, read on the forward strand.
ATTACTTCTGGTAATATACATGTATACACTTGTCGCCTTGAAAAGTTTCCTATTAACAAGGCGGCCACAAAGGGAAATTTTCCAAGGAGAGAACTGTACATTACATAATAACATATCTTGTCAGTGGAAATAAAAAACAGGTGAATTTTTTTTAAATTACACGTGAACGTGGAACTCATTTCAAGTAATGCATCTTCCCATTTCTCATATTCCTATGTGTGCATGCAAGAACGTCTTATTTCTAATTTAAATAGGTCTTTCTCATTTCATCTGGGATTCCTTTTGACGCCTTCTTTTCTTTCATCTTGCTAATATGAGCGAGGAGAAGCAGAAAGGTGCTGAGGAAGCCATTAAAGTCACTCTGCCTGAGCAGGTCAAAAGAAGCTCCTTCTTAGTCCTACAGTGCAAGAACGCAACGAAGCGATTACACTATTACTTAATTAACTTAAAACAAAAGTTGTAAAATCTAGAATTTTTTTCTAAGTAGGTATATAGACTAATATATGTATAATGTATAATAGACTTGGTTATAAAATTTTGTATATTATAATAATTAGATGAGATTATAATTATATCATAACGTATAATACATTTTTATATTATAAAAAAATGATAAATAATGTGCTGATTTTGTATAACATTTTCCAAAAATACAACAAAAATTAATGAACTTTATTTTATATTTAATTAATATACGCTTTTATAATTAAATCTCATTGTTCCACATGGAAACAAAATCATATGAATGGTGGCTAAAAATAGCGTGGGAGAGACTATAGCGAGGAGAAGCCATTGACAAGGGATGAAAGCGACACCCCGCGAGCGGCTGGACAGCTTCATTAGGAAGCTGCAGTGGAATCAAAGCGGGCTTCAAATAACGTCTGTTGATGAGCGATCGAGCCGTGGACCATCTCTCCCTCTTTCTCTGTCCCTCTCTCTCTCTCTCTCTCTCTCTCTCTCTCTCTCTCTCTCTCTCTCTCTCTCTCTCTCTCTCTCTCTCTCTCTCTCTCTCTCTCGATTTTTGGTTCTGCGTCATACTGAACACATACTGGAACGAACACCACCATCATGCATGTTTGTATTATCCATCCACAGCTCTCAAGTCCCTGGCGATTACATTAGCTAGCCATATGACCCTTGTTCGTAATTTTCAAAAATTAAAAGTGTAAAACCAATCCATTTTTTATACGTAATGGCTTAATAATTTACTTTAAATAAAGTTTTTCTAAAAAAAAAAAATATTCAAAAGTTTTAATTATTAAATTTATTTTTCATGATGGCTCTTGATTTTTAACACTGATAGGTAAAAATATTTGTAAGGTCTCATTAATTTTATAGTAATAATAATAATTAGCAAAAATCATCATTAAAAAAAACATTGGCATTGTTTATAAAAAATAATTAATTACTATATTTTATATATTGATTGTAAGTAATTATAAAATATAAATTTCTTTACAAAATGTAAAATGCTATTAATTATATTGACAATCTCTCGTGATAATCTTTGTTCATTGTGTACCACTTCTCAAGAATGATAAATTTATCATTCTTTCATTTTAAATAAAATTTTCAGTGCTGATGCATTAAAAACTAATGATGGAAAGTATTTTTATAGGTTGTTTTCCAGGAGTTTTAACTTTAATGAAATTTTATATTAAACATGTCATGTTTGTGATTATACGATTTTCTGACGAGCTTATATATTGTTCTACAATAAAGCAATAACATGATTATGATTATTTCGTGTTGCTTATGTTGTTTTCACCTGGCATTTTTTTCTATTGTTCTCTCATTATCAATACTAGATAAAATATATTATTGTGCATGTATAAAAGTTATAATTTATTATTACTTCAGATATTGTTGAGCCATCCCCCAATTTTTTGACTAACATGGTGGAAGCTACACCTCCAAGAAACAATAAATTAACGTGTTTGTAGTCTAGCTATCTTCACATGCTAATATGACTGCAAGGACAGTTAACAGTAATCGTTGGTATGACTGATAAAATATGTAAGTAAACAGTCTTAAATGTCATTTGTTTTCAGTAAGTGTGTGAGCTGAAAAACTATTGCCCCTTCTATACTGAATCCTTAAGTGTATAATTAAGTATCCCACGTGATTACTTTCCAGCGTTTTTATTGGCTACACATGGTCCCCTGGTATATTTAGGTGTGTGATCAAATATTCAGTATAGGTAAGGTATTTGAGGTGGTCGATATGACGAGGGATGACAGTGGAACAGAGCGATGTTTCTCCCATACGTCAATTTGGATGAAGAAATCGGATTATAGACGTGATGGATTTCAAAGAGTTTTTTTTTTTTTTTTTTAATTTTGAAATTCTAAGAAATACGAAAAGAAAGTAGACTTTATTTAAATAGAAGATTGAGAGATGAAGGTCATGTGAAGGAAAAAAAAATCAAAATGATGACACTCTCTCTTTTATTTTTGAACGCTCATGAAGCCCAGATAAAGAATCCTGCTTGCTATATACCATTTCATCCTGAGGTTAGGCAATTTGCTCAGCACCAATAGAACACGGGTTACATATGCAGCAGGGGTAATGAATGCCAACAAAGTCTGTTTTGAAGTGAGGAAGTTTTCTAGCCTCAGAACAAGGTGAAAATTTACGTTATCTCGACATAAATGTACAGTACATGTATGATCATGCAAACATGCATATAGTGAATTTACTTATGACTTATATAGTATGTTAAAATCCATACAATCTGCATAGAATTTACACAAAGGAACTTTTATTTAAAGGTGAACTGAAGGGATTGCTTTTTTTTCCCTTTAGGGAACCTTATATTACCTATCCCATCCATCTGCACTAATTTTTTCATGGCTGATACTTATTGTGCTGCTGTAGGACAATTAGTGAAAAAGTGAAGTTGTGACGTATCAGCGACGGTTGGTTGACTTAAAACTCGCCGCGGTGAAAAAACACACGAGCGACCGCGAGCGACCGCGGAAACTGCCGAGGGAGCGGCGATCGGCTCGCGATCGCCACTCTCTCGGCAGTTTCCGCGGTCGCTCGTGTGTTTTTTCACGGCGGCGAGTTTTAAGTCAACCAACCGTCGCTGATACGTCACAACTTCACTTTTTCACTAATTGTCCTACAGCAGCACAATAAGTATCTGCCATGAAAAAATTAGTGCAGATGGATGGGATAGGTAATATAAGGTTCCCTAATGGAAAAAAAAAGCAATCCCTTCAGTTCACCTTTAAGGTAACATTTCAAGAAATTGAACGTATCTGATAAAAAGGTCTGAACATCCCGGTGGGTACACACTCCGTAAATAAACCTTTTTGTGCGTATACTCACAATCATCTGGTCGGAGTAGGCCCCACTGGAGTAGGTAGAGGCGAGGGTGGAGGCGCAGCGTTCGCCGTACCACGGAAACTGGCCGTGCTCCGATGCGCTGCCCACTGAGAGGGTAAACACGCTCGACGTGTAACCATCACAGTTGCAGTCGTCCCCGCGGCTCCCGCCGTTACCTGCCGCCCACACGAACACCGAGCCCTTGCCGCCCCGGCCCTGCATGCACACATTCACTGCGTTTACATGACGGTGTTCAATACGAATCCGTTGACGACGGATAATGTTATTCTTATGAGGCGTCGTCAACACCATCATGTGAACGTATTAGTGAGGATCAGCCGAGTACTGGCAAGCAGAGAATGTGAATACCTTGCTTATGGAAATAGTATTATTAAAGGCGGATTCAGATGCATTGGTGACAACGGCTATGCGACGCGATTTTGTCACACAAGCTGTGAAATCCTATGCGGCGAGCGAATTCGCCCGGTTGCGGCAGCGAAATCGCGTTAATTGCGATGCTCTTTTTTTTTAAATCACCAAATATGGTCCCCAATGGATTTTACAGCAAGTGCGCATTAGTCGTGTCGCGTCGCATGATAAAAATGGCCATGTGAATCCGCCTTTAATGTGTGAATAACGCTGGAGAGACATAATTACGAGTTGTGAAATTTATATTAGAGGTGGGTATGGACACTGGACAACCTTTATGATTTTTTATTGCATATTAATTTGGATAGAAAACCTCAATTCATGTATTGTTAATTTTTTTAGCTTTTTTTTTTTTACATATTTGCATGAATATGGCACGATTCTAAGGGTATTAGAGGGTTCAAAATAATCTGAAAAAAAATATTAATATTTCATAACACGAGGTCCTCAATCCAAACATACAATAAAATATTAAAATATCGTTGTCCATTGTCATAGTATTGAAATGTAATACCTATTACCTATTACATGCAGGCTGGAGGTCTGGATATTATACATTAATATTGTGCGCTAATATTTGTTTGTTTTATATATTTATTTGTTTTCTCTTGTTTGGTTTAATTTCTTGTTATGTTGCTCATAATATTTCTAATACACATTATTTAAACATCTTTTACAACTGATCCATTCAACTCTCATTATATTTAAACGCAGAAAATATCTGTAAATTTTCTTATTGAAGTCCATATATTTCGTAGAGTTTTTTCTGCAGAGTTAAGTTTTCAATCAAAAGATCGATCGCAAGGTCACTACAAAACGTTGTTATTTATCTTTATTTCAACTCTTACTGACATTATTAGGTGAACCATTAATCTCAATCACGACAAATTCACTTTCTGGTTTGTGAGTTCGCGTCCTGTCACTCCCACACAGGTGACATCTTACTACTACGTGGTCCTACGCAAATAATTAATATCAATTACAATAGTTGGAACTCTTCTGGACCTTGTATATAATACTATAAAAACCTCTTATCACATATGTAATCAACATTACATAGTACATATTATACAATATATGTGTACCAATTTTGCAGAGCTTAACAATCCAAAATTATTTTCCATATCTGGTAGTGACCTACCAAATTCGATGAGGAAATAGCAATCGATAAGTAAGGATCTATCCTTTATAGCAAAGATACTATATTATAAGCTACCATTTATATCAATTAGAGTATAAAGCCAGCTTGCTACGAGCACTTTGATGCATTACGTTACTAGTAAGAAGGTCGGGAGTTTGAACCCACCTTGTTGGTAGTAAATTGAGATGTCATGACCTTGTGAGCGTAAAACTATTAATATCAATTAATTTGAGATCAGTAGTGAGAAATAGGTCAATAGATATATTGACTACATTATTTAGTATTTAAGTAATAAATAATAGGCTGGCATTGTGTTTCAGGGTCTCCAAAATGTAATGGATAAAATATTATACAACTTCGGAACAGCATGAACTTTAACCCTTCGTGATTTACTTACTGGAGATAAAATTCCAAGAGACAGAGATACAGCTTTGAAATGTTAGGGAAGGACAAGAAAATCACCCAGTCTAGTTATCCCAAAAATAATTTTTTTCTATATAGACTGCGCGACAAACAGAAAAACGCCCATATACGTAACAGGAATAAAAATGTGCTGTCCCGAGTCTTTACCGAGAAATTGAGAAACCATAATTTATCTTCAATAAATTGAAACCAGCAAATATCTGGCAAGCTAATATTAATTTCAACATTTCTAAAGTTGACATATCGCAGACTTCAAGCTGATGACAGGTGAGATCCTCCAAGAGTACCTGAGTGACTCCTCGCTCCAGGGCCTCAAGTGCTAGTCTACCCGGCCCCTCCACAGTTGAGCCATCGTCCGTCGGTCCCCAAGATGCGCTGTAGATGTCAACTTTGTCTAGCGCGAAGTTGAGAGCCTCGCCCTCGATTCTGTCCATAGCCGTTCCACCCTCGCCGTCCAGCATGCGGATACCTGACGAGTTTAACAGTCGGATTTATGCATGTTACAGCCAGGGAATTCATAATAATCCATAATCTTTTCCCAAGGGTTTCTTAAGCATGTGTAATAATTCATTCAATAGCATAAATACAAAAAAAAAAAGTAATAATTTATAAGTATAATTTCTTTAATATAATAATAATCATTTAACTTATGTTGCAATTATTGCAACGCTTTACATCTGCTGATATAGTTGTATCATCTTTTTAATTAAAGAGTAAATAAATATTTTATTTAAAACAATAACTACAATAACTAGTAATTTACGTTCTCTTTTTAATTAATATAAAATTTATTAGAGAGGAAAGAAAACATTATTGCTCATTTGAAAAAGAAAAAAATAATACATTTCTTTTCATTGCATGATTTAATTTTTCTGATGTTAGTACTAGCAAAAAATATTATAGTACTAACAAATGATATTTACATGATAAATTTTGATCAACATTTTTTCCATAGAAACTTTTAAATCTGGAACCCTTAGTGCATTGTTTCTATATACATCATATAGTTTAAGTCAATAATTCATGGGTAGGGTTTTGAACACGTGACCAATCGATAGCAAACCACACACACCAGGTATACAGCCATAGGGCACCATATATAAGGTAATGTGATAGTATGAACTTCCTGCGTGGTGAAACTGATTTATGTTAGCTATATAGAACAAAATAACATCCTCTCCCCTCTTGCATATAACTTTCATTGAAAAAACATCAGGAAATAGGACGTCTCTTGTATGAGAGGCAGATTCTGCAGCAAATTAAATTGTGGCATTGCCAATATGGTAAACAAGTTACTTTGAGTTAACTCAAAGGGTCCTCTTGTATTTAAAATTTCAATAAATTGGAAACATGTAATATTTGCTCACCAAATTAATTACCTTCAGAAAATGAAAGGAGAGATGAAGTCTATTTTGCTTTTTTGTGTGTATGAATGTCAATTGAACTCTCCAGTCCCGAATTGTTCTATAATGGTACAGTCTTTTTAATATCAAGAAAATTTTCAATAAACTATATATATATATATATAGTGTAATTTATACAGTATAATTGTCTCAATTTATGTGTGTAAAGAATTTTAATTTCAATACCTTGTTATAGTGTATACTAAATTTTTATTAAAACTATTGAATTTACACGTTCCAAAATGGAAAAGTATAAAATGTCTTGTTGTGTACATGGAATAACAAGATAAAATACAATGGAATGCTAGAATATCATGTAAACACCAAGAAACTTCATAGTTTCACACCGGTACACAATTTCACTACATATTTCAACTCTGTTCCGTAAGACTGTGCATGACCGTACCTCCAATGCGAGCGTTAAAGGCGACCCCGACTCCGCACTTGCGATTGTTAGCGGCCATGGCGATCTCCCCCGCACACCGCGTGCCGTGGCTGTTGGGCGCCGCGCTGACGTACCGCGGAGTGGGGTCCGAGTCCCCGTCATTCAAGTCGTAGCTGATCTCGGGGTCCTGGTGGAAAGAAGGCTGTCAGTTCAGGAACAATCAGTACGTTTCCATGATGTTCTTGTGGATCCGTATTCAATGGATGCGTTTTCAACAAAAACGTTTTCATCGACTGTTTACATGATAATTTTCGATCCGTATTAAACGTTGAATACGCATTGAAAAAAGCGTCGTGAATAATTAAAGCGCATTGCATGAATACGCATCAAATACCTGTTCACATATGAGTCTTTAATACGGATCCGTTAAATACGTGTTCGTCTAATACGAATCAGACAACTCATGTAAACGCACTGGTTGTCTATTGATTTATTTTCATCCTTATTTAAACTCTTCGTTGGCACATTCAGAGACTCTTAAAAATTCATGTTTGTAATTTATACTATGTGCAAGTGAATGACATAATCATAATTTTTAAGGGAACGATGGAAATGACTTGAGTTGCTATATCCATTACAGCTCCATTGGGTCTGGAAAATTTACCATTGATAATATACTCATAATTCAATTTATTTGTAATCATGTATATTACAGTGTTGATTACGAATTATAATATTCTTTATGGACTTTTGGCTACATTCTTTTTTGTACACCATAGTACAGATTAAGAGTGTTAATACAGTATTCTATTTTGTTATAATATAGCAGTCTCATTAAGCAATGAACTCTAATAATGGCATAATATAAACTGTTGCTAAAATTGCGAAATAAGTACCACATAACGTCAAATTCAATGAAAATTACCGTGCTTAATAAACAAAGGCCTTGCACTGTATTACAGCTATATAGTATATTACATTAAATATTCTTTGTAGTAAATTATTACATAAAAACACATGCATGAGTATATATATGAGACTATAAAAGGTTAATCCTTGGTGGTAGCGTTAATGTGGATTTTACTACTTGGCTCTTATTTTTGCTCTCTTTTTATGAGTTAGTTATAATATTAGCTGTGTTGTAGCATCAGGGTTGGATGAAAGGAATGTGCGACGTATAAAGTGAGAATTACGGACCATTAACCACGAAAACCGCAGAGCATATCTCTCTCTTCTTCCCCACGTTACTAAAAGTTGCGTGCGATCTCTCACGAGAAAACCACGGCAGGTCTTCAGCTATTCATCTCAAATCCCCGTTCTGACTGAGTGGATGAGGTAGGTACCAATCTGCTCTCTCTCTCTCTCTCTCTCTCTCTCTCTCTCTCTCTCTCTCTCTCGCTCTCTCTCTCTTTTCTCTCTCACTTTCATCTTAATCCTCCCCAACTCGACAACCAGCAAAGGTTGAGCTTGAGAGAAAACTTGACAGATCCCAGATGAATGTAATCCCCTGATCTCAAATATATTTTTCCTGGACCAACTTTTAATACCTTATGACTGCAGAGAGAATTTAATACCTTTTCGTAACTTTAATTTTAAACTAATTTTCATGAGCTGTATCGATGTTAGTATAAATTATAAATAAATAATACTCAAGTTATTTTATCATAATGAATCTCCATAATGGATTTTCAAAATTATATACACAATAATTAACTTTTATTTCTATATCTTAACATTTTAATTAACATACTTTAATTAAGATGTAACTAATTTTCGAGTGAACCTGTGACCATAAGATTTTCTCCTGCTGTGACTTCTCGATCGATAAAGCATGCTGGTTATTCCTATCCTTAAATATAATAACTTTTACTTTTATGATCTAGTTAAAAAATATTTTACATTTTCTTTTAGAATTTTTTTATTTTATATAATATTATGGTGTAATATTCTTTTTATTTTATATTCTATTTTCTTGAGAGCCAAAAAAGGTGTTAAATAATCCATTACCACGTTCATTAAAATATATCATTTTCTCTTTCTAAAAGTAGAACTTGCTATTTTCTTTCTCAAAGCAAGCATTATAGGATAGGTGTTCATACTGTTCATTTACAGGCCTGGCACACAATGCTCGCCACACTTGCACACATGAGAGAGAGAGAGAGAGAGAGAGAGAGAGAGAGAGAGAGAGAGAGAGAGAGAGAGAGAGAGAGAGAGAGAGAGAGAGAGAGAGAGAGAGAGAGAACCACTCACTACAAGGCTAGTAGAATATGAATAAAGTTTTTACGATTTCAAAAAACCCTTGGTGAGTCTTCTATTATGTATATTATTATGTGGGTGCGAGTGAAACGAAACATAAAATATTTAATACATTTGCAAGGCATCAAGGGAAGAGTCAAGCAAAGGTATAAAAAAATATTTAATATGTACCAAATATTCTCTGATGTATTTATATCACATTAATAATTTACTTTTTTTTTTGCATGATTTTCCTTATTCTATGTATCAAGCAAAACTTGAAAATTAACATTGTTCTATGACAAGTTATATTCTTAATACAAAATGAAATGACCACTAATTATGGTTCAACTTTTGATCCTGCAGGTTTGAAGATCTACAAACTTATGAACTTTTGGTTTTTGTGGTTTCAAGCTTTCAGCTTCTCTCCAGTGCAAAGATGAAAAGAAAAACTAAAGTACTTAGTGTGTTCATCTCAAAGTAACTGTTGAACTTTAAATTAAATTGTAACTCTTTAAGAGAAATTATTTACAGTATAGGATTATATAGTCAACTATAATTATACTCTTGGACAACTATAAGTAAGAGAAACTTTCCATGGAGAATACACTGCTGCTAAATTAAAAATTATAAAAACCAGTTAATATAATGGCCTGTATATACTTCAATATCAAGTTCAAACTCGGTTTATAACCAAACTAAAAAATATGTAATATATTTTAATTATGATAATTATATACTGAGAATGATAATTTTAAGTATCATGACTTATTCATGACTGAAGTTAATACTAAAGACAATGGAGTATTGTCCTCAATTTTTTTTATTGCAGAAATGGATAGAGGGTGCAAAGTTATGCTACCCTGATTTTTTTCAGATTTTTTTGAGACCGGGAACTATTTTTAAAAAATTATTGAAAGTCCTTTTTGTGACGTCACGCGGCGGCAAGTCCTATCTTTTTCTTAAGGAGCGGCGTCTCGTGACGTCACGAAAAGGACTTTCAATAATTTTTTAAAAATAGTTCCCGGGCTGTAAAAAATCTGAAAAAAATCAGGGTAGCATAACTTTGCACCCTCTATCCATTTCTGCAATAAACAAAAATGAGGACAATACTCTATTATGCAGTCCTAAATCCTGAGGACTTATCACTTTGTGAATTTCTTTTTGAAGAAAATCATTTCTAGATCCTTTTGTCTGTTGCTTCATAATTTTAAAGTATTATAATATCCAAAGAGCTTACATTAAAATATTTGTATTATCTAAGCTTCATTTTCATAAAATTGAATATCGTAAATTTTTTTTTACGTGTTTTCTAAAGCATAAGGTTAAGTTGTTTATTCTTGGCTACACAAAAAAATTCTAAATTACTGAAATTCGTAATAAAAAATTATAAAGGACCTCTCGTGAACGCTTCAACAAAACTGCTCTGACTCACGTAGTTCGGCCGGAGGTCCTCGTGGCTGTGTTCCAGGCCGTCATCGAGCACCGTGACCCTCACGCCGCGGCCAGTGACCCCGCGTGCGAACACAGGAACCACCTGCAGGTCCAACTGGGGAAGCTCCTCACGCGTCCGCGTGTCTTGCTGCGAATCAGTTAACATGGCAATTAGGTAGTCAATAAGTGATGGATACACGGGGAAGGAAGCCGGTGGAGCTGATCGCCCTCCCTCTCTTCCCTAGAGTGGATGTTTCAGTTAGTGGCAAATAGAAGGTAGCAAATAAGACAAGTGTAAGTTTATATTATTGTTTCCCAATATTTCATTGATTTTTTGTTTTATTTTTTCCATTTCTCACTTTAAGCTTTATTTAAATGAAAATATTAATTTGAACAGTTTCGATAAATTTTTGGTGGTAAATTTTCGTATATTTTATTAATATTTGTTGTAATATAATCTCATTAATACAATCATATCAAAATCTGTGCTTTTTAAATATACATATAGTAGCCTGTAATGTGAATCGTGCTGATTATATAGGGCCTGGACATGCAGTTATAATTAAAATTTCTGGTTCCTGGAAATGACGCACCAAGTACCACTGCTGGTCCCACAGCTCATCGTTAAAAAGGCCGGCAGATCCGAGATATGGCACGGCCAAATCTGCGCGCCGGTGCCTCGTCAGGAACACTTGAGGTTGCCAAGTTTGCCGCCTGAGGGCAGCAGGTCTTGGGGCGCCACCTCGCTTCTGGCGCCGCCTCCACGCCTGCTGTTCGGCCCATACCACCTGCGACCCATGTGAGAACCACGTGTACAATACCGGGTCATACTGAGATCGCGGTTCCAAGTTTCATCATGGATTTTCTCTGAAACGGCATCAAGTAACCAAAATGTATATTAACGCAATAATGAAAAATTGCAATACTCCTGTTGTTTAAAAATACGCTGAACAGTTACAATAAGTTAATTCAAGGAATCCCTTAGCTCTACATTATAATTAGGATACAAAGTATTTTAATGACTCTCCTGTATTACTTAATCAAAAGTTACATTTTTAATTATATTATGGTGTTACGCTCATAAACTTAATTACCAAAAATTATACGTATTTTTTTTTATCTTTCACGTAAAAAAATCATCACATTACATAATTTTATACTAATAATTTTAAAGCCTCTTATTCCACATACTTTGAGTTTTAAAAGAACTCGACTGTCATCAAATTTATGCTTAGCGAAATATGGCTTATTTTTCTATAATTAGTTATTATACTATTAATTTTGTTGTATAAGTAAGGAAGAAAAATTGTTGAAAGTGTCAGTATTTGTCACATGTGGTACAATAAATATAACTTGTCTAAAAAGTTAAAAAAAAAAATGTTTATTTAAATCCATTTTCTTTTTGCACTAAAATTAAAACATATATAATTATATTTAAACATTCAAGATACTTATTCAACAACAATCTGCTGTCCTCATTTCTTTCCATTTCAAACGGCCTGGTGATCACCTGAAGGTCAATGAACTCACCCGCTTGTCCTCCTCAAGTCGCGAGGTGAGGTGCGAGCTGTCCCTCTTCTGGATCTGCGGCTGGTCCCGCTTGCTGAACACGTACGTGTCCGGAAATCCACGAACCTGACACGCAGGCCAAGAGGAATGATCAATGGAAGGTCACACATTTTCTCCAGCAAAAGGTAAACAATCATTACATCCCGACGATGTTTAAGATCGATCCATTGAGACGCCTCATAAGAATAAAAGATTCATCAAGGATTCGTATTAAACAATGTCATGTGAACGTATAGTCAAATTTACTTGAAATTCCCACCGGAGGTAGCCGGAAATAAGTAGTTTCTGATCTTCTTGTTCATGTCCGATTTTTGTACTTTTGCAAACATGTCTGTACTCTTGTTGCAAAGCTCTCTGTAAAATTTCAAACTCCAAATTCAAACAGGAAGGACATAAACCTCTCAATTCCGGCTACTTCCGGCTACTTCCGGCGGGAATAATAAATTAATTTGACCGTAGTGAATTTAACCATTGCAAATGCTTGTTTTTAGTAGAGAGCATAATTATTAAAAGTAATATAAAAACCTCAAAGTATTGACGTACAAATAAATATCTTATATTGGTCAATCAATTAATAAAAAACATCATTATATTTCTGTATATATAAATAATTATAAAAAATAACAATAAACGCCGCATATGTTAATTGCAGAACAATTTTCCCCGCCCGCCACTATTTTCGTTTGAAATAAATGTTATGCAACCTGCTTAACGTAGGAGCTAAAAAAGCTGCATACCTAGCAAAGGGAGAGAAATAGTCTGCTATGGCGGTAATAATTTTTACATTATGATGTATAATTATATGTAACTGCTCTTTATATCTTTCATACACAAGAAAGTTTGTAACAGTATTATTATATTATTAAGAACTTAAGTATTTTAAATAAATAAAATAAAAATTATATTATTCAACAAAAAAATGTGATAAATATAAAATCATAAATCGTAGAACGTATATCAGTAGTGTTATTATAAATGGAATTACTCGATTGAAAATCAACCCCTATACCCGCATGTTTGAGATACCCCCTCCTCCCCTGTCAGCTGCGCCCGCCCTCGTCACCCCTCGGCCGTGAGCGTGCCTATGGCGAGCGGCTTGGAGGCGATCGATAGACCGGCGGCCACGCGCTCTATCGCCGGGCCCGCCCACGAGCAGCACACGGGGGACGCTACGACCAGGGGGGCAGACGAACACAGGAGGTCGACTCTCGATAAGCTGCCCCAATATTGCAGCACGCACCCTTATTATTAAAGCAAAAATCGACCCCCTGAGAGAAGCTTGTGCGCGAATTTTTAAACTTTATTTGTACTATTAAGTTTGATGAATTATAATATCATATTTTTTTTTTTACAAAATAATGTAAAAATACGTATTATTTTATAAATATCATAATATGGCTATGAGAGGCATTCTTTAGATAGTTATTGATTTTATGTGTAAATAATATATGCTTTACTTAGAAACGCGCGAGAAATCAAATCAAAAGATAAAACACAAAAATTACATCTTGCTCGAGTGTGAAATGGACAACTTGCATAATTTTTTTTTATAATTGCATGTAGAAATGAATTAAACACTCCAAGTTATATTAATCTGATTCTCATAAGATATTTCAGTGAATACTTCCACAATTATATAACATAAATTAAGTAATAATATAAAATAAATATATATTTTTGTAGATATCGGAAAAATCTTGATTAGATTAACATATAAATACGGTCTAATTTGTTATTAATAATGCAGTAATAAAAATCATAATAAGTTATCTAATCGAAGAAAATAGAAAGTAGTGTTATATTCATGCAATATTTAAACTATACCCAAAATAATATTTTTTATTTTATTATATTTCTAATTTTTATCATATACATATAAATCTATCTTACTATAAATTTCATTTCTACTTATCATCTTATGACTTGCATAACAACGTATTGTATACAATAAAGTGTTATATGCAAAATTATCAACCCCTACTATGGATTATAGTAGTTGTGCTAATTCCCAAGTTCCGGTTGATAAACCCTCAGTGTAATGTGGGTTTATGAATGGAGGCGACGCGCTCGTGACGTCACGCCAGGTGACAGCTGGCCACTTTGGGGTGGAGAGCAGTGCAAACAGCGAGGGCACGCTGGTATGTCGCGAGGAGACTGTACGTAATGGACTGCCAAACATGGCCTATCTACTCCTCATGTTGTAGGTTTACCAATAGAGTACAACCTGCACGTTCTCTCTCTCTCTTCAGCAGCTCCCATACTTTACACCAGAATATTTGTAAAGCTACATCAGGAAAATTTTAGCTTTATTATTTATAATAGAGTATCGACCTCAAAATTTTTTTACTGCAATAAATTAATAGAGTGTCCAAAATTCTGCTACTCAGATTTTTTTTTTTTTTTTTTTTTTTTTCAGATTTTTTAGAGGCCGGGAAGTATTGCTAAAAAGTTTTGCCGAGGTCGGGTTTGAACTCACGCCCCTTTTAAGTCGCATCCTTTTATTAAAGAGAGGCGTCAACACGACTTTCTCTGTAGTTTCAATATATATATATATATATATATATATATATATATATATATATATATATATATATATATATATATATATATATATATATATATATATATATATATATATATATATATATATAATTGTTACCCGACTATAAAAAATCTGAAAAATATCAGAGTAGCATAAATTTGCACTCTCCATCGATTTCTGCAAAAACAAAAATTGAGTCGATATACTCCACTATCAGATATACGTATACATGCTGCTCAAGTAATTTAATCTTACAATTTTACGTATTATGAGTAAACTTTAAATAAATTTAATATATTATTCACTGTATTTAACAATATTAATAATATATTAGATTGAGCACTGAAAAGATAACCTTTAATTACAGAAAATGGAAATTAAAATTAAAGAATTGCATGTACCCATTAATAAAAAACAAATTAAAAAATAAAGTTTTTACTTTATTTTATGTGATATCTATTAAGTATTTAAGCTATACAGATTCCAACTATCCAACTATCTGATTCTATAATAATACCATGACATAATTAAATTGTTTCATTACTTTGTTATCTTAGTAATCTAAACAATTGTATGTTGTATAATCCTGGTGGCTATAATACCCTTGACCTTCAATCAGGGTGAATTAAAGGTGGGACAGTTAATTCAAGAGGACTGGCGAGGGATTTTGGTCCACATTATACACAGAAAAACTGCTATTAGTTGATTCTCTGCTTTAGTTTTATTACCATTTTGATCATTAAAACTTATATCAATTTTTAAGTCACAGCTTTTGTGATAAACCCTGTATACTGTGGCACCAGGGTCTAACACGAAAGCTGACTAAAAATCATCTATCACGTCCTTGAAAACTCACATTTAGCAAAACATATTATAATTTACTAAAATATATAACGAGCTTCTATATAATTATAATTTTATTATCATTGCAAAATAACAAAAACAGGCTTGGAACGTTTTTTTTTTAATATATTAATATATTAATTATACAGTGCGTCATTGTGAAGTAAGTGCATCTCGATTAGTTCTAGGACTTTTGCGGCATTTTATATATATATGTGTTTATGTTTCTCTAAATCTATTCTTTGCAGATGTGTTACAAGATATGTTATTAAGTGGCCACCACGTTATAGTATTAATCCTTCTGTCACTTCTGAAGGTAAAGGTTCTTCAGGTTCTCATGATCCTATCCAAAAGTATTTGCCCCAAACGCGTATTAGAGAAGGCTCAGAAGAAAACAGTGAGCTTGAAGCTCCCTTCAAAATTTTGTATTTAAGCATGGACGGAATAGGGATGTATCTCCCCCATTTATATCATTATTTTGTTAACATCAATTGATCTTATAAATCGACACTCTCCATATTTTTGTAGATTCGTACCTTATTTTCCCCGCTAAGAGTACGAACGGTGACTGATACACGAGATTCGTTTTTCTCCGTGTATGATACAAAAGGTGGGTGGGGGACAATCAACGTCAGGCTAATCCGACTCCCGCGGTCTCCTCGCGACGCGCTAATTCCTAATCCATCCCGTCACGTGTCTCCAGAACGACGTACCGTGTAACTATCAATCACTTGTAGCCGATTGCGTCACAACATCATGTCATGGATCGACTAACAGGCAATAATTACATGCAAGACATGTTCTACTATTTTTTTTATCTACGTATTAAAAAAATATATGAATAGAGCAAAGTGATTAGCATTACTTTATAGACAGTACATTAAAATGAAAAGAAAAATTATTAAATTTAATTTGATTTTATGGTGAACTCAATATTTCTATTTGAAAACAGATAGCAAAATTAATTTTAGTAAATGAAATAAAAAATTAAATTCAGGTAGATTTTTATTTATTTTAGTATATTATTAGAAAAAAATATTTGGTTTTGGACACAGTAATTCTCATTCCGTGCAATGTTCCCTTTTACTAAAACAAAATTTCATAAAATAGCATGTTTTTTGTTTGTTTATTCCCCTAAATAAAATATTTGTAAATCATTTTATAAAATTATGTATATATTTTTCAGAGTGTTTAGCTACTCATGCACCAACTAAAATGCCCTTACCACGTCAGTGTAATATTTTAAAACTGGTTTCCAATGACAGATACATGAAAAAATACACCTACTTTACATTACCGTAAGCACCGTGGGTACAAGAACGTTCCTGCAGGTACAAAGTCATCAACCCCACTCACCTGACCAGCGAAAGTGTAGCCGAGGTCTCGTGCGAGAGCTCGCGCCTCGTCCTCGCTGCCCGGCACACGCACAACCCATTCATTGGCAAAGCGAGCCCCTTGCCCTGCCGCCAAGCAAACCCCGAGCACCGTGAGCACCAACAGCCACCGCATGGAACCTGCAGTGGTAGCTCTCTCATTATTCGTCACGAGAATATAGCCGTAAATTGCTAATTCTACTAGCATTAAAAATAAACAATCAAAGTTACTCTATCGTATCTGAATACAGTATTTTGTTTAAGGGCATTGGGTGTAGCTCCGGTAGTTGGCAACACTGACGTATCTTCACCATGTTGATTTTTCAACCTTGCTCCTCAGAGTAATTTTTATGCTAGAGCTAAGCTGATTGCAGTAGTATCAAGGTAATTAGTAGCCCAAGTGCACGATTTGGCTTAGTAAAACCTGATTTAAAGAAAAGTATTTTTAGTATTTTTTTAAATATACATGCATTTTTTTTTTAATGTAAAAAAAATACTTTTCTTTAAATTAGGCTTTATTTAGCCAAATTGTGCACTTGGACTACTAATTACCTTGATACTACTGCAATCAGCTTAGCTCTAGCATAAAAATTACTCTGAGGAGCAAGGTTGAAAAATTAACATTGTGAAGATGCTGCCAACTACCGGTGCTACACCCAATGCCCTTAAAAAAATGAAACAATTATTTGCTAGCAACCTGATTCTAAAATGTTAAAAGCTGCAGCTAAATTAAAAGCTCCCAACGTTGCTGATCGATCGCTTTATGTACAGCAAAGAGCTGCAAGATAAATTGACAATATAACCTTTTGTGATACAGGATGCAAAATCTCGTTCGGGCATTGCATTTTTTTGCACCCTCTTGGTCAGTATTTCTTGTTATTTGACTGACAATATGTATTTTGTCTGTTTTCTGCTCAATAAAACCTATATTATTATTATTATTATATTCCTTCAGGTGTATAAGAAGGGCCGTAGAAACTTTGATGGGATGAAAATAAAATTAAAAAAAAAAAAAAAAAAAAAAAAAAAAAAAAAAAAAGTTCTTAACAAAACAAAATTTACTTACAGAATGAAATTTTAGGATTTATCAAATATTAAATAGCGTATTTTTAGACCAATTAACTTGGAAACATTAATTTTATATCTTATAGAAGTTAATTTAACACTTTGCACATGAAGCAAATAGAAAAATTACATTGACAAGTGAGGCAGATACCAGTGGTTCAAAAATATGCTTTTATACATTATACACAGGTTTAAAAGGCGCTCATTATTAAATTTTTAAATTACCGGCCTTTCTTGACCGCATGATAGAAATAAAATAACATATTTTATTGAGACATTGCGGCATTTGATCTGTAGTTGATATATATAGCAGTTTACCAGTTTATCTTAAAATATAATAATATGTGGAACCGTCGGATATATTATTAATAAAATATACACTACAAGTTGGAGTGTATACGTAATAAAAAATTCAAATTATAAAAATAGTGTTTTCAAAATAGTATAAAAAATATTGCAGTATATAGTATATTATACACATGCATAGGTTGCGTGCGTTAAATTTACCATAAAATTATTATACTGTACTAGCTGTACAGTTAAAATTCATAATCATGCAAATTGTTCTCAAAGTTCAAACTGTATGAATAAATTAAATCTAAAAGCTTGAATTTTTTATGTAACATAAGTTTGCGTGGGTAATTAAAAAATGCGTGTATACAGCAATGAGCTGCTGTAACATTCATGGTATAACTTGTTTTAATTTTACATGCACTTACAACATGCTCTTTTATAGACAACTATTACTATTTTTCACATTTCTTTTAATACTTTTTATACAATAAAATTTGTTGAAAAATCATTTTTTACAAATTTATAAGATAATAAAAATGTAGCAATTCAGCACTCACCTATCTTTACTCTCTGGCACTGGCACTACAAGTGCAAGGAGACAACTGTGCAGCTGCACGCTCTCACACTACAGTCAAGCACGCGTCGAGGTCCATTCAAGCCACTCCCCACTATCTTACTAGATCGCCCGCCCCCGCTTCAGCAAATCTTGTGTCTACCCGCTAATGACTTTGGAGCCGCCTTACACTCACTAATTGTAGTGACGCTTGTTTAATGATAAACTAAGTACAATTAATGGAGGCTTCAAGTGATGCGCTTTCGCTGCGCAACTGTTTGTCACTAAGGTCCATCTTGCACTTGAAAATGAAGCAAAGTGTTTTTTTTTACTTTTATCGGTTATAAATCAAGTAAAAAATCTAAATCTTGAATTATCTACTTTATTTTTCAGTTTGGACCAAAGTTCCGTAAAGGAATTATCCCTGAAAAATCTTATTCTTGGTGAAAAAACGAATTCACGTTTTTTTTGCATAGGTTTGGTATAGCGGGTGGGATCACCGAAAAATCAGCTGACTTGAAGCCTCTATCGATTAAGTTGCTATTAGGAAATTGCAATTTTTATTTTTAGATTTGTAATCTTCATTATTTCACCTTCATTTTTCATTGAAAATTTAATTAAAAAAATTTAATAATACATTTTAGGTGCGATTCACGAAGCATAAGTTATAATCAAATATATACGAAGTATATACACAATTCATGATTTTTTTTTTTAGGCATGGATTTTGTATTGATTTTTTTTTTTTTTTTTTTTTTTTTTTTACAGCTTTGAAAATTTGTACACTGATAGCTGACACTGCTGACAGTACACTGATTATTTATGACCCTGGCAGTGAATTTCAAATTAATTTTTTCCAACTCTTCTGGGGGTCTCAAACCTTTAAATTGCACTTCATTTATAGGATTTCCATGTTAGCTTAAAGATAAATTGATACAAAAATATTATTCAATGGAGATCAACTTTTTATTTAAGGGGTAAATTTCCCTTCTAATTCTATTATGGTGCTATTTTAAAATTAACCAATATGCAACATTTCATTAAAAAATAAACTCCATGCAACACATATATAATCAATTTAGCTTCTTTTTGATATTGTCATTCAATCGGGTTTTATTTTTTTATTCCGAGAAGAACTTTTAAGTTTTTTTAAATCATGCAGTTCACATTTACATTACCGGGTATATATAATAATAAGACATTAACAGAGACAACACAGCTGTGATCCACCTGCTGCCTTTTTAATTTAGTACGTCTATAATTAATACATTCAAAGGGGCATTCACAAAGCCTTAAGGCCACATTTAAGGCTCAATAATTTAAGGCTTGATTTTAGACGTGTTTTTTAGACCCAAAATTTTTGGTCTTAAATTATTGAGCCTTAATTGTGGCCTTAAGGCTTTGTGAATGCCCCTTTCAGTTTCTATATAATATAATTATGCAACATTTATAAGGCTACTTTTTAGATGCACATATAACACCGTAACTTCATTAGTTCTCTAATGCATATAATATATTATTAATATATATTTATAATATAATTAAAAAATTTATAATTATTGTTATTTGTTTTACTTTAATTTCCATAATTACATATTGTTCAAATTTCTTTATAAAAATTTTGCATGGATTTGTTTGTTTGAGTAAAAGAGGAGACTTATAAATTAATTGATATTTTTATTTAAATGTTTTTCACTATAGGCATCATATATTTTATAAATTACAGGGTTGTCGCAAAATGCTTGAAAAATTTAATAAGTGCGGTTTTGAGCATATGCACACAAGCTGTGAAATTCTATATGCGGCGAGCGAATTCGCCAGGTTGCGGCAGCGAAATCGCGTTAATTGCGATGCTCCTTTTTTTAATCGCCAAATGTTGCCGCCAATGGATGTCACAGCAAGTGCGCATTATTCATGTCGCGTCGCATGATAAAAATCGCCATGTGAATCCGCCTTGAATCTGCTTTAAATCGATATAAATCTCTATTTGCGTTAAATACAATTATATATATATATATATATATATATATATATATATATATATATATATATATATATATATATATATATATATATATATATTATTATATTTAAATTTTTAATCAAACCCTAATGGGTACTTTTATTTACTAATTACATACTACTTTAAAACCCCGAACCTTCCGAAACCCTAACTTGAGCGTTTCGTGAGCTCTTCCGGAACGGGGGCGGCCACGGCCTTGCAAATCCATCCCGGCATTTGCCTGCGGCTGAGGGAAACGTGGAAACCTCAACCAGGATGGACGCTACAGCTTTTGTCAATGAACCGGAAGTGCAATGGTCCAAAGCCAGGGGAACCACATAGCGGAAAAGCGCAACGATTTACCCCTGGGTGGGAAACGTGGTTTTTGTTGAAAATGGTCACCCATCCAACTACTAACCACGCGCGGCGTTGCTTGACTTCGGTGATCTGACGAGACCCGGTCAAGCGCACTGCGCCACACCTCATCATATAATATATAATATTATCGGGCCAATACCGGCAACATCATACTGATATATTATAATATTTATAATAAAATCCCTCAATGTCAAATCGTTAAAATTCAAACTTTCAAACTGCTAGTATCCTTAATTATATGAAATATAATAATTATATTAATCATATAAAAAGTTATATATATTATAATTATAATTACTTAACGCGATGTAATAATATGCCATGCGCATCGCACACGTACATTGCATATTATGTATTTCAATTTTTAATAAAATATGTTCTTTTAAATTTTAAATGTATTATATTATACGTATATTTTGTTGTAAATATATATATTATATCGATCGATAGTATATATAACTTCAACTGCAAGTCACGCTATTTGGGCTATTATCAAGCGTGGCGTAGTGCATTGACCGGTTCATCTCGTTAGATCACCGAAGTCAGACTACGTCGAGCGTGGTTAGTACTTGGATGGGTGACCGTTTCAAGTAAAAATTACGTTGCTCCCTCCCTGGGGTAAATTCATCTCGCTTTCCACCCCTGCAGTGCACAGTGATGCACTAGCTTGTGTGTGCCATGGTTCCCCAGGCTTTGGACATTGCTTTGGTCCATTGAAAAAAGTAAAGGTGTCCATCCTGACTGAGGTTTTCCACGTTTCCCTCAGTCTCACCTCAGCGAATGCTGGGACGCGTACGTAACAGGCCGTGGTCAACATCCGTTCCCTACCTTAAGGCCTTTTATCATAATTCATGATAATTCATAATTATTATTTTTTTTTTCATAATTCATAATTATTTATTGCTTCTCGATTGTACAACAATATAAGCACGTCAGATACATAATCACAGTAAAAGTTAAAGATCGTCAATTCACTATCACACAAAAAACATAACATTGGTACAAACAAAAAAAAAAACAAAAAGAAAAAATTGCACATTGTCATAAATAATGTTCCAGCTAATATGCAACTAATTTGGCAATTTCCATACAATGACATATATATATACACTTGAGATAATATCAGTATATAATTCTTAATTGCTATATATTTATAAAAGCCTTGTCACACCAAGAATATTATGAGCAAATATAAACACACTATCCGGTATCAAAAAGACCTGGAATACAATACAACAATATAACTTAAATAACATCTATATAATACAAAAAAAAAATATATATATACATATATATATACATACATATATACATATATATATATATATATATATATATATATATATATATATATATATATATATATATATATATATATATATATATATATATATATCTTACCCAAACATACATCATATTTAATTCAATGCATTTTGTCATCAAGCATTACAGAAAGATATAAAAAATAATTTATACGCGTATGAAAGATTAATCCTTCAACTACTTATTAGAGAAAACTGTATCTGAACTAACAACACTAATATGCTAATCTGAAACACTGAATTTTTCACCCAAATACTCCTTAGCACTATAATAACATTTCTTAACAAGGAAGCCTTTTAATAATTTGGGGAAGTTTCTCTGGTCCATTTTTGTCTTTAAAAATGTCGGTAGGTGATTAAAAAATGACGCACACATCGCGCGCGGATCACTGTCAGCGAATGAATGTTTATGTTTTTCGACAGATATGTCATTCTTATTTCTCAAGTTATATTTATGATTATCATGGTTTTTTATAAATAGTTCAGGGTGCTTTCGGAGAAATTTAATGCATTTATTTTCATAAATATAAAGTGATGGTAAAGTCAAAATATTTATAATATTTATAATATCCCTACCCATTATAATACCTCACCGCGAGCTGTATATATATAGCGTTTGCTTGGCTTTGTTGTTGTTTACATTCATCAGTAGGTACTGAGAGAGGGAACTGGAATCACTTAATTTATTTCTCCTAATTTAACATATTTTAATTTTTTTTAACAATAATATATACGTAAGAAATAAATATACATAACTTGAACATATACATTTTTTTTATTTTACCTAGTTTCTTTATCATTACCTTTTGTTGTTCCGTTTCCCCCTCGTATTCAAAAGTCCGCGGGGAAAGCAATGGCCGGTGATTGGCTGAATTTTTTTAAGAATCTTAGGGTCAATATCAGTGCATAAGTGTCGTAAAATGGTCATTATTGACGTGAAATTTGGAGTCGATTTACATTTTATTTAATGATTTATTGTATTTTTCACAGATATCATTGGCAAATATTGTATTTTTTTCCATTTACTTGACATCTCAATCTATCAAATAAAATAATTGTCAAATATATGTACCACGATTGTCATATCGCAGAAAATAAATAGTTTTTGGTATGCTACTACCATGTTAAATAGGTGCTTTTTGCCTACATTCTCGTGACGTCATATTTTTGTGACGTATGGTGAAAGACCCGTTATATAATTATGTTTTATATATTTTAATTGTGCACGTTTCGACGTGTGTGTGTGTTGATTTTAAGTGCATCGTGTGAAGTGTAATTAAACTATCAGCGAGGGTGACAGCCCAGTTTTTTAAGGTTTAATTGTAATTACTTTTTATTCATCCATATATATATATATATTATATATGTATAATATTATAACACCTTTATACAAAATTATATTACATCTCCAGCCGCGCGGTGACCACATTTTTCCCGCCAATAATATATTTTTCTTGGTAGATGGCGTTAGCGTACACGTACAGGGATAAGTTTTAATTATCCTCCCCTCCCGTCCCCTCTCCCCTCCTTCATCATCATCATCATCATAAATGATTTTTCCAATGACTTCAATTTCGTTATCTTTGTTTTGATTCTTAAATTACATAAAAAAAGCATTTCATGCTGTATATTTCTGTATATAATTGATTTATTGAAAGAGTGAGTATTTGGAGCTCAAATAAACTAGGACTTGATTACTTATAGCTCTTTTATTCTTCACTAAAACCAATTCTTTGTTTCTGTCAGATGTGCAGCAGTAGCGAGGCAGTTGGGATTTGCCCACTGTGCGGCACACGCACCAAACAATGCCTGCTTATGCCGATACGAGAGGCTGTTGATGTACCAAACTTGGTACCAGCTAGCAGCGTCGGACATTTCATCACCTTCCTAATAGAGAATAACCCGGTGCCTTCAGTGAAAGCATTGGTAAGTAACATTGCTTCATTCAAGGTTGATGAACTATACACATCAGTTAGCCAAGCTAATGGTAAAAAAATTTTTTATACATACTGCTGGTAGGGAGAAATGAAAGTATGCATGCATACTGTATACTAGAAAAGGACTTGTTTATGTAATGTCTAATAATCTATTAAAGAATCCCTGGGTGTTAACTGTTAATGCAGTCTAGGCAACTCTGTCTCGGTCTTCTTCATTGCATGGTGTTAAAATCCATCTTACACTCTCCGTTTGAATAGGCATACTGTGCGTAATATGCAGCACATACAAATATTATGCTTTATTGGTATATTAGTGTATACAGTATATTATACTGTAAAAAAAAAAAATACAAATACAGTATGCATACGGATACATATTATAGTGCAGTTAACATAAAATTTCTGCAGCGAATGTAACTAATTTGGCCTTGAACAAAGTTTCATTCAAGTGTAATGATGAAACCGGTATGATAGACTACGATAATCACTATAATAGGTGACTTGTCCTTACACTGATCCTCGCCATCTGTGAGTGACGCTGCAACTTGCAGTTCAAAGTCGACCAATCACTTGACAGCATGACGTCATGTCGTTCTAACCCATCAATGGCTGCTCTGTGGTCAACCAATCGCTTGGCAGCATGGCAGCATGGCGAGCCGCGGTGGCCCGAGGTAGTTGTCTTTATCTCGCTAGTATTTGGAATTGAGCAGTGCTAGGGTGAAAACAATTGCACTGAAGCAAACTAAAATAGTTATACCACGTTTTGGCAGTGAAAAATGTTAACTTTTTATTTTCTTTCGTACCTAACTCGCGGTTCACAAAATTTTTCCCCCATCTTCGCAATGCATTATTTCGTTTCTACATGCTTTGACCGTACACGAAGTTGCAGCGCCACTCGCACAGATGGCGAGGATCAGTGTAAGGACAAGTCACCTATTATGGATCATCAAGTTGGATATCAAGTTGTTCATGCTGCTAGTGTTATTCTTTAGTTATCCAATCAATAAATTACTCTTATTTTCTTCAAATCTACCATATGATATTATATTATTACTCTGTTGTTGTACCTATTACCCAGTAAAGACAAGTGAAAAAATGTGTTAGGCCAGTGCTGGTCCAGAATTGACCCAACAAACTCAGCACTGGGCCAACAGAGCTGTGTTTATTGGGTACAGTATATAACGTTGAGGTAGGACCTATCAGTAGCATACAGTAAAGTAACTCCAAGATTCTTCTTTATAATGTAAAAACTTGGCGGAATCTCTGCCAAGGTCAGCAATTTTGCAGAGTTCCTTACTTACCAAGGTGACAAAGGTGAATATTGGCGTCATAAAGTTAGTGCGGTCCTAGTGGTAACTGCTGGAACTGTGTGCGTCTGGCGAGGATTGCTGTATATGATTAACATTGTAAAATCATGTAAATTCTCTGTCAGCAGCTACAGCATAATTTTACAGAAATTACAACATCATAATAGACAATAATGGTTGCATTTTTTTATTTCATAATTCGTCGCCTCAGAATGCAAATCACGTAACTACAAAAAAAATTGATGGAACTTTGACCCTTATGTTCTAGTGAGATAAGGTTTAAAGTTGCATCAAATTTTTTTGTAGTTACGTGATTTGCATTCTGAGGCGACGAATTAGAAAATATACATAAAATTATGCTTTTCTGAATTTTTTTCAGATTTTTTGGAGTGCGGGAACTAATTTTTAAAAAATATTTAAAATATCTGAATTAGGGTGGTACATCTGATGGGACAACCGTGACGTCATCAATAGCCAATCACAGCAACTGTGATGTCATCAATAGCCAATCACAGCACGACAAATGACGTCACGGTTGTCCCATCAGGTGTACCACCCTAATTCAGAGATTTTAAATATTTTTTTAAAAATAGTTCCCGCACTCCAAAAAATCTGAAAAAATTCAGAAAAGCATAATATTAGGTATATTTTCTAATTATGAAATAAAAAAATGCAACCATTATTGTCTATTGGTTGTCAAATACTTTCGGACAAATAAAAAAAATATACCAACTTCGTAAGTGATTTCTTTCCTAAAAATTTGATAAATTTTGTGATTCTCCCCATGCTAGAGGTATTGCCGTATCCTCGATGCAAAGAGCAAAATTTTCAGACGGCAGCACCATCTTTTGGTCCTTTATGTCCTCTATTGCAAGTTACTTGACTGGTGAGGACAACATCAAATTTAGCTTCATCACCAGATACCTGAATTGTTGCCTGTTTTCCGAAAGTGCATTTCTTGATACGATGTTGTGTTTCCAGGATACACATGAAGATGAGATGGACCTCAAGATTTGCATCGCGTGTGTGCACCTCCTCAACAGCTGCATGCTTTTCTCGAGCCGTAAGCTTCAAAATGGACACATCAAGGTATAAAAAAATAGGATAGTTTTATAGTGAAATCATGAATTTAGGCAAACCATCTTTTAGCATCAATGCCGTTGTTGATACATTGTATTTATTTTATACATGAATTATTATTATTATTATTTTTTTTAATGTATTGTGTGTGGGGTGGGAAGGTGAGGGGGGTTTAAGTATTTTCTACCAGAGCTACGTTACTATAAATTATTATCTTTTTTTTTTTTTTTTTTTTAAATGCACAATGTTTCATTTGTAAAAATTTGATGAAATTTGCTTACTTTTTTTGTACAGTACTGTTGATTTTAGTCAACCTTTTATTCCCCGTGTCTAAACTCAGTCTATATTATGCATAAAATCATATTTATCACACAAAAATCCATCAGCCTATTTCAACCACAATGTATAAGCATGTAATAATGATAACTAAGTTTATTTGTATTTCCAGGTGATGTCTATGACAAGTGACAGCATTCTCGAAGAGTCCACAAATTATGTCAAAGAAGTTGCAGCCAATGAGGCTCCTCCGCCACTTGAAGTGACGAAAACTCTGAGTCCCAAGCCTGCAAGCCCCGGACTGCAAACCACAAGCACTCTTCCCAGTCGTCCCATCGTACTGCTCAAGCCAGTAACACCACGACCCATGATTTATTCCTCACCACTATTTAAATCTGGCAGATTGCAGTTTACAAGCAACAAAACACCATCAACTTATTCTATACCCAGTAATGATCTTAAGAGAATATTTGGTACTAATAATTCACCTTCTCCTCCGTTATCATCTCCAAAACTACCTGATAGTCACCCAATTTCACAAGATTCAAATTGTGAGACAGAAAATAGCACTGAAGATGCAAACTCTGAAAGTAGCAAATTAAATGGTCCAACAAAACCATCATCATTAGGAAAAGATGGTGCTGAAGATATCAATTCTCTAACTAAAAAATTATCAACATCATGTACAGAAACCTCTAAATCTCCTTCTGATATTCAAGATCTCAACTCTATTGTCAATTCTACTACCCTAAATACTGACAAATTATCTAAAAATTCACTGTTACAAAACGCCAAATCTCCTCCTGGGTCTTCCATAAAACAAACAATGTCTTCAGAGCCTACAATATCTACAGAAGGCATTGTGGGACCACCAACTCCACCAGTTGAAGCAACAGACACTTTGGTAGACGAAGTCACCACCACAGTGGCGGGCAAGAGGCCACAGTCCCTCGACCTTGAAGAGACGTCTGCACAACCCCCTCATTTGTCAGACACACACAGCAGAAGCGTGACACCAACCAAGCCACAAGATAGAGCAGGTATGTAGTTTTTAAGATAAGAAAGCTAGATATGAAAGAGACTGTCAGGATCAAAACCGGATACCTACACTTTCACGTTCTAATTTTGAATCTTAACACCTAAAAGTGAGTCTTTATCACATTTATTTACTGCTTGGTCCACAGATCTGAAGTCAATACAGCAATAAATTCAATTCACATAATATATATTTATGCGGTTTTAGCTCTGTCAGCCTTAAGAGTTATTTCTAATCTATTATTAAAATTATTCTTGTTTAATATAATAAATATATATTTTTTTAAATAAAAGACATTGCAGTACCTATTTCAATAATATTCTTTTATTTATTGTACTGTTTTTATGAGGGGGAGGGGGAGTGAAAATAGAGCATGATGGCTGAGAGATTATGAAATGAACAAGATGTTGCTATAGACAATCTGCTTGTATATGTTTTATTGCAAAACACTGTGATGTCATATTCATTTCATGCAAATATTTAACACACAAGCATAGGGAAAGACATAACATAGTCTT
Organism: Siphlonurus alternatus; assembly: GCA_949825025.1. Lineage (NCBI taxonomy): Eukaryota > Metazoa > Arthropoda > Insecta > Ephemeroptera > Siphlonuridae > Siphlonurus > Siphlonurus alternatus. Next base: position 16,523,107 of record OX463778.1, read on the forward strand.
TCCCCTCCTTACTGTTTTTTTTTTTTTTTTTTTTTTTTTTAATCTGAATTTTTAAGGCTTCCTGAGAAATTTGGACGAAAAATTCGCTACAACAGATTTTCTTCAAATTAATTTGGTGGGCTTACAACAATCGTCAAATTAGCTCTGAATTTTTTCGGAATTTTTTAACCGTTGGTTTAATTATAATTAATTTATTTAAATGAGAATTTTGTATCCTTCCAATGTTAAATTTGTTAATTAGCATTGCAAAAAAACTGTACAACAAATTCTTTTACTTTTTTTTTTTTTTACTAAAACCTAAGTTTTTAAGTTTTTAGACTATTTTTCTGAATTGTTTTCATATATTTTGAACCGTGGCGATGATCGTTTCCTATATGTGATGAGAAATGTGGCAACGTTCTCAAGGACTGATGTCACCACCCGCTCCTAAAAAATTATTCGCATTCCAATGCAAACAGTGTTGTCACTATAGCCACGCCTCTTGACCTTGACAGACAAATTCTCAGGTTATACCTTAAGGGTAAGATAACGCCACCAATGTTAAAAAAAATCCCTCACACAAAAATTATGAAAAAAATTTAAAAATGTTCTCCTCTACACCCCCTATCAGTAGCTAAAATATCAGGTATACAAATACGATCTAGTTTTTGAGTTATGAATTTTTAAAGTTGACTACTTTAACATGGAGAAATGGAAATCCCATGTTAAATTAGTCAACTTTAAAAATTCATAACTTAAAAACTAGATCGTATTTGTATACCTGATATTTTAGCTACTGATAGGGGGTGTAGAGGAGAACATTTTAATTTTTTTTCAGAATTTTTGTGTGAGGGACTTTTTTTAACATTGGTGGCGTTACCTTACCCTTAAGTGAGTATTTTCTAGACACCAAAGTGTAACATATTGCTGTGATTTCAGATCATGGGAAACATGGTGACCAGCCACAATCATGTTCTTCACCAGCGAGAAGTCCTGAAAGGTACAATGCTCAACATTAATTACAGTCTATACTCTGTATGTTCAACCTTTTAATATTGGAATAATTTACACTCAATGAATTGAATTGATTGCCAACTTTGAGTGAAAAATATTTACTTTTTTTTTTTAATTTATTTTAACCTTACTTTATAAATAAAGTCAGCTTGGACAAATAGAATAATTTTTTTCTTTTATCTGCTGCTTAAAATTTGTCCAATGGGGTACTGACCGGTATTTGAGTTAGCAATACTAGTAAAAAGTACTGTGAATTCTATGAAGAACGAGTCCTATTAGAGCATTCTACGACAATTTGCTGATTTTATATGAATTTTTAAAACTTTTTTTGGTGACGTCATACCATTGAATCTTAAATGGGGAAATGCATCAGTTAGCATTGCTAAAATGAAAAGTTATTGAAGTACGAATTTCAAACCTTCATTATCGTGATTCTAGTACCTGAAAACCTTGCAAATGAAGTTTTGGTTACATTTCAATATTAAGTATGGGATTTGGCAATGTTAACTGATCTATTTTCCCATTTAAGATTCAATGCTATGACGTCATTTTTGAGAGGTTTTAAAAATTCATATAAAATCAGGAAATTGTCGTAGAATGCTGTAATAGGGCTTGTTCTTCATGAAATTCTCGTGCCTTTTGAAATATTGACAAAAACTTGAAACTTTTTTTTTTGGTCAGTACCCCATTGTTACAATGGACAATTTGCATCAAATTTTTTTACTAGTTCAATCAAAAGAGGAGGTCGAAAAATACACCTGAGAATTTTATGAGATTTTTATTCGTACTGCATCATGGCTAGTGTTGTAAAAAAGCGAACGTTCGCAGCGCATTTTAGAAAATGCGCGCGCACATTAGAAAATGCGCGTTAGAATGTGCGGTCGCGCAATAGATAGTGCGTTTTTTTTAAAAAGTGGCGCGTTCACTCTGCTTGCTGATTGGTCACAGCTAAGTACCTTCTTAAAAATAATTAAAAATGTTAAATATAAAAATGAAAACTAATTTAATCACTTGATATGCAATTAAAATTGTTCCCAAGATTAAATAGTTCCAGTTTTAAAGTATTTTCCAATAAATTTTTATAATATATTTGTTGTGCAGTTATAATAGTGAATTTAATTTTAAATGCACTTTTCATAAGTAAAAACTTTTTTAACGACTTCATTTAGCTTTAGTGCTTGCAGAATATCGAAATTTAGGGTTCTTTTAATGCAATTCAAATTTTCCCGCAAATAAGAAAATGCGCGCACTTTCTAATGTGCGCGCGCATTTCCTAGAAAATGCGCTAAAGTAAAGTGCGCGTGCGTTTTTACAACACTAATCATGGCTAAAATAGAGATGTTAAGAGGTCACGTGACCTGGAGGCGGCGCCCGTGACGCCTATGACGTCATTGAACTGTCTGGTCAAGCAAACGATCGTCTATATAACGCTTGTAAACAATAAATTAATTGTTGCTTGTTTCCATAGCAATGTGCTTATTTAGAAGCGTTATAAAGTCGATCGTTTGTTTGACCGGACAGTTCAATGACGTCATAGGCGTCACGGCCGCCGCCTCCAGGTCACGTGACCTCTTTACATCTCTCTTTTAGCCATGATGCAGAACGAATAAAAATATCATAAAATTTACAGGTGTATTTTTCGACCTTCTCTTTCGATTGGGCTAGTAAAAAAAATTTATGCAAATTGTCCATTGACATGACATTCATATCAAGTCTCAAAATTAGTGGGGCAGAGCATATGCACCAATAGCTGTGTCCTCTATTTACAACAAACTCTCCATCTTTGTTACTCTGTGATGTACATATTAATCTCATCCTTAATACAGTAAAACTTGTTATTGACCAACTTGTTGTTAGGTGAAACTCAATTTTGAGTAAAGGAGATCGTGGTCCCGTCAAAAATAACTACAGTGGGTGTCACATTCAACTTGGTTATGGTCGTGTTTGTAACGCTCTCAGTCATTGGTAGCCGGTTTATAACGAAGGCCATCGCTGGCCGAGCCGAACCGAATGACTCCCGAGCGCTTCCGACCATAACCAAGTTAAATGTGACACCCACTGTATAGTTGTTGTGTACTGTACAACCTGAATCTCCCTGAGAAATCAACACCTAAGACATTAATGTTATTTATTTATTTACTTACTGTATTTATTTACTGTTAATTACCGGGTGCACCACTTTACTTTCAATACATTCACTGCAATAATTTATAATTTTTTTTAGACATGTCTCACAAGAGTTCTGTGCCGGTTCATTATCTTTGTGTCACTCGTCGTGTTACTTACAGGAGGAGCCCTCGACTTACTGGTTCACCACGGAAGGACTCGCCAGTGCATCAGAACCTTGGTGGAAACTTGTCTGAAGTCATCGTGGGAGCATCACAAAGCAGCGATGGTCAGCACCTAGTTTCGTTGCTGCAGAAAGTTACAGCTGCAAAAATAGTCTCCAGTTCACCTCCCATTGTCAGAAGTAACAAGTTCTTTAGCTTTAGTTGTAAAAAACAGGTTAGTGAGGAGCCTGCAGAAATTAATAATATTTCTGTACCTCCTATTGTAAATGATTCTCCATCAACTGAAACATTGAATTCAGTTCCTGTTATTGCCCCTGAAACTAAACAACAAAACTGTGAATTACTAACTAATACTCCTCCTATTGTTAGTCATACTGGTCTCTCTTCTAACCCTCCACACACTTCAGTGACACGAGCCAATTCGTATCACTTTACAATAACCTCAAACTCATCAGAATCTGTTACAGAAATACAATCACAATCTCAGACAAATGAAGTTACAAATTCTACATTTCAAGCACAAAATATTTTAGACCTTATAAATAATGCTGAGTCTGCTGAATCTAACAATTTACCAAACATAACACCTTGCAGCACTGTTATCCCTGATAAAGGTAATTCTGATAGTTATGTAACTGTACCTAATTCCAGGACTATTTATCAACTTGTAATAGAAAATTGTAAGTCTGAATCTAATACTACATTAACAAAAACACCTTGCAACAGTCCTGATATCCCTGATGACCCTGATGATAGTAAAAATTGGAGGTCACCTAAACCTTTTACAAATATTAGCATCCCATATTTTCCATGTAAAGTCCATTTAACATCAGATCAGCAATCAACCAGCACTCAGAACTTAGCAGTTAAACGTCCTAAGGGTATTCTTAAACCAATGTATCCAGATTCAGTTTTAACTACAAAGTCTGAAACTAGAAAAATAAAGTTTAGTCTTGAAAAGCAAATAAGATTCTTTCTTAAAAGTCCTGAAGAACATTTGGCTGATACAAGTGAATATCCTGACTCTTCAGATACTGACAATGATGAAAGTGAAGTTGATGATGAGGATTGTTATTCTAACCTTGTTGATCAATGGACTGCAGAAAACACATTAGCAAATAGTAGTTTGACTGCAACTCGCATCCCAGCGGAAACTGCTACACATGAAGGCTGCTCAGATAAAGGCGTAATTCTCAACATAGCAAACGGAGGTGATGGTCCTGAAATGACGAGCGAGGAATCAATCCCAGCAATCAATGTAATTGAAAAGAACAGTATGGATACAGTAAATGATAACTTACAATCAAGTAGTGAAGTGAAAAGTCAAGTAATTCCAGATCAAATTGAAGACAAATTAACTCCTAAATCAGATAGTAAATCTCAGTCACATTCAGAGCATAAGAAAGAAAAGGAGCATAAAAAGTCGGACTCTAAAACTGGAGATTTAGAAAAGAAAAAAATAGAAAAACAAAATATTAGCAGTGAAAAGAAATCAAACTCTGGAAAAGAAGCAAAAATGGAATCTAAAAGCAAGTCTAAGGAATCAAAATCAACAAAGGTTTCAAAAAATAAATTGTCTTCTACGCATACTTTGCCTTCTTCTAAAGACATTCACAAGCACAAGAAAACAGGAGAAACAAGGAAAGAAAAAGAACCCAAAGTAGATTCCCATGGTTCTGCTTTCAAAATGAAACTATCTGAAATATCCGGAACCTTGTCCAGCAGCAATGAGAAAAATGCATCAGAGAACAGTTCTGAAAACAAGACAACCAATGAAAAAGGTGGCACCATTGAAAGTAATCCGAAGGACAAGCTACAAAAAGAAGCTACCTTAGAGGAAAAAGAAAAGTGGCTTGACAAGCTAAGAATTAAAGGAGGAGAAAAGAAAGAGGAAGCACCTACAAAAACATTTAAAAATATAGTTGGTGATTTCAATGCCATGAAAAATAATACACAACTTTTAAAAAATAGAAAAGCACAAAATTACCCTAAAATGTTTGAAATAAGAATTTCTACTGAAACAGATTATTCGTTAGTTTCTGCAAATATTGATTCTGATAAAATAATAGGTGCCTCTAGCTCTCTGAATACTAATAGTTGCATTGATGAGCCAATATCTGATGTCTTGAACTCCGCAAATGTGTCGAACAGTGAAATTAACAGTCATCCATCAAACTTAATTTTTCAGGGAACTTCAATCTTAATGCCAATCATAGAAAATAACAAAACGGAATCTATTTCAAGGCTTGAAAATTCAAAAGAAATTACAACACCAACTCAATTAATTTCTGCAAAAGCTTCGAATAAATCTTTGCCAATGGTCATTCCTCCAAGAAAAAAAGTTCCCTCTTGCACTAAATCAGTACGTGTCCCCAAAACTTCAAAGAAAGTTTCTGCTCTGTTAGGCAAGGTAAAACGACCCCGAGGAAGGCCCCCTAAGATTCAGAAAATTGAAACAGACACTTCATTATCAGACGACAATCTCAGCATCTCCTCCCCCACACCCTCAAAAACACCTGTTTCCTGTAGTCTTTCGGATCCTCCCTCTCAACAGCTGGAATTGATAGACAAACAAAAGTCATCATGCAGTACAGGAGGTGTATTTAAAATCAGTATCAGTGAAATGGGTAGTATTTCTAATAACTTAACTGTATTCAACACAGAAACTGAACAAACAATAACCTTAGTAAACAGTGCACATGTAGATAGCAAACAAAATTTACAATCTGACACAGACTCTGAGAGTATTCCATCTGTAAAAATTCGTTGGGAGCCACAATATTATGCACAAGAAATCATTGAAGATAATGAGAACAATGTATTAAAAATTAAGGCATCTTACAAGTTTTGCATGGACCGTATGTTTTCCTCGTATGTCAATATGGGTCACAGATGTGATCAAAGTGATCAGAGTGTCCCACCTTCCTCCTCAAAAGTGAACACCGAGTCAGGGAGTTCACTTGCATGCCATGAGTTATCTCACGTCGACGTCACAGAAGCCAATCCTGGCTCTTCAAGACGTGCTCTTCGCGATATGCAGGACAGTGAGGCCTCAGAATATAAAGACGCTGTGACAGACAATGTTCTCTTACCCCCTTCACAAAATTTGACCACCCCTAAAACTGGGAGAAAGCGAAAAGTAAGTTCAGACAATCAGAGCCCATGCCCGAAACAAAAAAAGGATAAAACTTTAAATTTGCCCTCTTGATTCTTACTTCAAAATAAAAAGATGAAATCTACAAAATAATGGACAACATACATGAAAAATTTTTATTGCAGAAATGAATAGAGGGTACCAAATTATGCTACTCTGATTTTTTTTCAGATTTTTTGAGACCCAGAACTATTTTTAAATAATTATTGAAAGTGTGGCCACGCCCCCTGGAGGCGTCAATAGGCGTCCAGTCTCTATCCTTTTTATTAAGGTATCAGGGGTGCCAACTGAAATCACAAAACTTTCAATAATTATTTAAAAATAGTTCCGGGTCTCAAAAAATCTGAAAAAATTCAGAGTAGCATAATTTGGTACCCTCTATTCATTTCTGCAATAAAATTTTTTCATGTATGTTGTCCATTGCAATGCAATTATGTTCTTGCTGTGAAAGTCCCCCTTTCATAAGCCTTGATATTATGTATGGTACACCAAAGTGTATGTGAAATGCAACTTTTTCAATGATTACGAAGATAGTTTATTTTGTATACACTATAATGTACAAGAGTGGATGCCATGGATAATTATTAGACTGTATCATAAAATGGGGGACATTTATAATTAAAGGACTAGCAATTTTTTTAAGAATCAAAATCCTAACAGGGTACTAAAACATTTTTTGCTAATGCTATGCTAAAGTATCTATTTTGACATTATAAAACTAAACTGACGCAGATTTAGCCAAGACTTCTAGTGCCATATTTAGGGTGTAGTCCGCATTATGTTCTGAACGTTCGGAACCTTCGATTTGGCGTCCCGTAATTATGTTCTGAATGTTCAGAACCATTTCCGAGGTTACCCGAAGTGAGTCAGCTGACTTCAAAAAAGAGGTTCCGAGTGTTGCGAACTTTTCCTCCGAACCATCGGAACTAGAGTCAGCTGATCACAATTTTTTGGGGGAAATTTGAAAAGTACGTAACAAACCTGTGCAACCTACGTGATAACTGTTTGATTTGAGGTAAATCTTTGCTTAATTGGTGATCAATAACTGTTACGTGAGTTTTATGTTAAAATTTCTGAAGCCAGTGAACAGTTCTCTCTTTTTCGTATTTTTTTTTAAACTGATGCGTATTACCGCGAAAAAGATGTTCTTAAAGTGGTCCGTTATCTGATGTTCTGAAGTCAATGTTTTTGTTCAGAGTCGGTCCGTAATCACTCATATGTTCTGAACGTTCCGAACCTAATACGGACTACACCCTTAGTATGGAATTTAACCCAGGAGAAGTTTTTACAAGAAATTTGTGCAAAGTTCCTTTTTCATTGTCCCCTATTAATATATTAATTAATTATTAATTAATAATATACGAAGTGAAAAGTATACTCAATTCTAATGCAGAAACTTTTTTTATTTCTAAAATAATCTTGAATCATGTTATCATTTTATTAAAAAATGTATATGTTAGCACCCAAAGCCGAATTCGGGCAAAAGCCGAAAAAAATGCTCACATCTAGTTCTGCGCATCACGAAATGAGCCAAAGCCGAAGTGAGTTTTTTTTTCGGCTTTGGCGCATTTCATATTGAACAAAACTAGATCTGCTCAAATCGAAATGCGCCAAAGCCGATATGAGATTTTATTTCGGCTTTGGCGCATTTCATTTTGAGCAAAACTAGTTCTGCGCATCGCGGTTTGAGCAAGAGTCGAAATGATATTTTATTTCGGGTTTGGAGCAAAATTTTGAGCACATCTAGTTTTGAGCAAAATAAAGATGATTTTAATGACGAGATGATGATTTTAATTTTAATGATATTAATTTTAATTTTTAAAAAGAAAAATAAAAAACTAAGACACTATAAACTTATAATAAATATTAATATTTTGACCTAATAGCTTTCAAGCGCTGTTTAAAAATAAATTAATTAGGGAAAAAAATAATGACTTTAAAATGTAATCATATAGCGCAGTATACGTACGTACATACCTTTTATAAAAAATATTGTAGAATCTGTTGTTTTTATAAAACACTCCACTATTTTTGTCACTTAATTACTACTTGATTATGTTTTTGTTAAATTAATAAATTTTTTGTTTTAAGAACTGCAGCTCAAATAAAATAGAAGTATACGCCACACGTTTTAAAGTATTCTTTAGATTCACTCGCTCTCACCATTAGAAATATTGTCATGCACGCACTTGTAAATTTCATAGTTCTATTTCTTCGAACATTGTTATAACAGCCGCAATACATAAACATATTAAACATATACGGCAATCAAATGGGGTTAAACTTCATTGCAGAGGTAAAGGCTACTTTCTTATCTCGTTGTACCGATAACAACCTGTATTGCATAATAGCCTAATTCTAAGACATATAATAGAACTATGAAATTTACAAGTGCGTGCATGACAATATTTCTAATGGTGAGAGCGAGTGAATCTAAAGAATACTTTAAAACGTGTGGCGTATACATCTATTTTATTTGAGCTGCAGTTCTTAAAACAAAAAATTTATTAATTTAACAAAAACATAATCAAGTAGTAATTAAGTGACAAAAATAGTGGAGTGTTTTATAAAAACAACAGATTCTACAATATTTTTTATGAGGTATGTACGTACGTATACTGCGCTATATGATTACATTTTAAAGTCATTATTTTTTTCCCTAATTAATTTATTTTTAAACAGCGCTTGAAAGATATTAGGTCACAATATTAATATTTATTATAGGTTTATATGTTAGTGTCTTAGTTTTTTATTTTTCTTTTTAAAAAATTAAAATTAATATCATTAAAATAATAAAATTAAAATCATCATCTCGTCATTAAAATCATCTTTATTTTGCTCAAAACTAGATGTGCTCAAAATTTTGCTCCAAACCCGAAATAAAATATCATTTCGACTTTTGCTCAAACCGCGATGCGCAGAACTAGTTTTGCTCAAAATGAAATGCGCCAAAGCCGAAGTAAAATCTCATATCGGGTTTGGCGCATTTCGATTTGAGCAGATCTAGTTTTGTTCAAAATGAAATGCGCCAAAGCCGAAAAAAAAACTCACTTCGGCTTTGGCTCATTTCGTGATGCGCAGAACTAGATGTGAGCATTTTTTTCGGCTTTTGCCCGAATTCGGCTTTGGGTGCTAACATATATTTATATTTTCCTTTGATTTTGCATTATATTTAAATTTAATTTTTTTAATAATATTAGTAATTTAATTTTTTTAATAATATTAGTAATGTAATTTATATTTTGCAACATAAAAGACAAAACCATGGCATGTTCTTATAGAAGTACTTTGTTATGTCAAATTTTGAGAGAAGTGTCTGATACACCTTGTATGTTTTTTTTTTTTTTGTTTATGTATTGCATGCATGTATGAATAATAAGGCTGTTAGGAGTGCTGTATATATCATAATTTTTAATAATAATTCAAGTGTTCCCCTGTGGGAAAATTTTCTTCATGTCATAACTGCGTCTAGTTCATTGATCTCAACTTGATACAATTTGCATAGATTGATGACCTCATTTTTATACTTAAACAGAAAATGGATTGAGATCAGTGATTTAAGTAAATTCTACCAAGTTGAGATCGACAAACCAGACGCTACCACGACGATAGAATCTAACATGGGCGTACCCATCTTAGATTTTTTTTTTTTTCAGTAATTGTAAACGCTTTTAATTTGAAGAAAACTTTATCCTCCCCTTTAGAAGAACTTTTTCTCTATAACCTTGTTTTAATTCGAAACCAGCCATTTTATATTTTTTATTTGTTTGTTTTTATATGCATGGGCAGTGTGAATACTGCAAAACCAACGACTTAATTAAAGATTCTAACCATAAAAAGTAGACCCTTACTGCCCTCTATTGTAACAGCTTCGTTTATTTTCATATTTTGTATACGAGATCATCAGATTGAAAACAATTTACAATTTATAACAAATGATATTTATCCATTTTTGATTCTGATGGTCTCATAATATGTATTATAATATTATTTAAATATTTATTAAATAAATTTTAATGATAATTTATTTATAATTTTTTTCCAAGTGTAAAAAATGTTGTTTTTTTTTTACAAAAAAAAAAAAAGGATAACACGAACAATCGATTGTTGTTAGTCCCATTTGATTAACATGTAAACCTTAGCAACCTCATAATGATTCTGAATTTTTTTTAGAGACAGTTCTTGGCATTAAAAAAATATGGAGAAAATTTCAAAACAATCGGACGATCCAATTTTTTTAAATTAATTTTTTAGTTTCGGTCTCCATGGGAAAGCCCTATACTGAAAATTTAAAAAATTCATTTAAAAAAATTGGATCATCCGATTGTTTTGAAATTTTCTCCCTATTTTTTTAATGCCAAGAACTGTCTCTCAAAAAAAATTCAGAATTATTATGAGGTTGCTAAGGTTTACATGTTAATCAAATGGGACTACAACAATCGATTGTTCGTGTTATCTTACCCTTAATGGATTCAGAGTTAAATTCCATTTTCAGATTTGAAACTTAATTTAATTATATATACTGTAGTTTATTTATATTTATTTTCTCTTTTTTATCAATTTCAATTCATATACAACAAAAAATTGTTGTGTATATTTTGTACATTCATTTGAATGTTTGTTTTCATCTGTAAACTGTGCATGAAAAAGGCTAAATTAAATTTTGAAAAATGTTAGAATGTAAAAGATTTTTTTTTGTTTTTAATCCATATTATGTTAATTCTGACTATAATATTATAATATTATTGTATATAATATATATATATATATATATATATATATATATATATATATATATATGATAGTATATATGATACATTGGCGTGCAAACATATTTGTATTTTTTTTTTTTATATATGAATGAAACTTTTTGTAATTGAATAAATTATATTATAATGATGTCGTAATCTAAGTAATGAGATAAAGATAAAGATAAATAGCAGTGTGTGTACACACATTACATGCATACACCCCTGCTTGCGGCTATTGTGAGTATTCCACCACGGTGGCTCGCTTGCTTGCGGCTGACTCTCTCAGCCCCTCCCTGAACTCACCAACACTCCGAGCATCCACAAGCCCAGAGTCCAACAAATTCCACTCCCTCACTGTTCTTATCAAAAAAGAATACTTGCCCATATCATTTTTGCTTCCGCCCTATACTCCAACTTCCAATCATGGTCCCTCCTACCCTTATAGCGCCCTTTCTCAGTATGATCGCTATAAGCTCCTCCCAGCCCTTTTGGTTCCTAGTTATTTTATACATTGTTATCAGTCTATACTTTGCTTCCTCCTTTCCTCTAAATCTTCCCATCCCATGGGCAGTTGCTCTATCATTTTGGTCACACTCTCTCTCTCTTCCGAATGTAATTCCGAACAATGTAATTTGTTAATAGCAGGAGATGCATGCTCTCATTGTGACATATAATATGCATATACAGTGTTCTACATATATGTAGAATTATTATCATTACACGTTACTACTAAATAATAATTAATTGTAAGTATGTATAAAATAAATTTAATAAAGATATTTTATTATGCTGATGAAAATAAATTGTATGTCGTTATTTAAAAAAAATTATACCACCTAATTTAAGTTTAAAAAAAGTGCCGCTAATTCAATATAGATGCGCATTTGGAAAATTTGTGATGTCAGAATTGTGACCAGCTGGAAACTTTGATTTCTGAATTTTTGTTTAGATGTTTGTAGTTTTCTACATAAAATAACGTCACATGCAGTTTCGTAAATCAATTCACAGTGAGGATTCCCATTGCTAATACAGCTAATAATTGTACTGTTGAAATTTCTATCTCGGGTACCAAGAAAAATGGACAAGGTGGGTTGGAACGCCTGGAGCTCAGGGAGGGTCTATTGCTTCCCACAGCTTATCATACACTGTTCAGTCGCGGGTGATTGTCGTGTCAGGACAGTACAATTGAAATAAATATTCGAAGTTTTCAACCAAAGGCTTCTTAATTTAGGTTAAAACTACATTTAAAAGCACAGGGAAATTCTCAGAATTAAGAAACTGTTAAATATGTAAGCTGTGTGCATATTCTGTATGCATACAGTACATGTGTATGCCTGTACTGTAAATGTATGACATACAGTATTGTATCATACATATATGCATACTGTAGCAAAATCAAGACGAGTGTGTTTGTTTTTTCTACGGAGCGCCGTAGATTGCCGTATGCATGCTGCAGCGTCATCAATAACATTTGCCATGACATACGTGCTACGGCATGCATGATTCCGTAGCAAAATCAGACTATGAAAAGACCTGTATAGTAGGTATGATATACAGTATGCATAGTATAGAGTCAGCTCTCACATGTATGTATATATATACAGTATAACAGATCTTAGTTTACCACTGAACAGTTCAGTAGACTAGACGGCGCCAGATATATCAGCCAATGAAAAGGCTAGAATGTCAGCTGGCCACCTTTTCATTGGCTCATATATCTGGCACCGTCTAGTCTACTGAGCTGTTTAGTGGTAAACTAAGATCTGTTATACTGTATGTAATGCTTAATAGATAAATATCATAGAACGTGAAGTATATATAGTTGAAGTACATTACCGGTATATAATTTTCTTAAATTTATGGTCCTAATTCATTATATTTTATTGCTTTCAGGTGTCCAACTCGGAAGTTTTCAATCCAATAACAACAACAACAACTGTTACTCGCATTGGAAATTTAAGACTTGAAGACGTCAATCCTGCACAGCAAGTACCTCAAGATGCTCCTCAAAATATGCTGCCATCAAATGCTCCAAGCAACCTACAGAACATTATCCACACAGATTGTGATGATGAGATGCCATACCGAGGAGCTATTACACGTAGACAGCCAGTTGCAGCAACTGTATCCTCTATCCTTACCGCAGCATCTAACAGTAATGCTGCATTAGTTTATAATTGGCAAGCCACTAAAACAACTGTCAAAGAACGTTTTGCATTCATGTTTAATAATGAAGTTTTATCTGATGTACATTTTGTTGTCGGTCGTGAAAGTCAGCAACAACGAATACCTGCACACAAATTTGTACTATCTGTTGGCAGTGCTGTGTTTGATGCCATGTTTAATGGTACATTAGCAACACAAGCAGAGGAAGTGGAGCTACCAGATGTAGAGCCAGCAGCATTTCTAGCACTGTTACGTTTCCTGTACTCTGATGAGGTACAGATTGGACCTGAAACAGTGATGACAACCCTGTACACAGCCAAAAAGTATGCAGTACCAGCATTGGAGCAGCATTGTGTGGATTTTTTAAAGAGCAACCTGGGTAGTGACAATGCTTTTATGCTCCTGACACAAGCTCGCCTTTTTGACGAGCCCCAGCTGGCTGCTCTGTGCCTGGAGACTATAGACAAAAATACATCGGAAGCCTTAGCAGCCGATGGGTTTACAGACATTGATCTAGAAACCTTGACCGCGGTGCTTGAGAGAGATACCCTGAGGATTCGAGAGGCAAAGCTTTTTCAGGCCGTTGTGAGGTAATTATGAATTAAAAGACATAATACAATACCTTAATATTATCAATTCTAAAAATAATTGGGACCTAAATTATAATCTAAAGTAATAAATATCCACTATGTATTACAATCAGTAGCAGCCAAAGTCAAACCTAAAAAGTGACATCCAGATACTGAGAGGTTTGCTGGTGACACCTGAACTTCATTTTAAACAATTACAGGAATCTTATAGATTTAAATACTTTGCTGTCCAACTTTTTAGTATTGCATGATTATTACAGTATAAGTTTCTTCCAAGAGAATTTAATTTTTTTTATCAAGAAAAATTGCAAGCAAAATTATGCCAACATTAATATACTTCATACTTTTCACTGGATGAATACTCTGGATTGCTTAGACGTACTTGCTGTTTCCAGGTGGTCTGAGGCAGAGTGCTTACGTCAGAACTTGCCCCCAATCTCTGAGCACCAGCGCTCGGTTCTTGGTCGAGCCTTGCTGTTGGTTCGCTTCCCACTCATGTCCGTGGAGGAGTTTGCTCAGGGCCCAGCACAGTCTGGCTTGCTGTCAGACCGGGAGGTGGTCTCTCTCTTTCTCTACTTTACAGTGAACCCCAAGCCGGCCATCAACTTTCTTGACATTCCTCGGTGCTGCATGACTGGCAAGGAGCAGACACTGAACCGATTCCAAGTGATAGAGGCTCGTTGGGGCTACAGTGGGACCAGTGATCGCATCAGGTTATATACAAGCTTTTACACTTTTACACCATTTTTTAGGTTTATAGTTGTGGAAACCTTGAAATTTTTAATACTTGTAGAATGTACCCAAAATATGAAAGACATTTTTATGTCTGAATTTAGATTTTATTCTTTAATTCATTATTCTTTACTTTGAAAAATTTGTAAAAAACTTTATTTGACTTTTGGTTTTAAGGACAAATGTGAAAGTAATTTACTATAAAAAAAGCTTAAAGGTGTGCTGAAGGGAACACTTTTTTAATACCATCTTATCAACAAAAATAAGACCGATTCACTGGTGATAATCATTTTCTTGTTGAGGCCCCCAAATTTGAATTTCAGGGACCAACGGCTAAAAAGTGAAGTTGTGACGTATCGGTCTGGTCACACGCGATGTTCAGTAGCAATTTTATGGCGAGATGAGAGCAGAAGCGGCGATACCGGATGTTGGCTGTCATTAAAATAAACACAAATTTTCAACGTCTATATGAAATCATCTTTCGTCTTTTTCAACGATTGGGATGAAATCACAATTCAATTCCCTATCTAGCGGTACAAAAATTATTTTTCTGTGATAATTAGAACAATTTATAGTAAAGTGCAATTGCATGAAAATGCATTGATGCAATTCTCAATCTCAGCTAATATGCATCGCACAAGAATGAAATTTATACTAATCGATTGGAAATTTTATCATCAGTTACGCACTATCATTAAAAATTACAAAAATTGATAATTAACAAAAGATAAAATTTTATGTTTTTATTTTATTGTCAGGAATGTAGTAATATGGGAAAAAAATTGGAGTGGCGATGGTGATGGTAGCCGTCGCCGGAGTCGCCGCGCTTCACCGGAAATCATAAATCTAACTGGTGTCAATGAAATAATAAAATAAATATAAAATATCAACTTTTGTTAATTATCAATTATCGTAATTTTTAATGATAGTGCGTAACTGATGATAAAATTTCCAATCGATTAGTATAAATTTCATTCTTGTGCGATGCATATTAGCTGAGATTGAGAATTGCATCAATGCATTTTCATGCAATTGCACTTCACTATAAATTGTTCTAATCATCACAGAAAAATAATTTTTGTACCGCTAGATAGGGAATTGAATTGTGATTTCTTCCCAATCGTTGAAATAGACGAAAGATGATTTCTCATGGACGTTGAAAATTTGTGTTTATTTTAATGACAGCCAACATCCGGTATCGCCGCTTCTGCTCTCATCTCGCCATAAAATTTCTACTGGACATCGCGCGTGGCCAGACCGAAACGTCACAACTTCACTTTTTAGCCGTTGGTCCCTGAAATTCAAATTTGGGGGCCTCAACAAGAAAATGGTTATTACCAGTGAATCGGTCTTATTTTTGTTGATAAGATGATATTAAAAAAGTGTTCCCTTCAGTTCACCTTTAATTGCTTAATTTATTTTCAATTTCAGATTCATGGTTGACCGTAAGATTTTCGTGGTTGGATTTGGCCTCTATGGTTCCATCCATGGTCCGATGGAGTACCAAGCCACCATCCAGATCATCCACACAGCGTCAGCCAAAGTCTGCGGTAGCCATGTCACTAGCTTCAGTTCTGACGGCTCTAACTACACGTTCCGTGTGATGTTCAAGGAGCCCATCGAGATCCTACCCAACACTAGCTACATTGCCTCCGCCACACTCAAGGTAAGGCTGTGCATGATGGGTATCCAGGTAGTCTTCATGTCCATGATTATTTACCCAAATCATAAGTGAAAAACTGCCATGTATTCAGCTAAGAAGTTTAGCAGTTTATTTGTTGAAATTCAAGAAAAATCTGAATAATCTGTTCAGTCTTTCAGTAAATCAAATAAAATGTACTATTTACCTTCAATGAAATGGACAACCTATATGCTTATTTTTTTTTTTTTTTTTAGTTTTTTTTTTCGGATGTGGAAACTATTTTTAAAAATTTATTGAAGGTGGGGCCACACCCTCGGGAGGTATTTCCTTCTTAAGAAAAGTATGGGACCTAAATGCTTCCAGAGGGCATGTCTGCATTTACAACAAGTATTTCAAAAAAGAAAAATATCAAAATTTGTTGTCCTCTATTAATTTACTGGTATGCAATAAATAAATTCAAACAGTAGGTTGTTCATTCTAATGCATTAAAATTTAAAATTTGAGTCACAATATCCTTTCGTTTGTTTATAACTTATATTATTAAAAAAATCTGAAAAATTATTTTGACATACTGTATGTTATCAAATTCAAAGCACTACTATCTTGCTAAAATATTACCAATCCTCGGACGAAGACAGAAAATTGATGCACGTGATCTGTCACCCCACTACAGTGTTGTCTCTTGATATGTGCAGGGCCCGGACTCTCACTACGGTAGCAAGGGTCTGCGCAAGGTCACGCTGGACTGCCCCACGGGTGGCAAGGTCACCTTCAACTTCTCGTATGCGGCCGGCAACAACAACGGCACATCAGTCGAGGACGGGCAGATTCCAGAGATCATCTTCTACACATGAGATGAAAAACAATCCCCATAAAGGCCTCTCAAAGTTATTGTGGGGACATGCATGTAGTGTAATTTTGTAATTAAATGCCCAGTATTTACCTTGTATCATCAAAATGTTTAAATTTTCCCAATTTTTTAAATTTCAATTATTTTTAACAATTTATTGAAATTGCTGGACCATAGCAAGCTTCACATTTTAACAAATAGATAATTAATTATTAATAAAATTGCTGTTTACGTTAAAATAGTTTGAAGTACAAAACTATTTGGAAAATAATATCTTTCATTAAAAATATTTTTAACTTTGTTTCAGATATTGATCGTTCTTTTCAAACAAATCAACAATGTTCTTTTTTAAAGCTGTATCATAATTTTAAATTTAAATGTTGTTCATAAAATAAATTTGTGGTGTATAATGTATAAAATATAGTTCTTAAAGTATGACAGTTCCATTCACAGTTATATAAAAATGTATTGTAACTACTGTGCAATAATTGCTTTAAATACCCTAAAACTTAATTGCTTCTATTAAGTAGTAAAAAACAAAAACAGAAAAAAAAAAGAAAACAATACAAACAGCGATATAGCAAAAACACTATGTAACAGTCATTAGTATTTGTATGTGCTGTAGCCGTCTTACTGCATGTCTTTTTCTACCTTTAAAATATTTCCTAGGACTTATAATTAAATAACATGAATAATAATTAATGTGGGCTAAACACTTAAATATCTCAATTGAATTTTTATGATAAGTCAAAAATTATTTTATGCTTTTGTGCGCTGAAGTATTTTCATGCATTATGATTAAATTATGATTATAACTATAATAGATAGGTCTTCAGTGCAAAGCACCTTTGATTTTTTTTGTTCCATGTATTTAAGGGATTCTCTCTATGAACAATAAGTAATTATATTATGTACGTAATTGTTAAGTGTATACTTTTTATATATTTTGAAATAATCCTGAAGCAAAAGTAAACATGATGTGGATATATATAATTCTTTGTAAACCAGGTTTTATATTAACATTTTATTAAAATATTTTCACTGTAATAGAATCTTGTCTTGAATAATTTGTGTTGCATAAATGAAGAGAGGATACCAAATTTAAGATACTCTGACTTTTTTTTAAGTACAGGAACAACTTTAAAAAAGTTATTGATTGAAAGATAATAGTAAAATGATGATACTTTATAAGTTTATAAACAAACTTTCAATTCAATAATTTTTTGAATAACATTTTCTCATGATCAGTTTTGCTTTGTAAATAGAGTTGTATAATATTTATATGCTCTATTTGTTTACGCAGTAAAAAAAAAAATGTAACTGTTCGTGTTTATTAATTTGACTGCATGTACACAGTAATACCAATATTTATAAAGTTGTTTTAGTATTTTAAAGTACAAATATGCAAATTAATTAACCAAAAGAAAAATATTCATGACTTAAAATGATAGACTTTTACTCAACTTATTATTATTATTATATATATATATTTTTTTTCTTTTTATGTTTGTTATTCAAGATGATAAAAATGTAAATAATATTGTTAATTTTAAACAGGCAATATTTGTATGGTGATTTTAGCATTTGTATTGTTTGTGATGCTTTCTTGTTATTTAAAGTCATTGTAGCCGAGTATTAAAAATTGTCATGTATCAATTAATTATTCATCAACATATATGATTAAATTTAATTGTGTGTAAAAAAAAAAACTCTGTTATAGTTTTCATTAATACGTCTAGTTTTTTAGATTAAAGCTTACTAATTGGAAATTAAAAAATTATTAAGTTAAAAAAAATACCGTTGACGCCATTTATACCCTTTCGGGTGTAGCCAGAGGGGCCAGACCAATATTTAGCCTTGTCAGTAAGAGTTATCTTGCGACCATGAAGAATACTTTCCAGAATTAAGTATTTACATAAAAAAGAAAAAAAGAACAGCAATAAAAAATTATGAAATTACATAATTTAACTCTTTAAATAGAACATAAAAAATAGCTCATTACTCATTACAGAGGGGAATGGCTTCAACTTTGAAATTTTTATTGACATTTTTATTGATTTATAAATAACGTCAAACTTATTATATTTGCATAAAATATATATAATACATACATACATAACATGACGCCATATCCCTTTACGGGGTAAGCCAGCAGCATTATTACCTCGGCCGTCTACAAATTGCCCTCCAAAGCACTCGATTCTTGCATACTCCACTTGCTTCAGAAATACTCATATATATATTTATATATAATAAATATATATATATTATTGCCTTTTAAGGGTAAGATAAAACGCCACCAATGTTAAAAAAAAAAATCCCTCACACAAAAATCATGAAAAAAAAATTAAAATGTTCTCCTATATATCAGTAGCTAAAATAACAGATATACAAATACGGTCTATAGTTTTTGAGTTATGAATTTTTAAAGTTGACTACTTCAACATGGAGAAATGGAACTTCCATGTTAAATGGAGTATCGACCTTAATTTTTTTTTATTGCAGAAAGTGATAGAGGGTAAAAAGTTATGCCACCCTGATTTTTTTTCAGATTTTTTAGAGCCCGGGAAGTATTTTTAAAAAATTATTGAAAGCCCTTTTTATGACGTCACGCGGCGGTAAGTCCTATCTTTTCCTAAAAGGAGCGGCGTCTCTAGACGTCACAAAAAGAACTTTCAATAATTTTTTAAAAATAGTTCCCTCTCATCTGTCTCTAAAAAATCTGAAAGAAATCAGGGTATAGCATAACTTAACACCCTCTGTCCATTTCTGCAATAAAAAAATTGAGGTCGATACTCCATAAGTCAACTTTAAAAATTCATAACTCAAAAACTAGATCGTATTTGTATACCTGACATTTTAGCTATATACTGATAGGGGGTGTAGAGGAGAACATTTTAAATTTTTTTCATAATTTTTGTGAAGGATTTTTTTTTTAACATTGGTGGCGTTATCTTACCCTGAAGAGTTCTAACGTTCCATCAAGTCCCAACGGTTCACATTCAAGAAAGCGCCAGAGAAGTGGGACTTGTGTAGTGACGTTAGAGGTCTGCACAGACAAGATTTTTAGCCCTAGCCCGTTCCTATGGCTGCTGCGCCTGGCCCTGGTCCATGAAACCTGCTTCTGCACAGAGCAGCCTGGCCCGTGATTCATCCTCAGCAGCTCCTTGTGTGCCTTTTTTTATAATCGTGTTTTATAACCATTACAACTTGCATGCTCTCTGTGATGTAGTGGTTACCGAGTATCTGACTTTGGTCCGAGAGGTACTCGGTTCAATTCCCGAACACGGAAAACTTTTCATATGACTTGGATACTGGATGACTATATACTAGAGATGATGGAGTTGGTATATAGGAGGAAGGCAGATTATGGCTGTCTATATATACTTTGCTGCTCTGCAGGCTGCACAGTGCACAGATCTAGTAGTAGGAGCCCAGAAGAGTGCCAGGAAAGGGTTCTGGGGTCTCTGGTAAGCCCCAGCTTGGTCGCAAAAAAACTTTTACACACAATTAAGGTTAAATACCTGGCCACACACCCAAAAGGGTAAATTTAAGTGGCGTCATGCAAGGATATTAATTTTAACAACCCATTAATATAAAACTGTTTATTCATTCACAACAAAGATTTTATATTATTTTTTATTTATTCCCCCACTCCCTCTTTTTTTCTCTCGTGGTAAAAAAATCATATCACATTGAAAACTTCAATGTCACATGCGCAGCACACAATATAACCATGGATAAAGTGTAATTTCTCCATGAGTAAAACTGCCAGTGCTATTCGTGCGCACTTGATGACACAAGCCCCATCACTCCTCAGTCTTTTTTTTTTTTTTTTTTTTTTTTAGCATTATATGTATCAGGACTTGATGGAACTCTTGGTGTTCAATGCCGTGTTTTTGGTGTAATAATAAATTGTTTGACTTTATTTAAAAATGCAAAATTTGAAGCAGTCCCCCTTCTTTATAGAGGCAATTGTAGCTCTATGAATCGGAAAGAACTTTCAAATGTTGAGACTCAAGCAATCATAAAAAAAGTTTGTCCAGATGAGCAAGCGTTCTATTAATTTCAGAGCAAAATTCTAATTTTCAAAATGAAATACTAGTTTTAAAAAAAAAAAAAATTAGTCCCGCTTTGCTAAAATTACAAAGTTTTCCTACTTGACAAAAAAGTGAATATGTAGTTTCATCTTATCATCCTAATAAATTTAATAATGCCTAAGTAATTGTTTTTTTCAGGAAAAAAAAAATAACACTTCACAATTAGTATATTATACTGACATCAGTTTAATTATGAACATTAAGATTTACATACATAAATATACAAATAAAAGGAGCTAGATTGAAAATGTAAGAAAAAAAATACACCATAAATATGTTACATCAACACTATAACTAAACTAAATAAATCATGCAATAATTATATTTTTTATTTAGGCCTTGGGCCAGTAAAGTACAATAGTTCAGTAGTTCATAAGAAATATTTTTTGCCAGGGCCTGTACAATAAAAGGCACTCCATACCTTGTTATCATGCTTGTTACTCTGCAATTATTTCAGTTCATATTTTTCAATGTGATATTCATACATAAATTTGTTGCTGAGGAATATGCAGCAGGATGCAAAAAAAAAAAAAAGGACTTACTTCATTAATTTAGCTTAAATGACACAGGAGTTTTTATTAATTGAGAAGTATCAAAAGCTTTAAAAATGTTATTTTATCTGCTCTATCTCTGACAAAACAGTCTGAATATTAAAAAGAGTCCTAAACTAACAAATAAGAAGAGTAAGTGAATCCCCTGGCTTATAACTTTAAGTAACATTACAGACCATTGTTAATTCTTTTTTTGTAGTTACACACTAAATTTATCTATGGGATGCCAGTCGGTTAGAAAAATTCTATATTTTGTCATTTTAGGCATAGCATTACAAAACATACAGTCGGTCAAAGATTATAAATACACTATAAAGAGGGAGAGGAGCATGTGTTTGTATCAGAAGTGCACTACACCACTTGTTTTAATTAAAAGCAGTGCACCGACTTAAACTTTTACATCCTCATTTCTGCTTGTGATACGTTAGAGATCTAAAACTACTGGCACTTATCCTGGATATGATAATTATAATATTACTTTCACATTAAATTTCTATCATTACATACAAGCACACAAAGAAATATTCGGTCCTTCAGAGACTAGGAACTAATTAATGCTTTAAGCATATTTACATGGAAGATTCAATGTTATATCAATGGCACAATTATTCTACAATGTACTAACATTTACAATATTATGTTCAATACAAATACTTAAATGTAATGTTTTATTTTTATAGAGTATAGTATCTCATTTACTTGAGCGCTGAATATTAAAACTACACATTAGTTTTAACTACTGCGCATAATTTTATTATGTACAGTATTGTGTGGCTTAAAGAGCTTTTTAAAATCATCAATAATTAAATACAATTTTTTTTTCTTGATACAGATATAGATTTTTTTTTTATATATAGAATAAAAGAATAAAATATATTGTAATAAAGAACTAAGCAGATAAAACAATAGTAAAAAAAGTAGTGCCGTATTAATAATAAGAATTTTAAATTAAGTATAATTACTGTTCAGCATTATTATGCACTTTCTGTCCCAGTCAAAACACTTAATCCTTTTTTCTGGATTGCCACAGCTACAGCAGCATCTAAGAAACTGTCATGCTCCATCTGAGACAAAGCCGAGGGTTGCTGTCCAGAGCTGTGAGAGTCCACCAAGGTATGCACAGGGTCCACCACAGCGTGGGAAGTGCTGCCCTCTGAGATGCTGATGTCACCTCGCACGTTTGTCAGCTGATCTGGCGGAACTACACTCGGACCACTGAAAAGAAGCCTACTCAGGTCCTTGCAAACATTCTCTTCTACCGCCACGTGGCTAACGTCTTGCTGGGGGTAATGAATCTCATCTTCACTGCACTGAAGTCCATGTCTTTGAATCGCCATCATTACAGCTTCATCTTCAATTTGATTTCCTCCACCAATATCATTATTATCTTCTTGATCAGAATTTAAAGGAGCAAAACCCATTCTTTCCATCATACAATTCATTGTATTATCTAACATACCTCGAGCTAATTGTTTAGTTTGCCAACATCTTTGTAAATAACTTGTGCGGTTTATAGCTTTGTTAAGAGTTGGAAACAAATCAGGAAGTAACTCATCACTCATTGATGATCCTTCTGATGGAGACTGAACACAAGAGGATTCTTGAACATCTTCTACTGTTGCCTTTGGAACAGAAGATGTACTTAAATTTTGAGGAACAGTATTCTCTTTAGATTCACTTGCATCACAAACATCCAGTTCCATGGAAACATCTTCACTACTTTCACTTTTTAACTTATCTTTTGTTTTTAAATGATGTTTTCCTTTGATTTGCCACAAGTAACGAGCTTTTTTTAGAGGTCGCTCATCTTCTTCTTCTTCTGGAGATGAGCAGTTGGGTCTGGAGGAGCAACCCTCATCTTCATCACTTGATTGGTCCATTGAAGAGGAAATCATTGACAAGGTAATCTCAAATCTCCACAATCTAAAAAAAATGGATAAAAACAAAATTAGGAATTTAAGGGCATTGGGTGTAGCACCGGTAGTTGGCAACACTGACATATCTTCACCATGTTAATTTTTTATCCTTGCTCCTCGGAGTAATTTTTATGCTAGAGTAAGCTGATTGCAGTGGTATCAAGGTAATTAGTAGCCCAAGTGCACATAACAATTTGGCTAAATAAAGCCTGATTTTTTAAAAAAAGTATTTTTTTATATTTTAAAAAAATGCATGTAAATTTAAAAAATTACTAAAAATACTTTCTTTAAATCAGGTTTTACTAGGCCAAATTGTGCACTTGGGCTACAAATTACCTTGATACTACTGCAATCAGCTTAGCTCTAGCATAAAAATTACTCCGAGGAGCAAGGTTGAAAAATTAACATATAGGAGTGTTGGGGTGAAGGAGTTGGAGAAGGTGCAGAGAAGAGCAGCGAGAAGAGTTATGAAGCGTATGGGAAGATGGAAGTTGGTGGGAGATGGAAAGGAGGTCAGAAAAGAGTTTGAGAGTGTAACTGCGATGATTGATAAGTTGGGGTGGGAGTTGCTGGAGGAGAGAAGGAGAAATTGTAGACTTGGTGTTATGTATAAAATAACAAGAAATAGTGAGGGTTGGAGGGAGTTGAGCTCTCGTATTAAGAGAGGTGTTTACATTGGAAGGAGTGATCACAGTTGGAAGTTGGATTTTGTCGGCAGTAGAAGTGATGTGGGAAAATATTCCTTCATTAACAGGACTGTAAGAGAGTGGAATTTGCTGAAGGCAGAAGTTGTTGAAGCGGAGAGTTATGAGTTGTTTAAGAGGGTTTTGAGACAAGCAAACCCTTCGCGAGCCACCGTGGCGTAGCCACATTTGCCGCGTTAATTTTATTATTATTATTAACATGGTGAAGATACGTCAGTGTTGCCAACTACCGGTGCTACGCCCAATGCCCTTAAACAAAATATTCAGATACGATAGAGTAACTTTAATTTAACTGACATTTAAAAAATAGTTTGAAAAGCAAGATAGTTATTTTTTTTTTTTTTATAAAGTTTGGGTCAAGTAGGTATAAACTTATAATCTACAGTATGCATATGCATAAATATTGTAATCAACTTGAACCAACTATGAACAATTCATTATGATACTTAACATTTAAAGTATAATACTGTTTTCTGATGTAGGCTAGCTCTAGCTCATGTATCATATTGTTGTATCTTACATTCTTTCATTGAAAACATCATATAAATACTGTGCTGTATGCATAATGCATACATTACTAGTTTTGATATTACATTATGCATACTGTATCATATGCATACACTTACAGCACAAATGTCATTGGTTCCATGACCCTTGCTTATTATTATTTATGCTCAGTAATGCTTCTCAAATGTCCTGTGTACAAATAACTAGTTTTTTTAAGCCTCTAAAGTATGCATAATCCCTAAGTTACACTTCAATACATACAAAGAGTCAACAAATATTGCTCAGCATTCTCTTGAACTGAAAGCTAGCTGCAATATGACATCAGCCTGTAGTTTAAATATAACTCAAGCTAATACTAATTAGAGTTTAATACATAGTAAAAAAATTAAGGATTGTTCTAGTTTTACATCCTCACCCATTGCAAGAATGATGACTCAAAAATTCTCTAATCACTGATGCTAGACTGCATTGACGTTTTCTCGCGCAGCTGATGAGTTGACTTGATCGATTATAATTGCCAGGAAATCCAGGATAAAAGTTTTCATCGATTATACAACCCAGGAACCCAGGAATAAAACTCAATCCGGTATGTGCTGCTCTCTTACGATGAACTGTGAACTAAAAGAGTTTCACATCAGCGGCCAGCGTTCAGATTCAGCCAATCAAATTGCTGCATTTTACGAGCAGAGCAGCAAAGATGCCGAGAGCAACAGCTGAGCGTGTTCAGTTCAAGCAGGACGAAAAAACTTTAATTTAATAACGTGTGCCTCACTTAATTGGATTTACATTTCATGCAAACGTCGGTCCTCACCTTCCACCTCGAGTCCCGTAAGTTTTATGTTCGCTGCATGCTTGTAGTCCTCGTAGTGGGCGTGACCTTGTTCTGCTCAAGCCCACTGCTAGTGGGCCTAGTCACCACAGGGCTACTTTTTACCTCACACCTACCAGCGATATTCTGCAGCTCTACAGCCATCAATCGTAGATTATTATTAAACCCACCACTGAACAGAAAAAAAGCATGATACCGCAATGCAGAAGTTTTCATCTGACAGGTTTGACTGACAAGGTCTGCAAGTATGATACACACAAAAAGGCGTGAATAAGCTCTGCCAGCCTATGACACCGTATTATTATTATAAGTTATGATGACTCTTATGACTTATGAGGCTTGCTTAAATGAGCTTGCATAAGAGGACAAGACTCAGTATGTCAGCACGTTAAATTATCATTAGCTGTACTGTAGAGAACAATTAAAAAATAAAGCTGCCTATCAAGGTTAGAATAGACTGACATAATTACTCTTAGATGCATAATTAACTGGCATTTAATATGCATTTCTGTATACATTCATTACAGTGTATGCATATATAGCTGTCATAATACAGTGCATAACTGTTATGAATGCATGTACAAAATACTGTGCTGTATGCATACCGTATGCATTTTATTGATTTTATAATGTATGGTAGTACTGATGTACTGTATGCATATACAGTATATAAATCATGTATATATATATGTGATACACAACACATATAGTATGATACAGTACGTACAATCGTCGCCCCAGAAAATTTTCCCTTGCGGCCTTGTTATCATAATCATCATGCCCCGTAAGAACAACACAGCTAGGTCTTACAGGAGACAAGGTTTACTTTCTTTCTGAAATGATGGTGCATTTACCAAAGCCCTAATGCTCATTTTAAGTAATTTTAGGAAATACTTCTTTCGAAGGTATATTACAGCTCCGTATTTCCAGTGTTGTTGCTTGATTCCAATTTTAATCAAAATACAGTACTAATTTAAAGCAAAAAGATTATCGTATGACATCACTACAGTGTGCATAATATACTGCCTATCAATATACAGTATAAATATAATATTTGAAAATGCCGTCAATATTCTTTGAAGCCCTTGAAACGTTACCGACACTAAAAAGAGGAACAATGTCCACGCCTCCTCTTGGAAATTTTCATGAAAAATAGATGACAATAGTTTTAATGGATTGTTTGGATTGCATCAACACTATTGCCAACTGTTGACAAAAGAAATTTGATGGGGTAATAACTGGTACATGCAATCTACCGTATTACAACCCTGAAACAATATTTTAGGTTTACTGTAGTATACTTGTGTTACTTTTTTCATAAAGTTGCTTCTAACCTTACAAATAAGCGCTTCGGTATAAAAGTATTGATAACGAAGATAAATGTATAACTGTACTGTACTTTTTTTAAATCTATATACCCAGTAACCTTGCTACATATATACTGGCAGTTACAGCATTAGGGATTAGGGTTTCTATAAGAACTCTATGTCATGTATTCTGTCTATTATATTACAATACATGTGATATATTGCTCAGAAATGCATTGTAAAATAATTACAACATTTTGAATACAAATCTTACAGTATTTATTTATTTTGTTGTACTATTTTTTCTCCTATAATTAGTTACCATGCACTCAAATGCACGTTATAACAATTTACATATATTAATTATTTCTGTACAGTATATAAAATATTAGCTTTTTAACTGAACCCTAGTACAGGGTACTGACCACATTTAAGTGACTGAATTGAATTTAACCTCCCGGCTTTTCGTAGACCCTACTTTTGTGGGTCCCTTCCAAACCGGGGCGGCCATGGCCTAAGCAATCCATCCCAGCATTCGCCTGGTTGTGACTGAGGATTCTGAGGAAACCATAGAAACCTTAGTCAGGATGGTCGGCAATTGATGGAGGATGCCATCAATCACCTCCCGGATGCACGAGTGGGTGTTCTTTAGCAACCGCTACTTGTGAAAAGTTTGGCGGTGCATGGCTGGGATCGAACTCACGACCATCCGATTACGAATCAGAGGTGTATACCACTGCGTCAAGTGCCCGGTTATTAGAGAATGGAATAGAGGAATTTCTATATTTTAGGTAATGTTTGGCCTATATCCCTATAATCAGTAAATATTAGAATTATTCAAGCACGTAGTAAGACTAAAAAATTGTAAGAGAAGCCAAGTTTATTTCTTATTATTTTTTTTTTTAACTTTGACTTAAGCCTTGAAAAAGTAACATTTCACAAAGAAGTGCTAAAAAGTCTGCTAAGCAGCCAAGGAAAGAAAAAAGGAGAGTTGACTATAAAAAGTTTCCCTTTGAAGATGCATGTCCCAGCATGAAAGAGGAAATGGCAAGCAAAGGAGGAAGATCAGTGAGACTTAACCTGCTAGAAAACAGTCCCTTTGTCTTTGACTTCTCATTGCCTGTCTTTGAACGAAGAAAACTTGAAGTTCACTGCTCAGATGTTTTATTTGTTTTTAATTCAAGCTAATGTACTCTGTGCTATTCTAAACTTACATTGGGATTGAGATAGAATATATTCATTTCAATCCTTTGATTACACAGTACAGTTTCGTTGCTAAAAATAGAGCATAATATAGATAGAAACCTTTGGATGTTTCTGTTAAATTACAAGTTATACTTTTTATTAGAATATGTGTATTATTTTTTCCCTGAAATTGCCTACGTTATAATGGAGTATTGACCACAAGAATTTTTATTGCAAAAAATGAATAGAGGGTGTAAAGATATGCTGCTCTTATTTTTTTTCCAGATATTTTAGAGTCCGTGAACTATTTTTAAAAAATTATTGAAAGTACAGAGAGAGTGACGCCTTTTGACGCCTCTCTTAATAAAAGGATAGGATGCAAAATAATAGGGGCGTGGGTTAAAACCCAACCTCGGCAAAACTTTTTAGCAATACTTCCCGGCCTCTAAAAAAGCTGAAAAAAAAATCAGAGTGGCATAACTTCATAACTTTTGCACCCTCTGTTCATTTTTGCAATGAAAATTTTTGAAGTAGATACTCGATTCTATACAGTATTATAATAGGAAATAAATTATAAATAACAGCAGGTATACCTATTTTCATAGATATTTTTTTTAAACAAAGAGAAAATTCATTATTTCCATGGAGCGATGTTACGCGAGGCTTGGCGGGGCGAGAAAAGCGCACTTGCAGTGAAACCGTATGGCGGCCATATTGGCAAGGAAAAATCGCGGCGCGAGTAAATCGCTGTGTGAAAGCGATTTTTCCTCGCTAATATGGCTGCCATACGATTTTACTGCAAGTGCGCTTTTCTCGCCCCGCCAAGCCTCGCGCGACATCGCTCCATGGAAAAGCGTCTTTAATCTAGTGTATATTTTATTTAGGTTATTGTATGCATATTTTTGGTGTAGATTTTAGAATAGGATTTATTTTTAGACTCAGAATCAGAATCGTTTTATTACAAATTTACATTATTTTCGTAATACTAATCAATGGCAGGGGTATGCAACACTGCTTGTCCACGTGCTCAACTGGTTGCGGAT
This sequence comes from Siphlonurus alternatus, assembly GCA_949825025.1. Taxonomy (NCBI): domain Eukaryota; kingdom Metazoa; phylum Arthropoda; class Insecta; order Ephemeroptera; family Siphlonuridae; genus Siphlonurus; species Siphlonurus alternatus. The sequence continues at coordinate 16,552,418 of OX463778.1, forward strand.
ATCCCAGGCTGCAGTGGCTACCGGTTTATAATATATTGACAGGTTAATGATTTACTGTTGTCACCCAGCTATGCGAGGGAAGCCCTGCGAAGCATTGAGCTTGCGAACGAGCCTCGCCGGTCATCGTGCTTCAAATTTGCTGACAATGTGACATGAGTCCGTATAACCTCACCATATGTATTAAATGCGTTATTGTCACATGGCGGTGGCAGCGCATTTTACCTTCAGTTTATCTGTTTAAGATGTGATATTGATTGAATTTGTTGACAACGTGATTATAATACGAAGGATATCTAAATAAAAATAGCACATTGCTATTTTTTTTTTTTTTAATGTTGCACTCTATAGAATTCTGATATATATGTATCTCATTTAGTGTTAATCTGGATTGAAGTATAATATTAAAGTTTAGTTAAAACAATAATAATTATTGTTCTCTTCTAATTTTCAATATGAAACTTTGCATGCGTCTATCTCAAGAACTTTTTAATAATTCATCTTCAGCGTGAAAATTGCCATAATTTAAGATTTAAGACATACATATAAGGCGTTCTGGTAAATAGTAAATAACAATAAGTCTGTGTCATGGACATCAATATCTCACTTATAAACTCAATATATAGAAATTTTGTCTTATTTTGGCTGTAATACATTATGATTCCTCATGCTCTAAGACAAAAGGTATACGTTTATAACATATACGAGAAAGTAGGTCAATGTGATCGAGTCAGATAGTTCTCAGCAGCAGTTTTTACTTTATACAGGAGGGTAATGACCTAATTAATATATGTGCGAGATGAGAATTAATTAAATCGATGGTCTTTCAAATATAGAGCAGCAGCTGCAGTTTACGGCTGGATGGTATGAGTCATCGTCAATCGATGAGCTGCGCAGAATGCATCAAAAATCCTGGCTGCATCGCTGCATGGCCTTGACTCACGGGCTAATTTTGATGCACCTAGACAGCAGCAGTGCATGTCATCAGCTGGTCGTTACACAGTGCAGCTCATTTCACCTTACATAGGGGTGGAAGGTGCTTGAATCTGTTCTGTGGTGAATTGTAAAGCATTGAAAAATATAGTCGACGTTATAGAGCCAAATGTACAGTCATAGACATAGATATACAGTAAGCATGTCCCATTCTTTATGATTTATGACAAATCTGTTCATTCAAAACTTCTACTGTTTTGTAGTGTACATGTTACACGCGCGTGTTCTAGCGTGATACGATTCCATCTATAAATAGTTTTTATTTTTTTGATCAAAGCAATGGAAAGCTCAAACCAAAGTTTGTTAAATTAAAAAAAAAAAAATAGCAATTACCTCGGTCGCATTTCAGCTGACAAAATTTTAACTTTTTTCATAGTAGAAAAATCTTCTCCCTCTAAAAATCAAGCATCCAGAAACGTGTGACCTTTCTTTCTTTATTCAGTGACCCTTAAAATGTAGTCAACACAATACACATAAAAAAAAACTTTCACCTACGTGCAAAACTATAAATAATTGCAAACAATAACTGTAACATTGTTATATATTATACAGTATTTAGTTATAACCTAATTTTATAAATCGTCGCTTGTCTTGTCTCCATATATTACGGACATCTTATCGTTGAGACAAAGTGGCGGTGTTTCTCAATATATTTAGGAAGTGAGGCCGACGGATAAACATCGTCATGTCTTTTACGTCTATTTGTAAAGAAAAACTACCGTGTCTGATTAAAGATTAAGCGGAAATGAGCATGGCGAGAGAGGAAGGAAGTAATTTGCAGGTGCGGCAACACCGCCCTATACCTAGCCAGTGTAGTCATTTATACGTAATTCTTTTGTACCCTCTATATTGAACATTTAAGTACACTACTAAAGTATACAGTACAGAAATCTTTAACGCCATGTTCAGGGGCCGTGTAAACCTATATATATTTCATTGATGTAGCTGGTAGCAAATAAGATTAAATATCTATCTATTGTAAATTTGATTTAATTAATTGATGATTAATGTGAAGGTAATAAAAAAACTTTATATTTATTGTTAATAGAATTAAATAAAAAATCATTTATTAATTTCCCTAAAAGACAAGCCACAAAAAATATACAATAAATAAATAAATATAAGTCTTGTCCGTTTTTGCAGATTTCTTTGCTCTTTTAACACCCTTAAAATCGTGCTGCATAACGCTGTAAACGCTGTTATCTGTATAATGTTATAGTCATGTAACATCTCCTATTATATATGATATATGGCCTTATATGCTTGCATTATTAAATATTTGCATTACTATGACGTCACAGTGTATTAGAGGGTTGAACAAAATCGGAATAATTTTAACTCGCGCGAGGTCTTAAATCTACGTATTCAATTAATTTAACTGCTTTTCTCATTTAAAAAAAAAAAATGACTCCACAACTTAAATAAGTATCCCGAGCACTTGAGTTTTATAAATATTGTTTATACTATAACAGAAATCGATTATTGAAGTGATATCCCCACTTAAGTCTCCTCCAGTATAGACGCGACATATAGGGGAGGGGATGGTGTGGGAGCCGGGCAGGCCGACGGTGGCTAACTTGCACCAGATTAGTCTTCCTAGCGGTGGCGTTAAGACCGGCGGTGTTGGCTTCCAGTGAGCACCATGATGAAGACAGAGAGGACTTACGTGTGGGACAGGTGCGTGAGCGATGATGTCCTTGTCCAGTAGCGTAAGTCGTATACTGCAGGTCGTCATGTATATAAAGACGCAGTATATACTCCACATGCCAATTATGTAGTAGTTATGATTTATGATGTAATGGCAATTAAAATTTATGGTCATGTATATACTAGTAGTTGAAGGATATTTTCATTAAACTTTATTGTATGTAGTAATCAACGTAATTATGTCAAAAATATTTAACAATATAAAATTAAAACCCTAATTAATTTCAATTAATTAATTATAACTCTAATTTTTTAAAAATATTGTTTCATCCAATGTTATATAGAATATTGGGCATTCACAAAGCATTAAGATTAAATTTATAGAACAATTTTTTAAATCTTACAGTTAGTTTTAGAGTATGTTTTTTCGTACTTTGTACCCGAATTTTCCAGCACTATAAAATTATGCCCCGCAATTGAAACTTTTGTGAGCCCTTGGTATATAAAGTTATAAATATTTATATGGTATAATATACTACGCAGAGAGTATATATCTGCTGTGTCCGTTCCAATAAATATTTACTTACGAAGACTAGAAGATGATTATACAATTCATGAAGCGATACAATCTGTACACAATACAATCATGTATGATTGTGAATTATACTAAATGCAATTAAGTGAATTAAGCAATTATAATATTTTCGATTAGAAATTACAGTATCATATTATAATTTACTGTATATTTTTATCATCATTATTTGTTATTAATGTTATTATAAATATTAATTATAAAATAATATATATAATAATTTTCCCATGAAATAGAAAACTAATATATAATTATACATTTTGTTTTTTAATTTGTTTACTTTTTATAATTTCACTTTCTTTTTAAATTTAATTTTATAAACGTATTTAATTAAACTTTATTGTTAATTACCAAGCATGACATTGGGATTTGTTCATGTCAACAAGAGTCCTTCTTATTGTGGTTACAAAGGACAGACTGACTTTGTGTATGGCGATCTGCCACCGTGCAACGTCGTTATTGCGGCATACACGTGATGACTCGTTCTCGGTCGGACGGAGCCAAACCGCACCGCCGGCCTTCAACAATTCCACCTCAATAATTAGCAGCCTACTGAAGACTGTGTGACACTAGTGTAGTGTTTTTGACAAGCAAAGACGTATTTTATGTTATTTTGTTATTGAAAATTACATGCACGCGTGTATTCAAGTTTAGTTATTTAGCACGTGCTATATTACGACAATCCAAAGCTCAACCGATCATGTTGTTATGGTTTAAATAATATGTATATGGTTATTAAGGATTAATGTCACCGCGGCCGGAGGCTTGCTCAATATTTTCCGACGATAAACTGAAAATATTTAAAATATTAAAACATATAAAAAAATATAAAATAAAGGACAAAATAACTCTTAGTTTGCAGAAGATGTTAAAAAATAGCAAAGATGGTTTAGATTTTGAGTAAATATTTTTTCGTGGAAAATATAATGTATATTATTACTGATTTGACTAAAAGTCACAGCAGTCCCCATTTAAAATTTAAAAAAATGCTAAATGCTGATTTCAAAGTTGAATGTATCGAAAATGTTACCGGATTTGGTGATTTTGTTTTTTTTTAATGGGAAATTATAGAGGCTTCAAGTGATGCGCTCACGCTGCGCAACTTTTTGTCGCTAAGGTCCATCTTGCCCTTGAAAATGAAGCAAAGTGTTTTTTTAACTTTTCTCGGTTATAAATAAAAAAAAAAAAAAAAACTAAATCTTGATTTATCTACTTTATTTTTCAGTTTCAGTGAAAAATCTTATTCCTAGTGGAAAAACGAATTCACGTTTTTTTTTACATAGGTTTGGTATAGCGGGTGGGAACACCGAAAAATCAGCTGACTTGAAGCCTCTATTTCATGGTGTCAGAAAGATTTGCTGAAATTTTGAGTGTGATTCACCATCTACTAAGCATATGTTTCGTACCACTGACATTAAACCCTTAATGATACATTTACCATGTTACATGGAATAGTATGCATTAATTAATTATGGAAAATAAGGATTCAGAACTTTACGCGGGTTCGTAACCTATAAAAATATGGAAGCAGCTGCAGGCATTTGTAAATTGTTGATAAACACCCATGCTGAGGCTACGGGAGGAGAGAGAGAGAGAGAATTGAATCATGGGGGCAATGGCCCCCTCGTTTATCGGGTCGATCCATAAACAATTTGCTGACAATAACATTTTTATTTCATTTCCAAATGTTTGGTTTCTAGTCGACGGTTGTCTGAAGAAACGCAAATCTGTGTTCTGCAATTGCCGACAATACACGCAGAAAAGTCCCAACACACTTACATGTGTAAAGACGGGTTTTACACTTTTTGCTTAAGAATCCAACGAAAAAAGTGTTAGATCTTAAGCAAAAAGTGTTAGAATTTACGCATTGTGTGTTGCGTTTTCAAAATGTGTAAGAACTAACACAAAGGTATTAAAAGTTAAGATTTCAATGAGTAGTAGTCTACACATTAAGTGTGTAAGATGTATGGGTACGCCCAAGGTGTGTAAGATTTTAAGATGAAAGTGTGTAAAAAGTCAGTATACAAGAGTGTAACGAGAGAGGTAAAACTATGTTCTTAAAACTCAACACCTTTGGTGAGTAAAAGTTAAGCAACAAAACTGTTTAAAAAGTTGTTTTACACACCAAGCTAGTTAACTTCCTACACATGCATCTTAAACAACAACACACGAAATGTGTTAAGATGGACTTAAGAATAAAACGTATTAGAATCAACACATTGGTGCTTAAAATCTTACACACCTTCTTTTAAAATCCTACACATGCAACTTAAGCAGCAACACACGAAATGTGTTAAGCTGGTTTTTAGAATAAAACGTATAAGAATCAACACAGTAGTGCTTAAAACCTTACACACTTTGTTTCAGTTTAAAGTCCTACACAGTTACACAGTTACACATCTGCGCAAAGGATGCGCGCAGCGTCATCAGAGACAGGAATTTGCGACCGTTAGATCTGAAGTTCTTTGCTGTGTGTTTGCTCGCTTGTGTGTTAGTTCATCAATATCTGGATTTGATGAGGTTTTCGTTTCGTGATGGTTTAAATTTTGTAATATTTTACTTGTGAAAGTAAGTGCATGTTGTAATCGAGTTTTAGATAATGCGACAATAGTGTGTGAAGTGTGCGAGTGTGTAGCAGTGTATTGAAACTGTAGATTTGATTAAACGTTCGTTTAGGCGGGCAAGAAGCCGGGGAGTCGCCATGGCATAACATTGTGTGCACTGAAAACCCAATAAAAACTCGAGTATTTGAGTGTAATATGTGCAAGAATGCTTTCAGCATCAATTTATGTGCCGTTGTATTAATGAGTGTTTCAAGAAATATTGTCTAAAATATATTAATATATATGTACACCTACAAATGGTTATTAAAGTACGTACGAAATTTGTCTTTCTGTTAAACTATAGAACTGCATAAAAAGTTTTTGTTTAATATAATCTACTTTTTTGTTACTTGCATCATCATTTTTTTTTACTCATGTGATATCTGTGTTCTTAAGTAATAAAAAAAAATACATTAATAAAAAAAAATGTAAATTTTAATTATATTTTATCCATGAAACCACCTTTTTTTAAGCAAATACACAATTATCATAATATAATTTATTATAACTATTTTTTTAATTTTAGGATACTTAAGAGCATAGAAGCTGTTTTAAAAAATACGGAAGAAAATTATAAATATAAAAGGAATAAATAATAATTCGAATAATAATTAGGCAGCCAAAAATTAGGAGATGTATTTTAATTTATAATATTCAATATGCTATCGTATACACTTATAAGTCTTCGAAAAGTTAAGAGACATGGCTATAGTATAATACTATATAAAATCATAAAATCCTACACTGCAGGTGCGTAGAAAGCTACGCACAAAAGCTTAGAAAACTAAACACTAGGTGCGTAGAAAGCTACACACAAAAAGCTTAGCAGCCTACACTCTTGGGGCGTAGAATCTTACACCAAGTGTGTAACATTTTAAGCAGTTCTGTGTAGAACTTTACGCTCAAGGGGTGTTGGTTCTTACGCTCAAAAATTTAAAATCCAACACACTAAATGTGTAAAAATTTAAACATCTTGATGTGTTGATCTCTAAACTCACGTGTGTGTAAGATTTAAGGATTTTTCCTTTGAGGTACAAAAACAACACAGTAAATGTGTTGCTTTTTAGGATATTTGCTTTAAATATTTTCTAAGTGTACGTAGTACTGTACTTAATATTGTACATAATATAGAATATATAACAATATACTGTATTATATAGTCGTGAAGTATGTGCAGCATTCGATCAATGGCAGGATGTATGTAATTATTTGCATGACTTTAATATGAACTTTATGCATGCATTGCGTGTTTATTCATTAAAGCTCACTGAATCAATTATAAAATTAATTATCGTATAACAGTTTTATAACTCTTCGTTACTGTAATTAAAATTTTACAGAAATTGCAAAATTTAGCATGCATGAATTAATTTACTAATTATTTGCAGAATTTTCCTCATTTTGTCGCTATAGACTTTTAACCTTTTTAAATCACGACGATGATATTTAAAAAGATGGCTTGAGTGAACCCCATCTTTGTGCTAGGATGACGTAAAAACCTATCTTTGTAGATGGTAGCGTCAATCAAGCTAAATGTGCAAGAGCGAAATACTATTTTTACTTTGCTCTTCGCCAGAGCTCTGCTATTAATAAAAATCTACGAGAGGGATTGCGCTTGCTAAACAATTCCGTCATTCATTGTTCGGCCGTCACTTGATCTAAAATGAGGCGCAATATCCCTTTCTGTATAACCTCCAGTAGCAGGACGTTAGTTAGACTGAAATCGGAATAGGACGTACGTGATTGATGGGCAGGAAAAAATCCCATGCCAAATTTCCTGTCGATACAATTTTATATATAATGTTGTATATTATAATATATAACACATCCACATATTATATTGGTTCACTGGTGGGGGGACTGAACAAAAGGTGTCGGCAATAAATATTTATAGATTTTCAGTTTATATTTAATTAGAAAAATAATACATTTTCTGGGGCACAGTATTGAAAAATGACTGGCTGTTTTTAACGTCAATAAATATTCTACCTGTCACGTGAGTTTTAGTTGTGTTGATAAGAAGATATAATATGTATATAATATTATATGCAGTTTAGACGTATGTAAACACAACAGTTTACGTATTTTTTTTATTTTTATTGTTAATATATGTTAATTATTTTTATAATCTAGTGCTTGATTGTTTTATCGCTGAACATTTTATAAAAGTTCGTGTGTTATCAGTTAAAATTGAAAATTATATATACAAATTAATACAATAATGCATGCTAATATAAAATCGCGTGTTTTATATATAATATGCGATCGCTTGTTTTGCGCAATATTCCGGAGGGCGCTTGACTCTCGCGTGTTAACGTGATAATTTATGCAAATTTATCTTCATAATAATCTTGCAAATACTGCAATGTAATAAGGGCGTCAAGTTCCGCAATAAATATCTGTCAGAGGAAAATTATTGTGCTTGAAAAAGACTAAAAAGTCAGTGCTGAGGATGTTTTATTATAAACAATTACGCTATTCCGGCCAGTTCAGCTTTTTGTTATTTATTACACAGTACGACTTACTACTACAGTGATTGTATGTGCTCTGATTTAAATCATTGTAGTATTATTTATAAATGTCAATCTTTACTATTTTTTTAAGGGTAAAATAATAAGCCCAATGTTAAAAAAAAAATCACACACACGAAAATTATGAAACATAAATTAAAATTGTATTTCAAATTGTATTTAGAATTTTAGGGAATGGTTAAAAAATTGTTATCATGTAACAAGTATTATTGGTTTAAATTAATTTTCACTATTAAGAATTAAAAAATATATATATCTTTATTTATAAAAACCATTTTCTATACAATATATTTAAAATATTAAATAATTTTTAGTAAATAATATTATATTTTGACAATAGATTAATGTAATGTGAACTAGAAATATAAGGCTCTGCCTTTTCTGGACACTACTGTACAACTTAAGGTCAAATAAAAAAAAAAAAATGTTATCCTCTACATACCTCATTAAAACCTAAAATATCAGGGTATACAAATTCGATATATTATAGATTTTATACATACCTGATATTTTAGCTATTGATAGGGGATGTGGAGGAGAACATTTTAAGATATTTTTCATACTTTTCATGTGTGGAAATATTTTTAACATTGGGCATATTATCTTACCCTTAAATGAAATTTATGAACTTGTTAAGTGGTATATGACCATGCAAGTATATGTTTTTCACAAATTTTGTTAATTCTTTATTGCAAAAAAAAAAAACTAAATAAATAAATAAATAAATAAATAAATAAATAATTATTAATTATTATTATAGTACATTTTAGTATAATTTATTTATTATATTTCTAATAATTCTAATAATAAAAAATATGACATACTGTACTGTAATATAATTTGCTTCATCCTCCCTTTCCCCGTTATGATATTAACTGCAACCCAGGTGATTGGGTGCTCATTTGATGTTCCAGATGGGGAATGGAGTCAAACCTGGTGGCTGAGTTTGTGGCACACACCGGCGCTGATCCCGGCACGGCTCGCAACATCTTGCAAGGTGAGGTCCACTTGACATTGTTGTATTGTTAACAATGTATTAAATTTAATTTTTGCTTCTTCATTGAAGCTGAGTGTGCTTTTTAATGCAATAAATTAATATAAATTGTAAAATGAAATAGGATCTAGACATTGCTGCTTTATCTTCCCCCCCCCCCTCCTTTGCTCGCCAAAAAGACTTAGAGGATATTATATCCCCCAACACAGAACCTGAGTAAAATCAAACTGATTATATATGCCATGTTAGTAACTGTTAGTATTATATTATGTGTTGTTGTAAGGTGTTTCAGTGTTTGTTATATTTTTTAAAATGACGTAATCCATTTTGTACTTGTACAACCAGTGATTGAATAAATGAATTTAATTGAATTTTACCCATCTACACAATACATGTTTGTGTCAACTTTAATGGGTGTTTTTTGTTGCAGCCGAGGGCTGGGACCTACCCCTAGCGCTGAAGTCGTACACGTTCCTGATGGGTCCCGTAACTGTGAGCCACCATGCGCCGCCTCCCCCGCCCCCTGACCCGGCGCCCTACCGCCCTTCCTGGTCTCCCCTGGTCAACGGTACCAGTGGCGGCAACTTCTCTCCCAGTTCTTCCGCCCTCGCCCCAACCTCCCGTCCAACCCTCCAGAAGTCTGACGCAATAGACCTCGCAGAGGGTGAGTACAGATGGCAGCACAGTAGCAGGGAGAGAAGTACATAAGCAATCACAGCGTTAATTATGTTATAACTAGGGCCCGGATCTCAAGTTTAACAAGTTTTATAAATACGCATGCACTATGGGATCTGACTTCAAATGTCCACGAATCATGAAGTTTCATGCCTAAAAATGCAAAAAAGTTTGGACTTGAAAAAACTGATTTTGAAAATCTATAACTGTTTCAGTTTTTTAGAGTTTTTTCAAGTTTTTAAAACTTTTTTCAGTTTTGTAAAACTTAAATTGATGTTTTGTGTAGAAAAAATGTGGAGTTATTTAAAAAAAAAAATAATAAAATGAAAATATTATGTTTGAATTAATTTATTTCTTCCCTCCATCTTACATCTGCATTGTACTGACACTTCTCACATTAAGATTGTAGGTTACCAATAAAATGCATTAAACGAAAAAAAATTTGAGAATTTTTAATGTTTTTAAACTTTTCCTTTATTTCTAGGTTTTAAGAGTCAAAATAGTCAAAATATCGTAAAAAATTATATAAACTGGAAATAACTTATTTTACGTTTTTGAACTGAAAGTGAACTGATTTTAAGAAACTTAAAAACAATAAAAACTGATTTTGAGAAAAATTTGGACTTAATCCAGTGCTTAAATAAATACTTTTGAAAACTTAAAATCCGGACCCTAGTTATAACACTAATTTTTACTTCAAAATAATTTAAATTTGATTAAAATTTTCAACGTGTTTCAAAATACAATAACTGAGATTTTGTATTCAATTGATTTTTTTGTTTTAATTACAGTATTAATGTTAAACAAAAATAAGTACACTGTATTTTACAACCTAAATTTTTCAAATTATTTAAAGACGACATTTGCTCATTAAGTTTCTATCTTCATTACCTTTGATAATTATACATCAGGGAGATAGAGAACTTAGCACATTGCTTTGTTTTCCTCTCTCTTTCTCACATAAATGCATTTCTAGAACTAATTTGTTTATTCGTTTGTTCCAGGAAAAAAGCTTGCGAGGGGAATATCGCGTGCCACAGACAATGTCAATTTAGTATCAAAAGCACGATCTGAGTTTGCACTTGAATTTAGGGAAAATGCCTTGTGTAATGTTAAGCAGTATTTTATTGAAACTCCAATTTATACTTTTACACTGCCAGATCTTACAATTTATCCAGGTGAGTCACAATGAAGTTTTTGTTCTGTGAATGTATTGGTCAAAAGTAAAATATCCTATTGCCCCAACTGTAACTAACTGTATTGTATTGATTGCGTATATAAGTATGCATTTGGATTACTTGTATATGCTGTACTCTTTATTGAAATTTTATCCTTTGACAAAAACTGGAAGATAAAATTTTATCCTTTGACAAAAATTGGTAGAAAACACTTCTTGAAGTACAGTAACATTTCAATATTTTTCCCCTTTATCTTTTATTTTTAAGTCTAAAATATTTATCTATCAGTTTCCATAGTTTGAGTGTGATATTGATGACTAACTCTTTGATGTTTTTTCAGAGGACTTCCGGGCCTTCCTGGAAAAGGATCTAATTGAGATGTCAACGCTGGTGTCACTGGAGCAGGCGGGACGTCTCAACTGGTGGGCAGACAGTGGGGCGTGTCAGCGACTGTGGCCCCTGGCGACCACCGGAGACGGCAACTGCTTGCTGCATGCAGCCTCTCTAGGTACGTTCTGTGGGCCTGACAGTGTTCAGTGACGTGGAATTGTGAGGGGGCCTGTCATTGCACTACGTTGGTGATACTTACACCATATTACACTTTAGCAGGAATCATACATTCATTAGTCACATTAAAACTGTGTGTTTCTGTTGAAAAAAATATCAATGTGTCATATCTTCTGCATCACTAACACAATTTTGGTTTCAGAGACTAGAAGTTCTAGAATTTTGTCAGTTAGCTCATTCTTGTTTCTATATTCACATCGCTAATATTTACTTGTTCCTACAGGCATGTGGGGGTTCCACGACCGGTTGCTGACACTCCGCAAGGCGCTGCACGGCTTCCTGACCAGCAGTGACTGCCAGGCGGCTCTGTGGCGACGTTGGCGCTGGCAACAGACTCAACTCAACGCCCAAGCGGGCCTCGTGTACAGCGACACGGAGTGGCAGCGAGAGTGGGACAGTATCGTCAACATGGCCTCCACAGCTCCCAGGAAGAATGCAGGCTCTCGTAGGAGAAGCGCTGCCTTTGACTCGCTGGGGAAACACAGGTACATACACAAACACAGGCATCTCAGAGCCAGACTTTATTAATTTTTTTTATGAGCCCTCAATATACAGTACAATAATATTGTTAAATATAGTGGTAATTTCTTTTGTGTTTTTTTCAACTATGTACGCATTTTGTAGTTACGTATAAGAACACACACATTTTTTACATGCACTGGAGTTAATCTATTGTTTAATCGTTATTTTACATGGATTGATTGAAACTCGCAATACTGATTAACATGGAAATTAAGTCTGTAAAAGCACTTAATTAAAAATTATTTTTACAAAAAAATATTGATTTTGTACTTCTTTTTGGGAGTGCTCGGTATTAAAAATGGCTTATGAGATGATGTATGTGATCTGCAGTGAAGAGTATGCTGAGAATGCCATCTATGAAAGTCTGGAGGAGGTTCATGTCTTGGCCCTTGCCCACGTTCTGCGAAGACCAATCATTGTAATTGCTGACCTCGTGCTGAAGGTATGACCAGACTCGTATATAGAAACTTGCAAACTCTAGTCAGCATTACCTCATTAATTGTTGAAATTTGGTACTTTTACTCTATTCTAAAGTTTTGTCTAAAATACACTTTATAATTTATTTAAACATTGAAACATTTTCACCCTCTTGATCCCACTTCTGAATTCTTGGTTATTTGCAGGATGTTCATGGAGAGGCGCTGGCTCCCATTCCATTTGGTGGGATCTACCTTCCTCTGGAATGCCCACCTGCCGAGTGCCACCGCTCTCCTTTGGTGCTCACCTACGATGCAGCGCACTTCTCAGCCCTGGTCGTGATGGAGAAAGAGACATATGCAGATAAGGCACCTCAGCCACCTGGTGAGCAAGCATGGAACAAGCACAGTAAAGAATAGTTAGAAGTATTGCTTTACTTTTGATCATAGGAGGAAACATTTAAAAACAAAAACTCTGGAGTTTACGAAGTGAAATAGTGTTTGCAAATTGTAAAATTAAAGCCTTAATTTTTCATGCTGATTGAACAAATTTGTAAAATGTTTAAATTTTTACTACATAATCAGGTTGCAAAGTAAATTTCCTGTTATGTTACTGATTTCATCCCTACCACAATCTAATAAAGACTAACGTTGTTGTCTTATTTCAGCGGTGATTCCCCTTACTGACGCTGACCACGAGCTCCTGCCCATCCAGTTCAGTGTGGACCCCGGAGAACAGTTTGTGTGGGGCCGAGATGAGCACAGCGCCCACATCGCCCAGCGTCTGACGCTAGCTCCTCGAGATCGACTGGGTCTGCTGCGAGAATACCTGGACGTCGTGACGGTTCCCCTACCCGCAGCAAGCATAACCTCAGAGGAAAACGGTGACGTGACCGAACCTGAAGGATCATCTCCGTTAGAAGAGGAAGAGATAGAGAGAAGACTCTCAGAAGTAGACCTAGACTGTGATGAAAATGTCCTCAGTAGCTCTTCAGATAGTGGTATATACCGTAGTAAAGCTGCTAAACAATTACAATCTGTAGCTAAACAATTTGGAAGTATTGGTAAATCTATGAGTAAAAAAATTAAGAAGAATTTAGGATCTATTACTAAAATGACACGAACAAATTCATTAAAAAAGAAACCTGTAATTAATACAGGATTGGTAAGACAAACTACAAAGTTACCAGGAAGTGGAGGAGCGTTACACAGTCAGGATTATATTCTGTGTGCTGTTTTACATACTGAGAGAAGACATGAGTACCAGGAAGAAATGGTACACAATTACCTGCAGTCAGCACGAGGAAGGTTTGAGCGAGATAAGGATATGAAGGCAAGGCAAGCTGAAGAACGTAAACGTAAAGATGAACTTAGACTTCAAGAATTAGCTGCGTCAGAAGGACCATCATTATGTATAAATCCTGGTTGTTGTATGTATGGAACTGCTCTCACAAGCTACATGTGCACTGCATGCTACAACAAACAGAGAGAACAGGAACAAGAAATTGCAAACAATCCTGCAAACATCAATTCTCCAATAATGAGTAGAGCATATGATTCAAATGTTAGATACGGAGCTGGAAGGTCAAGGTTTTATGCCGAGACTGATTCTAATTCTCATGAGCTTGCTAGCAGAATTCCATTGAGTAGGGCGGGTAGTAACACAGACCAAACTCTGTACCTGTCAAAGTCAACGTTCTATAATGACTCTGGTGTGCCTGGCAGCCCAGCTCTTAGTAGGCTTGCAAGCTCTGTTCAGTCCCACAACAGAGGCTGGTCAGATGATACGAGCTCTCAACCAATCATTGGCAGTCCAGCACCTTGTGTAGCTCAGGGTCATGTTACTGTTGTATCAGTAAACTCTGCAAATGCTGAAAATCAAAGCGAAAATAAATTTGATGTCGGAAAAATGTATGGAGGATTCAAATTACCATCAACATCAGAGGCAAAACCATGCAGGACTAATAATTGTAAATTTTTTGGCTGTGCAGAAAAAGATTACTTCTGCTCTAAATGTCATAAAGAAAATCAACAATCTTTAATCCTTGGATCAGGCAGAAGTATGAATATTCAAGAAATGAGAATATGAATCTCTATATATCTTCGTCTCTCATTATTATTAATATGTATTATTAAAATATTTAATATAAAATAAAGCAATGTCATTTTAATATAATGATGTAAAAAAATAAGTATTCTAAGTAAAAATGTTGTTAAATATATGTGTGTGTGTGTGTTTGTTTTTTTGTATGAGTGTTTAAATTAAATAATATATATTATAAAAAAAATATATATATTTGAGTGTATTTCAATTTGCTATTTTTGCTGTTGAAAAAATTTCCAGTAAAATTATTTTTTCATGTTTGTAATTTTTACCTCAAATGTTCACCTTGTGAGAGATTTATGAAGAGAAATTTATCTCTTAATATCTTGTGGGTATTTTTTCAATAATCAGTGTCTTAATAACTTATGTATGGGACACAAAGTGGCTCATTGGTTGTGGCTAATTAATACTTCTTTACCTAGTGTATATTTGATCTGGCTTTTTTTTTTTTTTTTTTAAATATATTATCTTTGAACATATTTTCATAGAATATTTCTGACTTAGAAAAAGTTTAGCGCTTAACCTATCTTCTTACTCTTTATGTGTACTCTTTCTCTCTCTCTCTTTGTTTTTTTGTGTGTACTGTTGATATATTTAACCAATGGAGTAATAAAATCTCTTTGATTGTATTTTTCTCTTGATTAAAAAAAAATTAATGTTTTTAAGTCTTAATTGCATACATGAAATACATCACACAACAAAAAATAAAATAACTTCTATGGTGCTCATTCAATGTGTAAAGTTATTTATTGAATAATTTTGTGACTTTATTATTTACATCAACAAAAACCGTATCTTAAGTCATGTATAATAATAAATGACTGCAGATTGAAATGCAATATTTAACTACTAACGTGGTGATTGAACTGATTGATTTTTTAAAGAAACTAACTTGGTCTGTAGTCTAAGATTTCCACTAGAATTAAAACTTATTATTTTCAATCAACATTTTGTGATCAGCCTGAATAATTAAGCTGACAAGTCAAATATTGGCAATGTTTTTAAAAATTGTGAATAACAAGTGCAGTCAATTCCTCCTCCCAACCAACTACTTTTTTTTCTAATAAATACCTTTGATTATTTTATTTTGTTAAACAATAGTGTGGTTTTTCTGTAAGTATGTTCGGGAATCCTTTGGCTTGTGTACGGCCAATGACTGAAGGAAGACCTGAATATAAGCACGATAAAAATCCCATTTAATAAATTGACACTGCTCTGGAATATTGGATGAAAAGACATGTTAAAACAACTGAACATACACTATACAACACCCTTCCTTCCAACTGCATGAAGTTCCTCTTGCTTTGAAAAATTCTCTAATAAAGTCAGTTCAACTTAGATAGCAATATTTTGTTTTTAAATGAAGTTAAATATGATAATTGTATAAAAACTTTGTTAAATGTTGCAAAGAGTTGAACATACAGGGAAAAAGTCTATTGATCAACTTTTTCGCTTGTCAATTTTTGATGATGAAAATATCCATCACACAAACCATTTTTCATACTGACACTAGAGTGTGCAAGTTAAGTGGTTGTTGATATTTGTTGTACCTGTGTAATTTTTTTTTCCTGTATTCTAAATATTAATGATACTACTGTATTTAAAAAAATAATGTTTTTTTATTAATCAATCAAATTCAATCCAATGATTATAATGTATACTTTTAGTTTAAAAGCAATCCATCATAAAGTTGTATAGTTTTTAAAGTACAGATAAAAAAATGTTTGATGTCAGTCCTAATAAGAATCTATTAATGAAATCAATAAAAATTATTTTGGATTTTTTTTTTTTTTTTAATGTCATTTTGTATTTTATGTGTTGCAGCTTTTGTAACTTTTGTAACTCCAAAAATTTCTCTGCACAATTAATGCATTTTATCAATTAATAAAGTAAATCAAGAATCAATCAATACTGAGGCTATAAATTAAGGGTAAGGTAACGCCACCAATGTTTAAAAAAATCCCTCACACAAAAATTCTGAAAAAAAATTAAAATGTTCTCCTCTACACCCCCTATCAGTAGCTAAAATATCAGGTATACAAATACGATCTAGTTTTTGAGTTATGAATTTTTAAAGTTGACTAATTTAACATGGAAGTTTCATTTCTCCATGTTAAAGTAGTCAACTTTAAAAATTCATAACTCAAAAACTAGATCGTATTTGTATACCTGATATTTAAGCTACTGATAGGGGGTGTAGAGGAGAACATTTTAAATTTTTTTCAGAATTTCTGTGTGAGGGATTTTTTTTAACATTGGTGGCGTTACCTTACCCTTAACAAATTCATATAAAATGCCAAAATTCAGCACTCCATATAGTAGGCAAAGAGATTTTGGTATGTGCAGGGAAGGAGACATCACAAAATAAATATATACTGGAATATATATAAATTGATGGGCTCTTGCCTACTTCATTTAATGTATTCTTTAATTTCAAGTATTGTTAAACTTGTTACAAAGTTTGCGTCTTCAACAAATTTATTGAAAAATATTCAAAGTTAAATGTTTAGAAATGTGTATAATATAATATATGTTCATTGGTGAACTCGTGGCATCCCATCAAAAATGCATATTTGTTGTCTATTCGATAACTTACTTTTCCCCGGTCCCCATTTTTTTTTTTTTTTTTTTACTTATGCTTATGCAGAGCTGCATCCTATTTAATTAATTATTATTTAGCTTTTGTAACAAAAGAAACAACATTAATTATTGGAATGCAACACACACAAACACTTAAAAAGTTTGATAAATGAATTTTTTCCATGCATAATTTTTTAATGATAGGTACATCAGTTCCTTAATATGTATAACCATTCTTTTTCTTTTTTTCTTACAACTCCCAAATGCTTCCATGCTTCTATGACTATCTTGACTTGCAAATTTGTTTTGATATTAAATGATATTATCAAGTTTATTTTTTTGGAAAATGATTATTATACAAATGTATTAGAAGCATAAATTGTTGGCATTGGAGGCGATGGGCACATTAGGATTTGCTGTATCATAATGGGAAGCTGTGATGGTGACGTCATGCAACCTTTGTCCTACCATTTACTTACAAGAAAACACTGAGCGCACGTAAGATCCTATACAGAGCAATTTTTCGATCACAAATTGTTAATTCTTAACACAAGTTCTGTTTCCGAATTTAAAATCACGTATTGTCACTAACCTTTTACATTTGCCACAATTAAAATATTATTTACAACACCAGCTCAGTTTAAGTAAAGAGACTCTAAAATAATTCGCGGCACTTGTATTCTGATTTTGGAGTGGGAAATCTGCGCAGAAACGTTGCGCAATGGTGTCAAAATCCGCTGATCTTCAACATACGAATATCCTCCAGTTAGAATATGGCGACCAAATTAGCAGGTCACAGCTTCCCATTGAGTATGAATGTCATTGTTGTACTTGTCTGTGTAATACAAAACTCAAAATGTACAGTAAAATTTGATATGCCTTTTCCTTTTAATGCCACAACAATATATGCATGTTATTAGGTAATAATATAATTAATCATGGGAGAATATATTGAGCTTAATGATAAAATTTAACAGCATTATATTATAATTATTATAGTAATTAATACAGTATTACTATTAGTTTTTTTTTATTGAATTTAATATTCTGCTGAAGTATATTTCTTATCGTGTTATAGGAAACATCATTTAATAAAAATAAATTATGAATATAAATATATATATAAATGTATTTTTGTGTGAATTATAAGACTTGCAATAGGTCAAGATATATATGTATTATAATAAAAACAAAATCTAGTAAATCTCAGTTTAAAATGTTAATTATAAAAATTTATAAATCTTCAAACATCTTTAATAAAATTTTGTTATTTACATGTAATTATTTTTATTTTTAATCTCCATATATGCTTTTAGTAATTCTTGTATTTTTCTGATTGTACATTGGTTTTAAATATTTATAGGGCATATAAAAATATATTAATTATATGTTACTTGATGCTGTAATTAATATAATTTGTATATACGAGTACAATATATATTATATATATATGCCATGTATATAATATATATCCCATCCCTGCCATCTGATTATTTTGTAATCAGGATCTGGATGCTCCAAAGAGTCCCATATGCAGCATTTATGCGGCACCACCATATATATTATTTTTCCATTTGGTGGTATATACGTAGATACAAAATCATATCACATTGTAGTACCGGTCCAACATTTTTTGACACAAACCCTAGCTGTGTTTACTGAATCATGTTTGACCACCATGACCAAATGATCATGACCATAAAATAAAATGACCCTCTAATATTTATTATTGCATGGTCTCCATATACGTATTAGTGATATACACCTTTTACTTTTTAATTGTTATACTGCATGATCTCGATCATGCAGTTCGGGATGATCGAGGGTCAAATGTGTGTTTTTCAACTATATAGTGTGGCACGTACCATCGTCCTCCTGCGCATAAGATGCATATATATAGAACTTCTGTAACTTTCGGATATTAATGTTTCGATCCTATAAGGCCGTATATACTGCATATATAATATATTAATATATATATATATAATATATATATAATATATATATATATATATATATATAATATATATATATATAATATGTATATATATATGCACGCGGCGCAACATTATTTATTGAAATATGGCCATAATTAAAAAAATGAACCTTTAATTAAATGATCAGTTCACGATCATTTAATTAAATGATCGTGATTAACCCATTACTTATATAATTAAGACACTGCCAGAGGTTTCTGACAATATATATTACAATATATTATGCCTATATCTATAATATATTTATTAATTTCTGATAGTACAGTCCAAAAGGGACAAAGATTTAAGATTTGAACAAAGTGCGCTACCAATGAAAACCGGAAATTAAATTTCATTATTCATTTGCGTTAGAAAATGGCTGCTATATCAGATCTGTAGGGAAAAGTTATTTTCATCTCGCAATATTTCTTTTGATTGATTGCACTTAAAAAACTGTAACCGTCTCAGTGTAGGAAAATAAATATTTTAATAAAAACAAAGCAAAAAGAATATACGTTTCGCAGCTCTGGCTGAATGAACTATAAATGAACTGCGGCTCTTCTTATGGTGATGGTTACAGCCCACTGAAGTCTTTGGTTAGTATGCAGTATGCCTACATTATGCATAATATATATTATATGCATACTGTATTTATTAAAGTATTTTCTTATCGATCCTTAGTTTACCCTAATTACCAATTAATGCATAAAATAGCTAGGCTTGCTCATAAAACTGTTAATATATTGATCGATCAAGGCTGTTTTAGGTATTTTAATTAATTAATTGAATTTGTTGGACTCTGGGCTTGTGGATGCTCGGAGTGTTGGTGAGTTCAGGGGGGGGGGGCTGAGAGAGTCAGCCGCAAGCAAGCGAGCCACCGTGGTGGAATACCCACAATAGCCGCAAGCAGGGGTGTATGCATGTAATGTGTGTATGTACGTACACACTGCTATTTATCTTATCTTAACAAATTAATGCTTGGGGGCAGGGAGGGGAGTCTCTTGAGTGTTATCAACCATCAAATTAAGGTGTTTTAGCATAAAATATATTTATATGATCACTTATCCGTACCACCCCAACTGTGCTCCCCCCCCCCCCCTAATTTTAAGATTATAGAATTAATAGAATAGGGTACCACCCCCCTCCCGAGCTGCGCACTAGTTCTGCCCCTGACATACCAGCTTTGCTTGGGATTTTAGATCCCTTCCAAGCTGGGACTATAATAGCAATCCATCCCAGCATTTGCCTGGTTATGACAGGAAAGTTCAGGGAACCATGGGAACCTCAGTCTTGATGGTCAGCAATTGATGGAGAATGCCATATGCCATCAATTACCTCCGCAATGCATGAGTGGGTGTTATTTTTAAGAAGATTTTAGCTGTCTACAATGTACCTCTATGATACAATACTAATTATATTTTTATAGTGCATTGAATCATACATTATGCTTAATTGTGATAGCATTAAAATTTTTGAAACCACTATAGTTCTTTAAAGGATCTTCATCTTTAATATTCAAGTTTTAATTGGAAATATTCTCCATTATCCCTCTTATTAATTCTTCTATCTCCCTCTTCGAGCTACTATATATGGCATACCAAGTAGTGTTGATTTGTCTTTTTGCAGGGATATGTTCAGCAGAAGTAGTCTGGAGGCAGCTGCAGAAGCCGCAGCAAGGGTGAACGCCATGCTGATTGCCAAGGGAAAACTCAAGACTCCTGCGCTAATTGTACCAACTAAAGCGAAAGTAAGCACATCAATGTCTCAGTGGTACAATCCAGCAAATGTGAGTTGACTAACGTAGCTACAACAGGAAGATTATAGATTTGCAGTTCATTCAAAAAGTAATCAAAAATTCTTCTATTCGAGGCATTTTTATTATACTGTAATCAATACAGTGTCAAAATTATTTATTATTGTTCTCAACTTTGTATTGCATTATAGTATACATGCACTTTTTATAATTGACATACAACTGTATTTATTTAGTTTATTGTTTTATTGTTTATTGTTTTATTTATTAATTGTTTTATACACAAGACAAATATTGTAATAGGGTGTGGATATTATTAGAGCGTAATACATATTACAAAAGTGGTACTGTACTGTACTTGCACTTTTAAATTAATACACTAATTAATAATATAACTATTAACCTAATGTTTTTAAAGCAACATAATAGCATCATTAATAATACAGTATATTAGTCTTTACACAAAAACAATGTAACTTTTATATGCACTAGAAAATTACTTGTAAGGAAATTAGCCTCTAATAAATCAGAGGTGCTTAGAAAAAACTCTTACTGAAGTTGCTATTGTATTGTTGTTGTTTTTTCTCCCCATTCAATTATTACGTTTTAGAAGCATTTATTGTGTACAGTACTCTAATTTATGATTATGGGGCACAATTCATAATAGCGAGTTATCCAGAAAGATACATCCAGGTTTCTCACTGACCACATTGATTGACACTAAACAAAGGTAGTGAGAAACATAGATATGAATTACACCCAGTATAATCTTAATTTTATGGTTGATAAAAATTGTTAACTTCACAGGAGGTGAGCACAAGCAAGTCGACGGGAGATTTGTTCACTGCGGAGGTTGAGATCAACGACGCACCTTTGTCTGCACGGAACCTCTTGACCAGGGGCCACACCCAAGACGAAATCAACAAGTATTCAGGTGAGGAGCCTCTGTCCCAACCTTACATACCAAGCGGTTTTTAAAGGTAGAGGGAAAAATACGTTGACAGTGAGCGTCAACCTTCTCTTCTTCTGCTTCACTTAATTTTTTCTGGAATTTTCTAGTTATTACACCATAGGTGTAATGCTTTTTCTGAATTTGCTTCATTTCTTATGCTGATATTTTAATGTTGCATCAAAACTTACATCAATAAAGAGTAAAAATTTTAGGAATTTTAAGCAAAATGTCATAAAAATGTGTTAAGATGCTGTCATTCTTTGATGTATTATTTTTAATATAAAATACTGTAGTGATTAGTTAATAAAGAACAAAAAAAACTATCACACAGAACTTATTAAATACATATCCTATGTCAGAAAATTTGAATATGCATTGATTTATATTTTATTTATATTTTATTAGCCACCTGCTCTTTAGTGTAGTGGTTAGTACACTTGGCTCTCGTCCGAGTGGTCCCCGGTTCAAATCCCGAATACGGCAGACTTTTCGCGACTTGGAATGGGTGTGACTGGCTACTAGATGAAAGAGTTGGTAGGAGGAAGGCAGCTTACGGCTGTCTATACTCCGCTGGGGTGATTAAGACCGCGGAATGTTGTGCAAACAACATACGTGCCCCGCTAAGAAACGGTACTTAACTGTCTGGCGTGCAGACTGGGTATTAGGAGCCCCAGAGAGCACTGTGAACAATGTTGAAAAACAAGTTCCGCCATTGGTAACCAAACCATATTTTATTTATATTATGAGTTACTAACACGTAAATTTAATTTGTTGTATGCAGGTGCTGCAGTTTCAACGCGAGGTCGTTACCTGAACTTTGAAGAGAAGGCTAAGAACACTGGAGAACGACCTCTGTACCTGTACGTTCAGGCCTCAGAGAAGGAAGCTGTGGACCGTAAGCACACAAGCTGAATGTTTTGCTTAAACATTCTGTCTCAATAAAAGTCAGCGGTCACTTTAGAGATTGACTTTTAAAAGTGATTCTTAAGTTTTTATAATAAAGTAGTGAGTTGTTTTTTTCCTTAACTGAATCTAGTGTAACGAGTTTAGTAACTCCAAAGAAATTTATGAAAATGACACACAACAAGAAATTACAAATTTTCATATATACATATATATTAATAAATAGTAGTAAGAGTACAGTATGTCACTAATAATTTTATTTAATGATAAACAAACCCATTGAAAGTAATTTATAATACATTGATTGTATAAAATAGAACTATTTATTTTGTATGTCGTAACTTGAACATAAATAACAAAAATTAAGTTCTTTATTTATTTGGTTCTCCAGTGGGTGTTCAGCGAATCCAGGAGATCATCCAGCAACACATGAGCCAGCAGCCACCCCCCTCGACTGTGGCAGCTGCTGCGGCTGCCGCGGCTGCTGCTGCTGCCGCTGTGTCACCTCGCCGTACCTCCAAGTTCCACAGCAAGTTCTCGGCTCGCAATCCCAACGCCACCCAGCAGGTGGTGCTCAGGCCCCCACCCTTAATGAGCATACAGACTTCCATGCCCTCCGTGGTGAGTCAAACTGTTGTGACAAATGTTCCTTTAGATTAATTGTAGTCTAGAATCATATAAACATGAGCTAACTAAATTTTTAAATAATGCTTTTGGTGAAATCTAAATCATAGTTTTGTCTATGTACAGGAGAAGGTATTCATTTGCCTTGACCATGCTGGCCCTGGGTTTGACCTGCGGAATAAGGTGGTTGGTGTCGGAGGAGCTAATCTGCATTACATCCGTAATGAGTCGGGGGCGATGGTCACCCTCCGTGGCAAGGGCTCTGGCTTCATAGAGCCAGTAACTGGAACTGAGTCTCCGGAGCCCATGCATCTCTGCATCGAGTGAGTATACTAAGATATCATGCAAACATACCAGTAGTGCTTGCCTTCTAGCTGGTGTTCTGATTATGTAATTTGGAAATAGAAGTAGAATCAAAAAAGAATTTATGTAAAAGAAAGGTAGCTTGGTTTGGCAGCACCTAATATTTTTAAAGGATGTTCTATGCTTCAGATACGGTATTCAAGATTTATCGTTTTTTTTTTTTTTTTTTTTTTTAATTTATTTAATTGTGTGCTGTTTTTAGTCATAAATGTAAAAAAGGAAAAAAAAACTGTTCGGACAGAAAAAAAATAGCAGCAGCTTTGATTTTTGCAAATAATGAATTTTTTTAGGACAATTTAATATCTGGATGTTATGTTTAAACCTTAAATTTCATGTACTATAACATCTATAACATCATGTATGTTATAAAACTTATTAAATGAGGTACACAGGTGTTAATGACAGACATGCTTCCAGGCACCCCAAGTTTGAAAGCCTGCAGGGAGGTAAGCAGTTGGCCCAGAACCTGGTGGACACTCTTCAGCAGGAGTTTCTCCAGTGGCACCAGCAACAGGCGGCCCAGCAGCAGCAGATGGGCTCCATGGCCGCAGCGGCCGCAATGCAGCAGCCAGCCATGCACCCTGGTAAGTCCAAGCATTGATTGATTACTTCAAATTGTTTACAGGACCATAATTTATTTGGTACTTTGTGGTTCATAATGACAAATGAGAAAAATGAGAAATCCCTTCTTTAACCTGTTAACTCGATTTCACTCTTTTTTTTTTATGCAAAGCTACTCTCTGTTATATTTGTACATAATTTATAGGGTTGAATTTTTACTTTATACATATTTTTAATCTCTTAATTTATTGAAGCAAAAATATGTAGTGTTCAGTTTTGATACTCTTGGCAATGTATTCTCATTGTGATGATTGCCGAAAAATTCAATAAATCTGAGTGTGATGTTTGTGTGCAGGCCAGTTCCAGACGGTGAGTGTGGGAGGACTGGGCCAGCCCGGCATGGTCACTCTTCACCAGCAGATGCAGCAGCAGCCCGGTGAGTTGTCTAAAACAAACGAGGGAGTTCTTTCTTCCAAGTATCTCCATGCAAGAACAGTCATCTGCTAGGCAATGTTGTGGTTATTGTAGTACTCTGAATGTAAGAACATCAAATTATTATGAATTAGTTCAATTTATGTTGAGTGCAGATATATTATTATTATTATTATTTATTTACCCCTTCCCTCTACCACTCTTCCCTTCATCAATTTTTAAACAAACTTAGGGGATGTAGACTAGATTTCCTTTTTTTTTCTATCCCCCCCCCCCCTCCCTTTGATAATTTTTTTTTACATTTAAAATTTCCATTCATCAGTTAACGTTCAAAAGTAAATTTTAGTTGTATAATACATAGAAAGGTACAATGTGTAACAGCAAAGTCTGGACACTATCTGACTGTCCATTGTAACAGATATGCTGCAAGCTACAGGCATCCCTGGTTTGGTGACAACGTCTGTGTCTCTACCCTCAATGATGCAGAACCAAATGGGTCAGCCAGGTGAGTGGGCTTCATTGTAATAACTAGGCTTGTTAACTGTATATATATGCTGCATTACATGGTTTTTGTAGGGGACAGTTTTATTTTTCTTGTAGTGTTGATTAATTTTTAAAAAGGTGACATGGTATATATTATGTACTTGATTTTATTCAGAGAAAACTAATTTCAGTATCTTCCTTTTAAACTACAACTGTAGCATTGTGACATAATAGTTACTGGGTTGTGTAGAATAAATTTAATTATACCAATTGTTTTCTTCAAAAAATTTGTAGTTTTAATTTCTTCTTTAACTGTAATTTTGCTTTGCAAATGTATGGGATGTTTCATAAAAGTTGTTTGTTTGTAGTTGTTTAATTATTATTTTTTCCTGCATTTCTTTAACCTTCCTTTCCTCCTTTTAGATCCCTTACAATTATTTTTTATTTCCTCAGATAGACCAGGGTCTGTATGTTTTGAATGGCGTCGCAATATTGGAGACGCGATGCAAGGTAATATTTACTGCCAAGTGTTTAACAAATGCTCATTTTGTCAGCACTCTATAAAACAGGCTGGAAACTAACAGTTTGAAGATGTGGCTTGGTTTTAAAATACAACTCTAAAAAATCCTTGAAACATAAAGACATTTTCTAATATCCATTCATTATGGAAAGGTATTAAAATATTTTGTATTTTATTATATATATATATATATATATATATATATATATATATACATTCATTCTGGGTGAATGTACGCATTTTGTGTATGGACTTTCGTCTTTTGCATTCACCAATTGGGTTTTGTATGTGTTTATTTGTTAATATTTTCTCTATACTTTGTATTTTTAAACCCAATAAACAATTATTATTATTATTATATTATATATATATATTCCAAAATAAAAATAAAATAAAATAAAAATATATATTAATATTTAGTTTTAAAATTATTAATTATTGTAAATGAAGAAGCTATGTCTTATGTCGTATTGAAACATTTTACAAAAAAAGTTTTCATCAGCAGAGGTAGAGAGGGGTTAAAAAAATTATACAGTAATTATGTATTGAATAAAACTCAACAAACATAACAGAATGGTTTAATAAGAAAATTTTCTTACACTTGAAGTATAATGAAACTTAAATAAATACACTCACTATAATGAAACTCAAACACACTTAATTCACTCACTTGCTGGCTAGTTGTCAAATTGGTTATCTAAATTTGCTGTGATGCTTTGTTGCAGTGAATCAACTAATGCAACAGCCGCCACCCAATGTGCAACAGGGACTGCCCCCACCTACACACATGATGCCTCCGCCTCATATGCAAGCCATGCCCCCACCCCAGCAACAGCAGCAACAACAGTTCCAGATGGCACCCACGAGCCTCCAGCAAATGCAGAGCCAACAGCCCCCACCATTGACCGTCACATTGGCACCTTCACAACCTCCACCCTCTCTAACTATGGTGAGTCACCTTGTAAAATTTGGTCCGACAATCTTGTATTACATGTTTGTTTTTAAGTTGTTGTTTTGTTTTTTTTTTTTGTTTTTTGTTTTTTGTTTGTTTGTTTTTTTTTTTTACTTATTTTCTTATTTTTCATGTTTATAAAAAGTTAAACTAGTACATTCTGTTGTGCAGACTGGGTATTAATAGTCCCAGAGAGCACTGAACAATGTTGACAAAAAAGAAAAAGCAAAAGCAAGTTCTGCCTTTTGTAGCTAACCAACCACCAACCAACATATTGTTTTAAAAATCTGATAAAGTGATGCCAATTATTGTAATAACTATTTTGTCAAACACATTCATGTACCGAACAGGGTTCGCGTCTGTTTCAGGTGGTTAGTGCTGCTAATCTGGTACATCAACCCCCTCCTTCCCAGCAATCCCAACCACCTCCCACCATGATGGGCCAAGGCCAGGGCCCTCCCCCTCATCAACCCCCCACCTCCATGCCCCACTACCAGATGCCTCCCCAGCAAATGATGTACTCGTCAGCACCTCAGATGCCCCCACCTGCTAACATGATGTCACCCCAGCAACATCATCAGCAACAACAACAACAGCCACCTCCTCCCATGGGAATGCATGGAGGACAGCAAGGACCAGGAATGTATAACTACCAGGTTAGTATACAGCTGCTTTGCATTATACTCGTATTTTGAGAAATTGTCATCTTAGAAAGAAATCTGTACTTGGATAGGAATTCATCAACTTGTGTTGTAAAATTACAAAAAAGAAAAAGTTAATAAAAAAAGTTAATATCCTTGGCGCCATTTTACCCTTTCGGGTGTGGCCAGGTATTTAACCTTGTGTGTAAGAGTTATCTTGCGACCGAGCTGGGGCTTACCAGGCTCCCAGAACCCTTTTCGTCACTCTTCTGGGCTCGACTACCAGATCTGTGAGGCCTGCAGTATTTGAACTTACAGGGGTGATCACTTCCTTCGGAAATATTCCGAGAGATGGCAGCTCCATGATCAATTGTGCCGCCGTACATACAGCACGTGCCAGTAGATGGCAGCAGTGTCACTTTTTACAGCGTCACCCCTCCAAGTACTAACCACGCTCGACATTGCTTAACTTCGGTGATCTAACGAGAACCGGTGCATTCAACGCGACAAGGCCATATTTTCAAAAGAAAAAGTATTTTTGCATAATAAAACTTGTTGTAACTGTAAACATGTGCTTTTATATATTTTACATATTATGCTACTTCTTTATTAGTCCAGGAAAGTTATGAAAATTATTTAAGGGAGGTGGAAAAAATTAGTTACCAGCTGAAACTTTGTATACAGGTAACTGACACCTATATAAACCCACTGTAAAAAGTCCCCTCGATTTTTCCCGGGACGATCGCCGGAATCCGGGTTTGTCCCGGAGAAATGAAGGGTTTCAAAATTATTTTTTTTCTCAAAAACTATCCAACAGATTTTAATAAATAAGATGTTAAATTGAAGCTGACATAACACAAAATACGGAAAAAAATATTTTGGGCATAAAAAATTATTCTAACCTAGCAAAAAACAATAAATAATTAAATTATGCATAAATTATGTACTTTTAATTAGAGATTGCACTGAAAGTATTACACATATCGATTTTGAGTTTATTTTCAATCATTTGCACAATTATACCAAGAATTTATTACTTTTTACACGAAGAGTCTATCTTCAATAACAAATAAGTTACAAGCGATATTGTAAAAGAAAGCGGGTGAAGTTTCAGAGGGAGAGACGGGACGGCGGCTATATAAGCGTGCAAAACACATTGAAAAGCCTCGTTGTAGCGGCTGTTTTGATGCAACAAAGGAACAAATAGTGATTATATCTGTATACGGTCACATTCTTAAAAATATTATTTGCATTTTACTACCCGTAATATTTTAAGTTTTCACCTTCATTTATTGTAACCCATAAAAATAATATTCTGTGGGTAAGTTTGTGGGTTAATGTTTAATAAATATCATGCTTACATACCAATATCACATGTATAATTTTTAAAGTTGATCTGCAGTTTTTGTGTTTTATAATTGCAAAGCATGTTAGCATAATATACCTATGTGATATAAGTATATATAATTTAATGTTAACTGCAGTTGATGTAAGATGGACAGTACTGTATCAATAATATCATGCACACATATATGATAATTGAAATGAAATTGAGGATGATAATATTAAAGTAATTTATTTCTTTCAAATTAGAAATTCATATAGCAATTTTATTGTGGTCACGTTAAACGCTATCATAATCATATAACAGGGTGTATACCATCTGGAAAAACCTGGAATACCGGGAAATATCATGGAATTTCAAACCCTCTGGAAAAACCGGGAAAAATCATGGAATTTCGAAAAAAATGTCAAAAAAACTGGAATTATCACATTTTTCAGTAATCGTTTTCTAAATTATGTAATTTTGATGCCTAAAATCTTGATACCGTTTCGTTTTTTTAATTTTTTGACAAGTTCTAATATTTATTCAAATCAAAAATTTTTTTCAAGTATTGAAGATGAAAATGGGAAAAATTCGTGTGCAAAAGCGTGACGTAAAAAGATCGCGATTTACGAGAAATCGCGCGCGTATCATAGTGACGTCAATATTTCGAACGAATATAAGTTAAATATTCACTGAAAAGCATATAATATGAATGTTTCAAATATTAATTTGTAACCAAAAATAAATACTCCTTCAATTAAAACAACTTGAATTATAAACTAGAAAAATACAATTATTGTTTTTAACGATGCAAGTGACCATGCATGCAGTACGTAGTGTAATTAAAAGATAGACAATTTACGCGAATATTACTTTAAAAACGTTGATCGTTTGATGAGAAATCATAAATATATACAAGAGGTCATTTATAAATTATTATAATTTATCATATTCAAGTACAAAAAATAAAGTAAAAGTTATGATAATGTAAACTAGGAAGCAACGCTATATGTTGCTGTACGCGCGGCGTGAGCTCACTTTAATTTATAGACCATAATACACAATTTTTGCAATATTTTTGTATATTTTTTGAAAATTTCATTGAACACAATATTCAGCATTTAGAACATTTAGATATAGGGAACTAGATTAAAAATTTTCCTAAATGTTTGAAAAATGTTTTGTGTCCTAATCTCCTAATTTATGGTTCCTAAACAGTAGAAGATCGCTCTGTTCCTAAAGTTCTGAATTTTCAGTGAAATGTTTAAAATAATAATAATAAAAATTCCAGCAATTTTTATCACATTTAATTCACACCGGACTAAAATTTTTAAGTGGGACTTTTAAAATTAATATTTTTTTCATTAAAATGACACTGAACACTAAAAAAAAATGTACTTTTAAAGTTTTTGAAGAGACCCGAAAAAAATTATATTTTGAAGTTAAAAATTAAATGGTTAATGCATTATTGATAGATTTTTTTTTTAACATTTCCCTGAAAATACAGAAATTTAGGAACCATAAATTAGGACACCAAAAGATTTTTCAAAAATTTAGGAAAATTTTCAATTAAGTTTTCCCTCTATCTAAATATTCTAAATGCTGTGTAGTAATCACAAAAAGTATTTTGCAAATTTACTTCTTTTGTAAAATGAAGAGTTGATCTGCATTACATTCATGTATGCACTATTTATGATCAATATAATATCGTCCCTCGTCCGGAATAATTAATGAGCTATCTGCCTTCCAGAATTCAAATGCAATAATGAGCAGCCTAGCTGCTTTTACTTTTACATTAAAATTGCATTCACCTGGTAAAGCAGACAGCTCATTATTGCATTTGAATTTTGGTAGGCAGATATAGCTCATTATTCCGGACGAGGGACAATATGTTGTTATTATAGTGTCATCAGACAAGTCAATTTAATTTTTTTTTTTTTTTTTTTTTTTTTTTTTTTTTTTTTTTTTTTTAACGTTCCCTGTTATTATTATCATTAGATTAAAGTATAAGTTTAGTATATATATTATGTAATCATATACAGTGTAATTTATAAAAAAATATTTATTAATAATACAGTAATTTCATAAAAAATTTGAGCATTAAATATTCTAACTGTCAAAAAAGTTGCTCGCTACGCTCGCAATTTTTTTTTTATATGTGTTCTGTGTTTGGTTATTTTTTCTTGTTTTATACTGGGTAGCATTTTTTTATTTTTCTCATGATCTGTATCTTTCAATTGATAAATTATGGATATATAGTTGTTAAGAAAAACAAAATGTAAAATGTCAAGATTTTTTGTTCCTTAAGGAATTTAATCCTAAAACGATACCTTAAAAAAATTACATGGTTCAAGTTAATTTTTATATAATATACCTCCCCCACCCCCTCCTGAACGCTAAAAAATTACCTGGAATTTTTTAAAATTCCCTGGAAAAACCTGGAAAACTCATGGAATTTAATTTGAGAATATTGGTATACACCCTGATATAAGTTTATTGACTAATACATATATTTGTCATATAAGGGTGATTTGCAGCATTCAACTCCTCGGCAGGTATAGTAGCGCACATTGGATTATAGTGGGGTGACCATGATGCACATACATATTTGTTGGATATTATATGCATTACATTTTGTAGCCTCAACTTATCAAATGGATTCGAGAGAGCCCACTAAGGGACTGTGTTCTATATTTTAGTTACTCCTTGTATTGCATATTCCCAATCTGTTGGTGTGATATTAATGAGATACCAAATAATCAAAATCCAGGCGTTTACTTATAATGTATGGTACACGTGGTGGTAGAAATATAATTACTGACGCAAAAGGCTAAAGAGAAGACATGCAGCTCATGGCAATTACTGAAGTGACTGAGGGAACCATGGAAAACCTTAGTCAGGATGGATACCTTTACTTTTTTTTCTTTTTATTAAGAAAAACTGAAATGTGCAAATTCTAGGGAAACTCACACAAGTGTACAAGTGTATCATCAATATCATCATATATATTGGAATGTTAGATGAATGATGAAGATAGCAATGAAATTATTTCTTAAAACGGTTATCCATCCAACTACATTTAATTATGTTTTTTTTTTTGCTTTTGCAAATATTGATGTTGTTATTAATGAAAAGAAAAAAATTACAGGCTTCCATCCTGACTAAAGTTTTCCATGGTTCCCTCAGTCACTTCAGTATAATCGCCATGAGCTGTCTTCTCCTTAGCCTTTTGCGTCAGTTATTATATTTCTACCACCAAGTGTACCATACATTATAAGTACACGCCTGGATTATTTGGTATCTCATTAATATCACACCAACAGATTGGGAATATCAATGCAAGGAGTAACTAAAATATAGAACACAGTCCCTTAGTGGGCCCTCTCGAATCCATTTGATAAGTTGAGGCTACAAAATGTAATGCATATAATATCCAACAAGTATGTATATGCATCATGGTCACCCCACTATAATCCAATGTGCGCTACTATACCTGCCGAGGAGTTGAATGCTGCAAATCGCCCTTATATGACAAATATATGTATTAGTCAACTTATATGATTATGATAGCGTTTAACGTGACCACAATAAAATTGCTATATGAATTTCTAATTTGAAAGAAATAAATTACTTTAATATTATCATCCTCAATTTTATTTCAATTATCATATATGTGTGCATGATATTATTGATACAGTTCTGTACATCTTACATCAACTGCAGTTATAAACATTAAATTATATATTATATACTTATATCACATAGGTATATTATGCTAACATGCTTTGCAATTATAAAACACAAAAACTGCAGATCAACTTTAAAAATTATACTGTACATGTGATATTGGTATGTAAGCATGATATTTATTAAACATTAACCCACAAACTTACCCACAGAATATTATTTTTATGGGTTACAATAAATGAAGGTGAAAACTGAAAATATTACGGGTAGTAAAATGCAAATAATATTTTTTAAGAATGTGACCGTATACAGATATAATCACTATTTGTTCCTTTGTTGCATCAAAACAGCCGCTACAACGAGGCGTTTCAATGTGTTTCGCACGCTTATATAGCCGCCGTCCCGTCTCTCCCTCTGAAACTTCACCCGCTTTCTTTTACAATATCACTTGTAACTTATTTGTTATTGAAGATAGACTCTTCGTGTAAAAAGTAATAAATTCTTGGTATAATTGTGCAAATGATTGAAAATAAACTCAAAATCGATATGTGTAATACTTTCAGTGCAATCTCTAATTAAAAGTACATAATTTATGCATAATTTAATTATTGATTGTTTTTTGCTAGGTTAGAATAATTTTTTATGCCCAAAATATTTTTTTCCGTATCTTGTGTTATGTCAGCTTCAATTTGACATCTTATTTATTAAAATCTGTTGGATAGTTTTTGAGAAAAAAAATAATTTTGAAACCCTCTATTTCTCCGGGACAAACCCGGATTCCGGCGATCGTCCCGGGAAAAATCGAGGGGACTTTTTACAGTGGGTTTATATAGGTGTCAGTTACCTGTGTACAAAGTTTCAGCTGGTAACTAATTTTTTCCACCTATTTTCACAATTTTCCTGGACAATATATTTAATAGCACTTACTAGATTTACAGTCAGTAATTTAGCTTATTAGTTGGGATAACCATTCTGAACTTTGAAGATTTAACAACAAATGCACCTCTAATGAGCTCTTGTACTGCCATCTTTTGCAGTACCCACCCATGCAGGGCATGCCTCCGTCCAGTGGGGCGCCTCCAATGCCTGTGCCGTTCCCAGGGTACCCTGGAGGAGGAGGGTTCCGCCAGGAAGCTCCTCCTCAGCAGATGCCCCCAGGCCAGCAACCCATGCCAGTGCAGCCCCCACCCCCTGGGGCCATGCAA